>CM067217.1:38639263-39239263 GCA_034190945.1 Octodonta nipae | reverse complement strand
CTTGCGTGGAAAAGAACCGTCGTCGAGCAGTGGTTCTGATTGACCATTGTCAATCAAGGGGGCGCGGCCTGCAAGGCCCATCGATGGTTTTGGTTTCACGCGCTATAAAGCGAGATACCAAGTTCTTTTCTATTAATTTGTTATAAATGACTTCCAATGTTATAACTAAAATCCAATAGACCACGGCATTACAGCCCGGAATCCATAATTTATCCACACTTTGATAATGTTGTTTGTTGAAGATTGTTTGTGGTATGTTCTAGTTTCTATGTATGTTTCCTTTATTAAAAGAACACCCATACTGAAGACAAAAAGCTGTATATTCAAAAATTCAAACATTTCTGATCTCGCAATGACCTTACCATTGAATAAATACAATTGAAATTTGAATGTCAAACTGTTTGGTAATTCTTTCTCAAAAAATTATAATAATAATTTGAGTTTATTGTCATACCAGTTTGGAGGTAATCCGTGTAAAAAATTTTGCAATCCATTTTTTAACTGCTTCAGTTGAATGTGAAGGGTTTCATGCACATTTAGCAATCCCTGATGAATTTGTTTTGGTGTTGCATTTTTGAAAAATATTAATTTTATTGCTGTGCGACATTATGTTTTCCTGTTGTAAAAAAATGTAGCAAGTCAACTTTGACCACCCATAAAAATATTTGAATGAGTGGACAAATCTAGATAAAACTTCTCAATTGTTCACAAAGATGGGCGACGTCTTATCGCTTGACAGAACATATTGAATAACTATAAAACTATATTATGAATATTTCAAAACATGTTTATCAATTATTTGAGATTTTCAGTTTTATAGCCGACCTAATAATTGTTGAACCGTGTCTGGAAATTAATAACTAACTAGCCTCAACAATTTTACGTTTTTCAGTTTCCATTAACCTTATTCAAAATAACTTTCGTCATTCTCTACAGACTATAGCATCGATGTTATAAGGGGAAAATTGAATAAAACCTTTGTTTACAGATAATTTTCCAGAACTTTCTGGCATGACGTCCATAGGTTTGCATATTATACATATTGTTCGGAACTCATTTATGCAAAAAGCAGGGCTAGATCCATATTAGAAAAAAATCTCATAAAATAATCCAATCCAGCCGCAGTATGACAGTATCGATTTAAACTCAGTGTTGTGTTCAACGATAACTTTGCCGTTTCACTCCATTAGTTGCCTCTGGTATGCAGGTATGCGTTTTTAGGATTATGCTCAGCGGTTGATCATTCACTTGCAGTCTAGGATATATTTGATGCAACACAATCATTAATTTGTATTACCAATCCTAAATTTCGAAAAATGTATGTTATTCGCTGTAGGTATAAATTATACGTCGTTGTCAGGTGCTATCTAGCTATGGAATTTTCTTTCGTATAGCCTTCTATATAGTTTATATATCAGGTGGTGTAGAAATACAGTTCGAATAATTGTACGATAATATTAACAAATTACAACTTTCATAATGCATATTTATGTTCGGTTTCATATAATGCTTATAGATTTGTATTTGATGATAAACAGGTTTGGTTAAGGAGATTTAATGTTTCTGTAATAAATATAACTTAAAGTGGGTGGTAACCTCAGTTTTAGAAAGGTTCAGTTTAAATTAAGCACACTATGTAGTATCAATTGATATGGTGCTGTAAACGCTATAATGCTCTCCCCAATGTGCATCACTTTAAGATTCATATTATCAAAGTAAGCATTGACAGAACTTCTGAACATCTCTATAGGTTCAGTGTGCTTATCTGTTGAGCATGCTCAACTCTGAACAAGCTACATTTTGAGACTTGATATTTATTATTACTCATGCAAAGAATTCCGATTCTAGAGCTACTAAAAATGAAAAAACATCTCAGTAGTGATATTTACCTTTAGAAGGATTAGTAAATATAAACCCCATAAGCTTATAAATATTTCACACAGAGAAAACTCAGATCTAGGGTTCAGAGTTGTATAAATATTATTTTTCGACAGTAACATACATATTTTTACGTGAATACTAAATTATACATTAATTTACTGTAGTTAGCAGATATTGATCACGAACAAGAAGAATTCTTTGAAAGTAAATGAAACGCTTTCTGTGAGAAAAATGTATGTAAAAAGTACAACTATTTTATAACATCTAATGAAGCAGTTTATCCAGCTGCCAGTACGTTTATTGCTACTCATTATTCGAATCTAATTAGCTAATTGCATGGAATAAGGTAGTAGATTAAGTAATGATGTTCAATAGGTTTTAGAACAAGAACTTTGCATTAAAGAAACAACACAATATAACTAAAAAAGAAAAACATTCAACTGGTTATGTCATGGTGATTTGGATGAAACCACAATTAAGAATCAATTGTATATAATGTTTTTTTTGGAGTTGATGCATTACACTATTAATTTAAAATCAAATTGTTCATTACCGTATTTTATAAATACACTATACGATCCATAAAATTTCACTACAAAGAAAACTAAACAAATATTGCATATATAATTTTCACTTTATTATTAATTCCTTTTTTATCTATAGAAGAGCAAAACCAAACCAATAAATTAAGATTTTTGCAAATGAATTATGTAAATAGCCTAGCAATTTGTAACACACTAATCACTAGGTTTACGTTTGGCCTTGTTTGTTCAGGCAGTATCACCAAAAGGATTTTAGAGTCAGTTTTTCAACTTCACTTTCAATTGCTGAAAAATCAACATGGGTTTGGTGTTGAACTTTCAACAATCATCTATGACCTCTTTGTCAGATTCCACCTGCGTAAGATTCGAGTTGCCATGTAACCCTAAGCAGGAGCAGATGCATACACAACAGACACGAAAAGGTGTTCCAAGAGTGACAGTTATCAACAACTTGAGAGTTTGCACAAATAAATTTATTAGGTAACTCTGCTTTCAATTAATGTTTGTAAAGAAGTTAAAACTTTTTATAATAACGGGGAATGATTTGGTTAGGAAAGTATGAGCAATAAATTCATATCCTACAACATGATAAATGTTTTATACATTATAGCTTATCATAGAAATATTAGTTTTTTTCAATTCCCTCCCTTCTAATGTTCTGGCACAATAAGATAATAATTCGTGACCACTCGAATATTTTCTCTCCGAAATGCTATCCTTACGGTATACGAACTCCAAGATTATCGTTTCTTTTCATGTTACTGCCTTTCTTGAGCCACGTCTTCGTCATCATTTATTGCAAAATATTGTTTCAAAGTGTCTCTTAATGTTAATCATTGGTCTGTTATACGAAATTATATTCTTTTAAAAGCTTTTTATCTGCATTTTATCTGAACCAGAATGCTACTACTTCACAAAGTGGTCAGACCGTATAAGCCGGCTTCCTCATTATATGTGCAAGAGATGGTCGAGATGGTGAGATGAAAAATGTCGCTTGAGGACTACAAGATAGGTTAAAATTATGCTCCGACATATGAAGCAAATGATAATTTGAATTATTAAAGATATGAAAAGTTGAAATAAAATTATGAGTACATTATCATTTATCATAGTTGGTAAATTAATAGTCTTGGTCTGAATGAAGTGAAAACTTCTTTTTGTATATTTAGGTTCAGCTATTTACATATATGACAAATGGAGATGAAATGGTTGCTTTATAATTAATTCGACTGTCACATAACTAAAGGAATGACTTAAGCGATACAAAACTATGTTCTAGTTATTGATATAGAAAGATACATTTATCAGCACAGTGTAGTAGATTAAAATTCACAAATTTAGTATTACGTTAATTTACTATTAACCTCATCAGTTGATTGTTAAAAACTATTTTTTATTGTAAAAAGTTAATACTAATAGAACTTAAGTCAGATACTAATCCATTTGCCTTCAAATGGTAATAACTCTATTACTTTTAATGCGTGCATACAAATACCATTCTTCCTAAAACATTTTTTAAATTTATTTATTAGCTTATAAACAGTACATAGTGAATAACTTTTAAGAGCACAATGTAATGTATCGTGTAAGAGAGAGATACACTCTGTGAAAAAGGAGCTACAAAAAAAAATAAAGACCAATCCAAATTGGCATACGGACTAAAAATTATTGTTCTTTTTAATGTGAGCAGCAAAACATTACTTTAGCCAAAGATATCATAATGTAAGTCCTATTGAGTTGAATACGGCTCCAAGATCCTAATTGCTAATTACAATTTATCTAAGTTACTTTTACCTTATTAAACCATTAGAATAATAATGATAGCATATAGTAGTATGATACACAGATCATTCCAAATTAAGTTGAGAATTAAAACTTTAATTTAATAATTAAATATTATCAGTCCAGGAGACATAAATAGTTTTGGATTTAATTTAATTGACAAGATTCTTAAAATTCTCATATTTTAAATCTGTTTCAGTAATATACTTTGTATTTCACATAGGTTGTAAAAGTGAGTTCCTGGATAGCTAAATGTCCACGTCAATATTAATAATAAAAGATAAATTAATTATGGACAGATATTTTACTGGTACAAATTTGTAAAAATGCACTTCTAGGGAAGCTAGTTTTTGTCTATATTATAAAATGTATGTATTAGTGTATAATTTTAACACTGAGCAATAGCTCTAAAATTAATAAGTTAAAGTGGTTATGCAATTTTTAGTCAGAGCCAATATACAAATTTATTCATTACTTGCCGATTGATAGTTTTATAATGTTTGTTTGATAAAAATATCACGAGAATGTCACAAAGCCGCTGTAATATTTGTCAAGAATATTACTCTCAGATTGCAGAAATATTAAATGTCCCCTAGTACTTTATCATAGTTATATTGCCAATAATATTGCAGCGGTATTGCTACGATACTCCTGATATGTCTGCGATATTACATATTACCACAGTAATACTTATTTATATATCACTGTCTAGTATTTCTGCAATATCAGGAAATATTAGTTATTATATCACCATGCAATATGTCTGCAATATCATCAGTACACCTCCAGTATTGCAATATATCGTTATTTATTTAAATATATTTTATTGAAATAACAAATATTAAAAATTATAAATATTTGTATGCTATTATTAATTGTAAGAATCCGTTAATGGGGGTGGGAGATTGTTAGACTTTAGTGACTTTCTATTTGTAAGAGGGCCATAGAAAGTGTAGCACAGCGGGGGACAGCAAGGGGTCAAAAGGCAAAATTTAGCCCCCAGTGAGATTTGTGCCACCTATTTTGACTTTACCAATGCTTATGAGAAGAAATCTCTTCTAACCAATGCAACATAACTCGTTTTACACTTAAAACTTGATTGAGTGGAGTACCGACATTCAATCAAAGAAACTGAAACACTTGAGTACGGTGCAAAATGTCAAAAACTGCTCTCTACCAATTAAAACATCGAATACCTCCTCAAACTACGGCTACAAATTATTTTCCATAACCACTTAATCGATTTAATAACAAAACGAAGTGTTAAATCCCCAATCGGATACACAACACCGCAACACTGGTGAAGAGGTCAAATAAATCATGATAAATCGTTTTAACTGATTGACATTTCAATCTTTCGCGTTCTAAATATAATTGTTCCCTATAATTCCAAACCCTATACAACATATTAATCGTGCTGTAATTTTATTTCAGATTCATTCACGAAGAGAGCTTTTGATTAGATTTATTAGAATCGTAATATTGATATTACTCAATTCTGACATCATTGGTTTTGTGTACTATTATTAATATTAACGATCTTTGTTGTATTACAATAACTTCGTATTAAATGAGGTATTTGTACAAAACGCCTAAATCCTTTCGAAATGAGTATCTCTTGCATGCATAAATAATACTTTCACTAATTTTCGCAACTATTTTATTATATTAGTAACCTGTCTTATTTTTCATTATGTTCATCTATCTTAATTTCGAAATTGGTGCGAACTCTTTGTTATGTTATTACTTACTTATATAACTGATCTCATACAAATTTTAAAGGTCGATGTATGTAAAATTGAATAGAACAGATTTTCAGAAGTAAACTATACAGAAGTTGTATTTATACATTATTGCCTGGGAAACTTTCGTTTTGAGATTGTTAAACAAAATTACCGTGATGTAACAATACACAACATACATTCCTAGGTTTTTAATACTTTCTGTCAAGGTCAAATTTGAAATAAAAAGTTTAAATTAAATTGAGTGCTGCCAAAAACCCCAATATTACGTTTCTTAGCTGTGGCCTTAATTTAATAGTGTTAGGCATCTCTGAAAGTTTTAATGTTACAAGAACAATATGTAACATTAATGTATATAAAGCAAGTTGGAAGCATAAAATATGTAGTAGGGTGTGGAATCTATCTTCTGCGTTAATTGAAAAATAATGAAATTGAAATCTATAAATAAACAAGTAATTGTTGAAGTGAACGCTTCTGAACGGAGGCCCACACTTACAAATATGAAAAAACTGAGTATCGTAACGAAATGCAAAAACTGAAATAGCATATGTTTCGACACTTTGTTCCGACCGACACCGCACTTGCTTGATCTTGAAATACCCATAAAAATTAGGTTTCTTTATAAGAAGCAGGGACCAGTTTATATGGTTTCTAAGAGTCTCTTTAAACGAAGAGAGAGAAAATAAATAAAATATACTAAATAAACAAATATAACATAGAATTAATATACACAATATCTGCACAAAATTTGCTTTTAGTTCTAATAAACATTCCAATTTTCCGTTTCCGATATTTTAGATTAGAGACTTGACATACGTCCGACGTCAGAATCAGCACATCACAAAAAAGGCCAATCTTGTAGCTGGTAGAGTCAAGGATGACAAACAGAACTCCCCAAAAAAGGTTAAGTTTATACATGGTAGAGACAAGGTTGATAAACTTAAATGGGGATTAAACTGAAAAAAATGTTCAGCTGAAACAAGTTCCAGAAATGTCCAGAAAAAGTATATGATGTGAATTGCTAAATATATAATAATGTTAATATTATGTACATCACCAGTTTCGCCGTTTTTTCAACCAAAGATATGTATTTATGAAATATTCTAAAAACTTACAGGTCATATGTTCCTTTGCTGTTATATTAATTAAGAACTAAATTACTTAGTGGATTAATACTCGAGTAACGAAATAGTGATATTTATTTAATTTTCTTGAAATTCATGTTTATTAATAATGCCACAAAGAAAGATAAATAGAGACAGGGAGATAACAAAAGAAGGGAAGAATATTTTTTTGTAAAAGGCTTTCGCTTCCATCGTTCAGTTTAGAATGACTTCCGCTCTTTTATTTTCAGCTGTGTCCAGTAGTTAGTGTCTTTTAGTCTTGTATAGTGTGAACTGAAGACACTGAAACCATTTATAAACAAAGTAGTTGTCAGGACAAACCGATGTAGTTCTGCTATTGTGTTACATTTAACCTAGATACTCATGCAAAATCTCTTTTTAATATTAGAAAGTTGTAAAAAATGGCTTATACTGTTATATGAAGAGCACATAACCTAATCTAAGCTAACCTAACTAACCTCAACAAAACAATAAATACTGCAACCTCTGCATTCAGTACATCCTCAACAATTGGTTCTGAATTTGAATCTACAAAAGAACATAAACATTTGATTTCATTATACAAATTGATGACAAAAAACTATTAAATCCCAAGAAAATGGATCTGTGTATAGCAAGGAAAGGGAACAATGTTACCCTAAGATGAACTAATGAATTTCAAATTATTGTTCAGCAGGAACTAGATTCCTCCAGTTGTTCATTGGATGCTTTCTTCTCACTTCTGGCAGTGTTTTACTCAGAGTTGTCTTAGAATTGCTTTCAGAGACTGAAGTATCTATAATTTGTTCAACTATTATTTCTATGTATTAATCGTGTATTAGAAACGCTTATTGGTGTGGAGATCTTAAATCACTGTTAAACTTGTAACCAATAAATGTTGCATTAATTCAGTAATAATTTCTGTGTTCGTTGTATTAACGTTTGTCATTTGTATAATTTGCTGAGTTAGATAATGTAATAGTTAGCATTCCGCTATGAAATTTACTGGCACCATCCGAATCTAAGTATTACAGATGCAGTTGCTATTGCTAAATTCATATTTGTTGATTGTAGAGATCTTTCCATTCAGTACGATATAGAATATATTTGTAAAAGATTCCTTATTCCTTTAATGTTGTATCTTTGAGATTAATGTTAAACTGGATAAACAAAGTTTCTGAAACCATGGAAGGCGGTAAATGGTTTTGTATGTATGAGAAAAGATATTAGCACAAGCAGTAATAAGTTGGAATTTAGCAATACTTACATGTAACTTAAATAATAAGCTAAATTAATTAGCATTTACATTAGTGATGAAATCTGAGCATCTTTTGTAAAGATCTTCAGCATAAAAAAGTAGTAATTAAGACAAATTGTAGTAAATCGCGAATAAGAAAGAATCAAAATATTACAGAAATTGATTGAGGATGACTCCACATCCGATTCCGTATTAAGTGAGAATAAGTTATATACATATTTGTAGAGACGAAGATTGGTTGACCATATTATAGACAACATTATCTCTCAGAACATCTGTGACGAAAATTCACTGTTAGAGTAATGAAATATATAGATATTGCTCACATTGATTTTGATAAAAATTAAAATAATAGTATTACAAAAAAGTGTATATTAAAGGCGCTAAATGAATTATCTTAAATATAGATTTAAAAATTTCCAGTTGTCATAATTCTTGATGATGACAAAAGCTTCCGTTGGTCTCGAAACGAATGAATTCGTCGTTCGGCTTGAGATGTTGAGACGAACCGAAAAAATTATTTTGAACTTAAACAGCTGAGCATGACGTTTTTTGTCTTAAGCATTAATCAAAGTCGTCCTAAGCGGACAATAAGCAATCCACCGCAATTAGGTCCCATCCTCTCGAATGAAAAATCACCGAGACGATCTACATTTTTCTTTTGTCTTTGTCGTTTCACGGAACTAATTCACTTGCTTTACGACTATATAATTTTTTACGTTATATCAGTTATTGCAATGGGTAATCAACGCCGGTGTAATGATGATATGCGCGACACCACAGAACACAAAGTTATAATGAATAATATAATAAAAGTGTCCAGTAATTTGTCACTCAAACCTGTCTATCTGTGGGAAACGGCCACGGTGCGTCGTCGTAGGGATCATGAAAACCGACCTACACACACGAAAATCCACCTTTTGTACACGTATTGCAGTAATTAGGGCCTTAATTGTGAACTTTGCGGTTGTCATTTCACCGTGACGATCTTTTTAATCAGAAAGATATGCGCAAATAATTAGCCCGCCTGCTAGATTTGTATGTGTAAAACGTGCATTTTCTGTCCTGCGCTTTTATAATCTTAATAATTACAGCAGTCACGGGCTCGAAAAAAAGAGTAATAAATGATAAAAACTGATTAATAAATATAGTGAGGGGCGTGGTAAATCACATTAGTAGGCATATCTGATAGATCTGAAAGTAAGCTGCAATTCATTTTGGAATCTTGCATTTAACACGAGCTGTGAGTTGGAGTTGTGTATCTCTTTGGTTTCACCGGACGAACAAACAGGTGTCTGCGCTGGCTGCGGTTGGCTTTGGCTCGAATGTTGTTACAATGACCGTTCTTGGACTCGTTTCAAAGACGAACGCATAAAAGCGAGTGACTGGGTTATAATTGTTCCGATAATAATAATTTGATATAAATATTCATCGCATGAAATGAATGCGAATGTTTGTTGTGTGTGTGTGCGATTTACGTAATTGATCGTAGATTAATGTACGTCGAGGTACATTTCATAAATGATTGAAATATCTTTAGTATCGATCGGCTTAGTTCCAGTTAATTATTGGATTAAGAAAATATTTCCAGTTAAGCAATCAAAAAATACCTATTAAACCTGTTGTGAACAACAGGATGTTCTCGATGAAAAAATTACTTTGCCGCTTTGCATTTATTGGAATGTGTGTCTAAATAGGTGAAATCCGATTAAGTTCGTAATAAAGCCAGGTAAATGTCTAGTAGTAAGAAGAAGTCATTTAATTACAAATTCGAAGAGCTACTTGGAACTACAACAGAAATATTCCAAAATAATTATCGAAAGAAAAAAATATAGTTTATACGATGTGGTTAACTAAAGTTCGAAATTGACATATACATTAACAAATTACCTATTAGATATGTAGAAGTACTTTAAAACTAGAATTAATTAAATTTTGACATAATAATTGTCATTATTTTATAGTAGTCAGATCTTATTTTGCTGCATTAATAATTATTTCCAAATAGGAAAAAATAGTGAGTATCCTCATTCTGTTGTCTGTAGGTCTGTTGGTTGATGGAAATACTAGCAGTTTTTTTTTCGTTTGAAAAATATAGAAATCCAATTTTCATTTTTTAGATACCAGATATCAAAGAATAACGGAAACCCACTCATATAGTCCATTACCTCCACACAACCACATCAATCACCACCCTAGTCAAAAGAGAACTGTAATAAAGACTTTCGAAGACAGAATGCCCAGAAGATGTAAACCACGTCATCTTAAAGACTGCTAATCGGCCTATGAAAAAAGTAAGTTATTTAATCAAGACGAAAATCCAATCAGATGAATGATTAACAAACACTTGAAGCTGCCGCTTACTTGCCATTTATTAGTAATATAATGGATCTAATTGGGAAGCTCTGCAGGAAATATTAGGTTGAAACGATTTTGCCAGATCTGATCTCCCAAAGATCCCAGTGACTACTACCAACGTCAGAAGTTTATAGGATAGTTTCAACATATGTTGATGCATATACTGGTACCATCCAACAAAGTGTATCACTCGTATATCTGAACAAAAGCGAATTTGCCGATTGTTAAACTCGAAAAATCATTTGGCACGTCTAACCCTATCAACACACCGATGTGCGATTATTTTTTTAATAACATTGTAAGGAATAAGCAAGCGACTGCTTTCAGAATTGTGGAGAAATAGGAAAAAGGGTGGTGAATAGTTTTTGGTCTTAAAGGTTGAAATTTGTAGATGGTACGACAATCGAATTTCAACAATTTTTGCAACATATAGTTATGGACATAAAAAATATAACCATTATATATGTCATATGTTTGCTTTCACGAGAGGAAGAGAAATATCCGTTCAAAAATAAAGATTTTATTACAGTAAATTAATATATACTTTATAAGTATTAGCAATATTTTTCATATTAAACTTGCACAGGACGACAGGAAACAAGACACATGTCTGTGTCTGCCGGACTACCGGAAGCAAATGGCTAATAATAATGAGTAACTGATATTTTGAAAGAGTTATTAGTTTGTAATTATCATGATCAATATTATTTTAATATTTTGTGGGCTTTGTTGTCATCTCAATACAAAATAATATAATTTTTGTACATTTCACCATATATGGTTTATAAAATTATACATAACACCAAGAAAGAAAAACAATGGATTAAGTTGTAATTATAAGATATATGTGCATGTTACAGCTAGAAATTTGTTGATCTGCAAATGACAGTCTAGGATAATTCAAATTAGTCGTCATATCAATAATTAGTCATCCTTACTCTAGGTATATTTTGTTAGTACATCATTATCATATATATATATATATATATATATATATATATATATATATATATATATTATCAATTGAAATTATGAACCTCTTTGGAGTTATTTGTCATTAAGTAATTGATAAATAATTTATCAATTCCATACCATTATTGCCGAAGGCAGGAGTATCTCTAAAGCAGGAGTACCTCCTAAACATTTTTGTTTCTGAGAAATCCAGTTATAATGAACACTCTCTGTAACCAAACTCAGTGGTCAAAGTGATTTCGTCCGTTATACAGATACCATGAGTGTGTTTAGTATTTAAGGTTAGGCATTCCTTACATAGATTAGACAATAACGGCACACATCAAAAGATAAGAATACAGACGTTTTTGTACGAAATATAAACGTTATAGATGATGACTATATTATAGGGAGTATGTAATGTTACTTTTTTAACGAAAACATTCAATAAAATAAACATTGAAAATTCATATTTTCATAGCTAGCTATTATTTATCAACTATTGCTGGTCCGAATATTCTGGAGAACAAAAACAAATGCAACACCACGAAAGATAAATATTTGTTAATTACATTTTGAACCAATTTCTATAAGGAAATTACGCAAAAAATAGTAATATATAGCTCTTCCATTGTTATTTATGCAAATGTTTATGGTATGGGATATTGATGAAATTAGATGGTTTACATTATCTTGAGGGAGTCTCTTTATGACTTTCCAGAGGTCATCCACGTTTACTGGGGGATGTTGAAATACACCTACTATATCTTCTATTTACTCAATTTTGTACGTACTTACTCACTGAACTATTGTATTGGTGGACGAACGAAGCAGGTGACTGTAGAGGCCCATTTTGTGTGCTTAACTAGCAAACTCAGTAGTTACATGGGCTTTTGGGGCATATTTCTGTAGAATGAACACCGACAGCTCGAACCACACTATCTTAGAGTGGTTGAGATGTCAAGTGGAGAGGAAATCTATGATAAGAGAGCGAGAGCAGAAAACGTGATAACATATAACATAAATATAACATTTAATGGAGAGTAAGAAGAACAGTACTTGAGCATTAGTAGTTATTTTGGTTTCGTTTTCGTTGTTAAGGGAAGAAAAGAGTGAGCTCGCTAATGTGATAAGTGTGGTAGAAAGATAGACAGAGGACACCACAGAGCCGTCAGGTAGCAAATAATGAGAACCAAAGCTTGCCTCTTGTACATATGGCACCTTATAGTATGGACAGTAGTTGTCTTGCTGGGTGACGTGCAACAGTGAAATGTATATTTCCTCTCTCACCTCGAAATCGGGTCGAGAAGCTCTCAGCTCAATTTCTAGCAAGCATCATAGAGAATATCCATTCTATTTCTGAGAGTAAGCAGTCTGATCTCCAAACTATTTATAGATTGACATTAATTCTTCTTGAAAGTTACCGCAAATTGGAGCCAGCCTCCTTCATCTCTACAATTGTTATACTCCAAAGTAGTTCAATGATGAAATTTGACTACCGCGATTTCTTGGCACTTTTAATTTCAAAACAATTTGAAAGCAAACTTAAACAATCAAAAACTACTGATAACCTAATTGAAAATCCTCAGAATTACGAGGGCTGCCTTTTATATTTCGGGATTGGACAACCCTAGTGTTGCAATCTGACAACTGACAACTCTATCATAAAGTTTGACATTTTTGAGGGATACGTACTCAGAACGTTTTGACATACGAGCGCTATGTGTTGTTTACAGTAACTTAAAGGATTCATCTCGGCCAAAAATGGAATTAAATTGTGAACATTTTCGTGCGATTATTTTTTACAACTTTCGACGTGGATTAAGTCAGCAAGAGTGCATGGATGAACTTAATTTAATTTTTGGCGATGAAACTCCATCAAGGACCAGTGTTTATCGATGGTAGGGTGAATTCAATCGGGGTCGTAGTTCACTCTAAGACGAATTTCGTGAAGGTTGTCCAAAAACAGTTGTTGTTGCTGTGCGCGAACTGATATTGCAAGATCGTCATGTGACCTATCGTGAGATTGAGTCAACCTCATACATTAGTGGGACCAGCATACATTCAATATTCCATAAACATTTGAATGTCAAAAAAATTTGTTCGCGTTGGATTCCACACAATTTGTCAATGGTTCAAAAAATACGATCGCGGTGCTTTAAAACACGTTTATGACATAGTGACAGGTGATGAATTGTGGATTTACGCGTATGAGTCCGAAAGTAAACAGCAGTCGACTGTATGGGTGTTTCGAGCCGAATCCAACAAAAGTTGTTCGCGCACGAAACACTTCCAAGCAAATGTTTTTTTTCGGAAAAATTGGACATGTCGCAACCGTACCACTTGAACAACGCAGAACAGTCAATTCTGAGTGATACATAACCATTTGTTTGCCAGTTGTCTTCCAAGAAATGAGGAAAACCAAACGCCGAAAACGGATCACTCTTTACCACGACAATGCGAGCTCTCACACATCGGCTCAAACAACTGCATTTTTGACCACTCAAAACATCGATTTGATGAGTCATCCGCCGTATAGTCCTGACTTGTCACCAAA
Organism: Octodonta nipae; assembly: GCA_034190945.1. NCBI lineage: Eukaryota > Metazoa > Arthropoda > Insecta > Coleoptera > Chrysomelidae > Octodonta > Octodonta nipae. The sequence continues at coordinate 39,225,089 of CM067217.1, read as the reverse complement.
TGACTTCTTTTTATGCCCGTACGTAAAAAACAAACTGAGTGGTCAACGTTTTTCAACACCTGAAGAAGCGGTTGCTGCGTTCAGAATGCATGTTTTGGAGATACCTCAATCAGAGTGGAAAAAGTGCTTCGACAATTGGTTCAAACGCATGCAAAAGTGAATAGATCTTCATGGGGAATATTTTGAAAAACAATAAAGCGATTTTCGATGATTAATATTTGTTTTTGTTCTCTAATCCCGAAATATAAAAGGCAGCCCTCGGAGCCTCCTTTATCTTTGTTGTTTTAAACGACAATAGTCACCGACGACTAAAAAAAATGTTGAATTTTTTTTGGTTTCTAAAACATTAATCTATCATAATTTCTCGAATTAGTTGCGAATTTATTTGTATCTGCTGTTTTTGCTGTACTTTTGTAACCAAATTTTGCACATGGTCAACTAACAAATGTAGGTTTTCGGAATGAGCACCTAACCCGTTTTAGACACAACTCGCAGATGATCGATTGTGTACGCGCATAAAATTTATGATCCGTCCTCTAATTGTCCACGAGGTTACACTCGACATACACTCCGAACACACCTCCCCGATGGATTTTGTCTTGTACCTTCACACTAAAATTTACATTTACACGTACATTCTTTCTCATTCGTCGAGATTTACGAACACATCTCGCTATGATTAAGTATCCAAATGAACTTGATAAATTACTATATTTCTTATTCCTTATGTGCGTTCGTATTGTGTGTGTAGAGGATTCTGGTAGACTTATTTTCTTTTTTCGTGTTTCTTCAGCCAGTCATGTCAAAAATAATAATTGATCTACGTGACGAACTTTATCTCAAGAAGAACATCAACACGCTGTTGGCCGATCATTATAGCGATTTGATAAGGCATGACGTTTTAATTTGGCAAGTTTAATTATAGTTTACCTTTTTTTGTTTTTAGTTAATTTATTGAACATTACCAAAGTAAACATATTAATCGATTCGCCAGAAATGTAAATGATATTGGTATTAATTAATTGAAGTGGGAAACACGTTTTTCGTTTTAAAGAAATAATGACATTTTAGTTTGTACTCAATGTATGTAATATCCAAGAACAAGTTTATAATATAATCAAGTAAATATCAAATAGGTACTCACAAGACATTAAAAAAATGATGTTTGTAATTTTTAAAATTCCATTATAGATTGTTTGGTGAAAGTGTTCCCACTGAAAATTTTCCCGTAGAAAACCGCAGTGCCAACAGCATTGTTCAAATTATGGTTTAAGTTACGTTTTTAAAGTTAAAACATTGGCACTAGACTTACCAGATGGGAAGATTAAAATATCTGGGCAAGATTATTAAAGTGAAATCAAACATGAAAAAGAAACTAAATTTGTGGACACATTTAGAGAGTCTTGCTCCCCAGAACCCCACATTGCTTCTCCTCATACTAATCAGGACACTCCATCTATTTTTAGGAGTGTAGGACTATTATACCCCACACAACTTCAAGAGTCTCTGGGACATCGAAATATAAAAACGACCCCTCTGCCTTAACAGCCGTGACGATAACACTTGACACTGGAGCAGTCCAACCATAGAAGTAATACCGAAAGATGGACTGCGTAAGGAATTGGCTTCTGTACAAGTGGAATCGTAATGCTGGATGAGACAGAAAGGAAATCGAGTGGACGTATCTCTCTCAGTCCAGAGCTGCAATCAATAGTTAGACGCACTTGACTGTTGCTACCGAGCACCAATAAGAAGCGAGCTTAGACAGAGTTAGATACGACCACTTGATTTCCTGTTTCTCTCACTGTGGGATTCGTTTTTCTCAGTGCTTGACGTACTTTATATCTATGTAATATCTGTATGGGTCTGTCACGCAGAATATTATAGGCCAATCACCGCGCGATTTGATCTTCACATGACACCTCCTCTTAATCCAAGGACAACTATAAATACACTAAGTAGTTCGGATTCACACTTTCACTTATTTAGTGAGATGTGTGGTGTAGGGAGACTGAGACCTCGACTTCGAAATACACCCTGTAAATATTTCCATTTTATTCTTATTCCCTTTTGTATCTTGAAAATGGCCCCAACGCAGGAGCCGACAGGTAAAGAATTCACAAATTTAGAAGCTGTTCTTGCACGGAACCTAGTCGAGTTAAATTCAAGAAACAAATTGGGATAGTTCCGAATTTTAGAAATTATTTTAGGAAACCTTAACTTATGTAGGGCCCTGGGCAAAAACAACATATTAACTTTTGTTGAAAGAACACTAAAATAGAGAAATCGCGTTTGATATTGATTTTGTCACAAATTCATTACTGATTTCCATGCGTTATTAACGAATTCAGGATCTTCGGTTTTTACAGTACAACGTGAACTGAACATTTTTGTTTTGCTGTTGTTCTTCGCAACCGAATTACAAAATAATCATCTGAAAGCAAACAAGTTTTCATCAATGACTGTTCATCAAAGGATTGATGAACATCGGTAATAGCTTTCGAATTACACGAACGCGAAGTAGATTTGCTGTATGTCTGTCTCAGTCCGACACATGCATTTCGAATGCTAACAGATAGACACCTGGAATGACGTAATTAAAATTTTTAATGAGCCGCACTGACTAATGAGAAAACGTCAAAAAGTTTGGGCTAAAACAATGAGAAGATAAACAAGTGGTAGAAGAGCTCGGGGTATATTGATGAACATATGGGCCGAGATACGGAATATAATTAATGTTTAACTTTTCATAGATAATATCAATTAATATGTAGAAGAAAGAAAGATAATTATTTTAGTGTGTAGTACTGACATCGTGCTTTTGTGAGGCTAAATGATTCTGTAGTGGAAACGTAAATGGACTCTTTAATGACCGTCAATGCCATGAAGATGATGATAATAGTATTTACGACACAAATTAGAGTGATATAACACGTTAACTTTATTATATAGTGTACGCTCAAGATTACTTAATACCGTTAATATGATTAGGTCTCGACGGTTTTTCATCTTAATGGATCGGACCATAATTCAGAAATTGCCTTTCATGAAGTTGTATGTTGATTGTGTGCATCACATTTTGCCTGGTAACTCAAAGCGTGGTGATAATAGATTTTAAAGTATTGAATTGATCCATTCTTAAAAATTTTTGATAAGTAATTTGCTAAATGCTACTGTTTTGAAAAAAAATTACCTAACATAGAAATCTATTTTGGTTGTAACAAATTTAGAATTAAAAAAAATTGTCTTCTACCTCCTTTTATTCTCTTCTTGAGGACCAAAAAATGAGCTTAAAACTGGTAGATTCATCCTACTAGATTGCCCTGGAAAAACTGTGGAACCTTTGGCTTGTCACAGATGTATAAACAGAAAGTTTTGTACCGTATCACCAAACTTTTATTTTTGCACTCGACGCACGTTTCAACAGCGAAGCTGTCATCATCATCGAGTAAACCTACATTGCACAACTGAAACCGACAATTTACTGATCAATAGTATTGTGCCGTATATAGAGTTAATAATATTGCTTCTATAATATGGACAGTGTAAGGTGTACCTTACAGAAAAGAAAGGCTCAATAAATTGGGAATTGATGGCTGTTGAAGTCTTGGTATATTCTGCAAACAGTTTAGCTTATTACCAATTTATATGCTACAAACGCTACAAAAACTTGAGAGTGAGAACATTAAAAATACTATTCTTACGTAAATAATACTATTGAAATACAATCTTCGTATTAAATAATAAATTGGATATCACCACACCAAAAGATCCGATCAGTTAACATCTTATTTTGATACTAAAGCATAAACACGGTTTTAACAACTACGTATGTGGATTATAAAGTATTCTAAACGACATAATTAATATTGTTAGCTATCTTAGAATTTATGTAATCAGTGTAGTGGGTGGATCCCTACACGAAATCCGCGAGTCACTCGATTGAAAAATGCATTTCGTGGACTTTGTTGTTATTACGGGCGTATTATATCTCTTTCAGTTTTATTTTTTCAAGAATTAAACCGTGCTTCTTTTTGTAACTCAGGAACGACCACTCTACCGCAGCCCGCCATCACATGCACATTTGCCATTGTCATGGATAAGTTGAAAAATTATTTATTACACGCCTGGTATACAATCGCTTTTTATGCTTACTGCATCAATTTTAGGAGAAATGGTGTATCAGTAATATTGTTTTTTCAAAATTTCGAATACTTTTGTTGAACGAATGTGTAGTAAGTTGTATGTTGATATATTTAATATATTTTGGAATTTTTAAACAACCTTTTTAGAATAATACCTTACTTATTAGGATATGAGTAACAAATATCATTATAGTAATATTTTTGATCCAATATTGACATTGACCTGCTATAATATTAAGCAAACTAGTGATACAATAACTATTGTTGTGAAAAAAGTTAGGATCTGATTCAGTAATAATAAAATTTATTATTTATGCAACCCATATTTTACAACTACTGTCCATTTATTCTAATATTTGTTGAGTTTGATAATATTAATAATAATTGGCAAAACCCAATTCTATCGAAGATGAGATCCTGACCGGTCGATATATAGATCTTGAGACCCCCCAAATCAGTGAAATTTCAGGTTTAGTTATACTAGATTCTGTAATTTTTTTAGAAAGATTGTATTGTTTCAAATGTAATAAGAGAACTTAAGTTAAATTTATTAGCACAGATAAGAAATCAGTCTCCTTTTTATTAAAAAAACATAATTATGGGGTTAGAACAAGTTTAGTGTATTTCACTCAATCTAAATGAACTGTAATGCTTAGAGTGATTAGTAAAAAATGCGGGTAGTCAAACCCTCATATATATGTAAATATTTGACAAGAAAATTGTTCACCTTTGTGTCTAATTAACGTAAACGTGAAAAAGTAGTATTAAAGGTGTTAGTCTTGGCCATTCGGCAAATTACATTTAATTGTTACCCGATGGCGCTTTTATCATGTTTTTTAACGCACTTTTTGTCTGTCTAATTGTGACGTTGTTATAAATTTTGCAATCTTTAAACTAACTTCTATATCAGCTTGAGGCTTGAAACCGTAAAAGAACTGTATGACAATGAAATATTAACTTCATTGATCTTAAGATACTATTCAACAAACTAATTTATTCCTCGAAGTTTCCTTGGACTTCCATCGTCTTGAAGTGGTTGATCTCACAACGTTTCAATAGCTGTGTATCTGCTATCGTCATCAGGTGAATGATAGGAAATTCAGAGTATCCGTCGTATTTATATTATACCCTTAACCGGTCATGCGTCGCCGGTCATGGTCACTAGGTCTTACCTGGTCCAATCAGCGTCGTCGTACCTTGAGGTTGATTGCCGGTGATACGTAGCGGCAAAGGCCGAAGAAGAGCTCTCCAAATATTTTTAATTTGGACTCTGGGCTCGCTAATTATATTTTCGTTCGAGACTATATATGCTGTCTCTATGAATTTTCTTTTGTACCAATGCTCTTCCTTGTGAATTGCTCTAGCCTGGTCCCAGTTGATATTATGATGTTCGGTCCATGCGTGATTCGCTAGCCCAGACTTCGTTACTTCTGCCCTTTGAGTAGCTGTGCGGTGTTTCTTAATCCTGGTGTCCAGCGGTCGCTTTGTCTCTCCAATGTAAAGACTGCCACATTCACACGGTATGCTGAATATACAGTTATTTGGTATTGCTGGTGCGTCGGGCCTCGTTCTTGTTATCATGCTCCTCAAGGTGTCGTTGCTTTTGAAGATCATTCTGATCCCATAGCTGTGTGCAATTCTTCTCTCCGACAAGCCTTTAGTATACGGTAATAGTAGAGTTGCTACCGTGGTGTCCTCTTCCTGCCTAGGTGGTTTGTCCAGCTCTTCAAACGCCTTGGTAATGATCGTTTCCGGATATCCGTTCGCCAAAAGGTCTTCTCTAAGTTTCACTTGTTCTTCTTTGAGGGCTTCTGGTGTGCTGCAGATATTTTTGGCTCTATGGATTAGTGTTTTGATGATGCCAGTTTTCGTTGCTGATGGGTGGTTGGAATTGTAGTGAAGGTATAATCCTGTATGCGTAGCCTTCCTGTAGACTGTTGTTTGGATTCCGGTCCTAGTCCTTTGACACTTTACATCAAGGAATGGTAGGCACCCACTCTCTTCCATCTCCATGGTGAATCTAATGGATGGTTGGGATTGGTTCAGGTGCTCCAGGAATGCCTGTAGTTCTGTCTCTCCATGTTGCCAAATAATAAAGGTGTCATCGATATACCTCAACCATAGCTTAGGCTGCTTCTCGAAACTCCTCAGTGCCTGTTCTTCGAACTATTCCATGTAGATGTTTGCAATGGTTGGTGATAACGGGGAACCCATAGGCAATCCATCTTCTTGCATGAACAACCGGTCCTTCTTCTGAAAGTAGCAGTTCTTGAGGCAACATTCAAACAAGTCCATGATTGGCATATTGGCAGCTGCGTCCTCTCCATCAGGGTTTCGTCTTCAGTAAGTTTCTTTCTCACTATGTTGAGAGATTCGTCTAGTGGTACGTTCGTGAAAACGTTTTCAACGTCGAAACTTACTAGGCGATGTTCTGGCCCAAGTTCCATGGATCCGATGATTTGGACAAAGTGCTTTGAGTCCTTGACGTACGATGATGTTTTGCCCTCCAAAGGTTGGATGATTGGTAGAAGGAATTTTGATAGTGTTGCTGTTGGTGAGTTGCGCGAAATTGTAATCGGTCTGAGAGGTACTCCAGCCTTGTGTATCTTGGGTAGTCCATAAAGATGTCGTGGTTTTTTTTTATCTATCTTAATAGATCACGTCGAAATCCTGGAGTTCTTCAATCGTCGAATTTGGGATAGCAGTTTTTTCTTTTATATTTCATTAGTGAATTATATAATACATTAACAACACCAAAGTTATGCTTTGATGGCGATTTTATGATTGTTATAACATTTGGAGTTAGTATCTGTAGAGAACTGCAACAACAGAAATAATCTTCAACATTTAAATGTGAAAAAGTGGAAAATCATGACACATATTTAAAGAAGTATCAGCCATCAGCTTTCCATATTCAATTAAAGGTAAGCTATTAAGGCTAGTATCAAGGTCTTGGGAGTCATTTTCGATAACAAATTAGTTTTGTAGAGCTGATATCCCTAAACACATAAGAAAAACAATATTTAGTTCTGAAATTTATCCAGATAGGTATATATTTGATGATGGCAACATTTCCAACTTTTGTCCCTGCAATTAAGATCAAATTGTGCGTCTGCTCCTGTAAACGGGAGACTGCTGGGCAATAAAGCTATTGTTATTAATTATTTGAAGAAAAAAGTGTTGACACTAAAAGAAATCTTGAAACGAAACTCTTAAATTCTCTATCACACGTTGAATCAACCTGAATCGTTTTATTCTAATCTAGGAATCATAAAGTGTCTTCCAAAACCTGGAGCATCGGCAATAGCAACTAATGATAAAAAGCTGCTGAAAGTTTTATTATCTTTTGCTGGAGATACACATACTTCAATCTCTAAGCTCAAGTACATAATAGAAAAGGTCACTGTAAATTAAATAGTATATTAAAACAGGCAACTGGCATTTATTTTTATTGCAATTTCAAACAAGTAGTAGCTGAACTCTTATAGGGCAAAAGTAATTGTGACTTTTGTACTTCTAACCTCTCCACAGCGAAAGATCGACATTCTTAGCCGAATAAAATTTCATTCATTACGCTAACATGTTGAGTTCCAGAAACGTCACACCCGAACGTTGTGTACATTCAAGCAGTGAATCATTTAATTTACGTTACTCAACGGGTTTCGGGGGTAATTCAATTATTAAAAGCGCTGCTCACTGTAGACAAAGCTCAAGTTAAAGAATCGCCAAGCAACACACTGCCGAGAGAGGAGTTACAAGTAAGCATCACGTCTGCTACATTTAACACGTATTCTCGGTATTCAAGAGGAATTAGAGCGAATTCACCCCTGAATTTTAAACTGTGCTCGCTCTCCTAATCTCTGACAAATTAATAGTAATAGAAATTTAATATTTCAAAGCTCGGCGGGCGTCAGTTAGAGTTAGAGTTAGATAAAGACCGGAGGTAGAGATGCTAGATGCAGCCAGCAATGCGGCCTTCGGCTCGTTTTCGTTTACAGTTGCCATCAACCCTTTCTGTACCCCCTCGTTTAGTACAAAAGGCCCTAATTCAAATCTAATGTGCGCCTTTATTGAATTTGTTCGTGCGTTTTGCCACGGTGTGCTGGTTTAGTCGGTTTGGCGATTTAATACGATCATATTCCTGTTTTGTGTGGTCGGTGTCTGTGTGTGTGTGTGTGTACATGTGTGCGGTGCACTGAAAAGACGACGTGTACACAGACATATCCAAAACAGATCCCGAAAGCTGATTATGGTTTGGACTTGAAAAGATTCGATTTGGGTTAACGGGTTTGCGAATGTGCATAAACTGAACATCGAAATTTAGCGTTCGACACAAAAGAAACTTAAAACGAAATAAAAATTTACTATGTATATGAAGTTTTGATTTAAAATAGTTATCAAGTTCAAATTGACAGTATTATTGGCAGGTTAGTTCACTAGGCGAATTATATGTAAAAAAACATTTATGAGCATTCAATACTAATATGATAAAATTAACTGTGAAAAACCTTTGCAATTTTACACGAACATAAGTTATAACTAACTAGCCCACCCTATCAAATAGGATCAAAAATAACTGGAAAAACTTGACGCTCAATAGACCTTCTGAGCTTCCATATTTGACCAGATTACAACTGTCGAACCCCTTAGCCTTAGGCAGTATATACGAATGTTTTCACCAAGTTTATATTTTTACCCCACATAAGTTTAAAATTACCTACTAAATCGAATTTAAACTATTATTAAAGAAATTTTAAAGAGAAATTCTAGAATGATGCGCGAATAACGTCAGTATAATATTAGTGTATGACGTGGAGACATTATATAACACTGCCTAGTTGACAGCAGTTTTTTCTCTTTTGTAAATATATAACTAGATTAAAAAAATCATTGCTTTTATTGTAAAATTTATTACGATCAACAAGGAAAAAAATAAATTCGATTTTTGTAGTAAGGTACCAAACAAACTACTGTTTCCGGACGCATTAGCAACTCGCTAATATTAAGATACATTAAAATTAATTTGAACTCTTGGAATGTATGGTTTGTTATAATCAACTGTTGGACCAAAAGGATAATTAAATCAAACAGTCGATAGTTAAAGGTTTCTGGCCAAAAAATCGTATTAGTACTTCTTGATATTAGTGCGTTCAAACATATAAATCCTTCACAAGGACACGTACAATACTGAACTGAGCTAGTCCATTCACAGCATAGGAAATTTCGAACTAGAAACTTCAGAAAAGTATTTTTAATAGTTAAAGAATAATTTAGGATCGATTCTGTAGTTCTAAATAAATAAATAAATCAATTTTACCTCTTTATAATTTTAATATAGTTGCACAGATATACCAACGTAGACTTCGTTGCACATTTTGATGGCTGAAAGTCAAGAAACATAGCTAAAATATTAGCATGAATACTTGCTTTTCGAGATTTTAGATGCCTTTGTCCGGAAGCTTCGCAATATGTTTTCTAGTGCTCCTAAGTAGTGACTCCCATATAAAATTAACAAATTTGAATGTTCTCTGTTCGTTTGGGTTTTCCCTATTCATTCTTCTTTTTAACCCCCCCTCATGTTTTAGAGCAATAAAAAAATCAGTCAAGCAGTTTTTGAGTTTTAGCGGCACTAAGGAACATTAATTGAATTTTACTAACTTTTATTTAACTTGCGTTGTTAGTATGTAAATTTTGAAAAGTTGTTTAGTTTAGACAATGCGTGGTTAGCTAAGTGACACCTTTCTAAATCCAATATGGAGGCCTACTAAAGATGACGGACTAATTATTTTTGTACCCCCATGATATGAGTTTTGAATGAAAGGGTTTGTTGAAACACTACCAAGAATAAAATGACGTCATTCTGAACTCAATATGGTGGTACACCAAGATGACGGATTATTATAGTTGTAGTACAAATAAAATATGTTAAATAACGTATCTTTAAAAAGTGGTTTTATGTAATACATTGTTATTATCCATACAATATTTATAGTGATAAAACATGTGACTGTAGATTGTAACGTGAACTGTTCATTGTCGGGCTTCAGTTGGCGACAGTTTTTTCTGTAGATTGTGCCTTTCTGTGTATGCAACACGTCATATTTTTACTGATATTTGAATAATTCTACTTGGAAGCATATACTTCATAATTCCTAGAAATGGCAAGTTAATAGGTTAACGCTTTTCACAATTCAACATTTCTTTGCAAACAAGACAAGCTATTGTTTCTGGGCAGGAGTCTTCACCATATGCGCCTCTTAGGAAACATGTGTTTAGAACGTTGATCAGAACAGCGCGCTGAATGCAATTTCTGGTTGCCCTTAATTTTATATTTGAACTGTAACGCTACCCTAATCCGTCTATATGTGCAGTTGCATCTTTACAGTATTCAAAGTTAATTTAATGATGTTGGCATTATCATGTTATAGTGTCATAAAATAATTTTTCAGAGGACAATAATCACTATACCAGTTTTCTCCTTGAGGTGAAAATGTATATTCGCCTTGAGACTTGCGTTATTTTTATCAACATCATTAGGGTTCTGATTTCGGTTTTGTAATTCGACATTCAAAGATAGATTGCCGTAAAAAAAGTTCGCATGAACTCATTCAAATCTTGGTACAAAGCCGATCTCTCTCCTGCGAGGCCTTCAACTTATTGATAAACGATTTTCCTTCTTTCACAAACAATTTATAAATCTACTTTTCTCGTTCTTATCCGAAACAGTGTCGAGCCACCGAAAGCGTTAAGCGAGCACTTTATATATTTTTTTATATATTTTCAGCCTGCTGCGTAAGGGGGAATATTTTCCTCTTCGTTTTATCAACTACAATAAACTTTCAGTGTCTTTTTATATCGTTCGACCTACGAAGACTCACCCTTTTATCTTCTTTCATATAGTCAATTTCGCGTTTTCAAATTTTATAGCCTGGGAGTTCGTGAAAGAAAAAGCCGGAAACAAATTTTCATCGGAAATATCCCATTCAGTTATGTAAAATTGTATATCGCTCTAAAAATGAAAAGTTCCGCTATCACTAAAAAATTATATTGAGATCATTTCTTTAAACAAAAGTGTACTAGAAAATACCAAAGAAATATTGTCATAAGAAGGTTAATTGTTCGAAATCAACTAGATACAAAGTTTAAATTATTCCGCAACCATTATTCGAATAGTGTGTTATAATTTAGAGCTGTTTTGAAAAGTAATTTTTCTGATTGATTTTGAACCCAATTCCTAATATGGTGGTTACAATCATCGTTGGTCTTTGACAGCACGTTCACGAAAAAAAAAACTGATCCTGATGCATATTTTACAAGATTCAACTTGTTGTTTAATGAATGCCTCGACATTTGAACAGAAAGTGTGATTTAGAAGTATGTCAGATCTGAAATCTATAATGAGTAATGGATGATTTGAATAGTATTCAATCTGCCAATAAAAGTACCATAGTCGAAAAAAAAAAGATTAAAAAATTGGTGCTTGTTCGTCAGAGGAATAGTTGATTACACTTTGCAATATTTGGTATGAACATGATAGCTGTAATACATTAAGTTTTTTGGGCCCAGTGCATTCAGGTTGAACATCCCTGGTCAATTAGCAAAGTATGACAAAAAATTGTAATGAAGTGCGGCATGGAAAATAATACATACAAACAACGCAACTCTATTTAGAAGTACACATGGAAACGATAGTAATAGTGTAATATACAATTGGTTCAATCCCTTAAAAATGTTCACCAAAATGTCTAAAATGATACACTACAAAATAAAAATAGCTGGAAGATCCACGTTTACAAATAAATGAGTTTGCTTGGGACAAAGTCAAACCAAAAACCCAAAAAGGAACAAAGTCTGGTCAGAAGGCCAATAATAAACAAGTCTTAGAGTATAATGAGTTATCAAAATAAATTCTTTTATAGGGCTATTAATATCGCTTGAATAAATGTTTGATTTAAAATTCTGTCAGAGCTAATAAACAACCAATACTAGACAGAAACTTTTGGATAGAAAAACGTTTAAAAATGTGAATCTGCATGGAAGCCTCAAATCTATGATCGGTAAACTTAGTGATCCGATGGAAGAAAATCGGAAAAAAACCTGGTCGGGAAAAACGTATACTTACTTTACCAAAACGCTTTATTAAGTCATTGTTTCGTGCGGTAATGACGAATATGATAATTGAAAAGTTTTTATTATCAGTGTTAATTTTTGAACCTTACTACATATATTTGTTTGTGCGTTTTAATTTATGTTTTTAAGCCGTAATATTTACAAATGGTTAGAATCTACGTTATACAATTAAAACTTGTTGTTCTAGAGTTAAGAAGTTGAAGATGTGAAGATATATTAATGTGAAAACGTTTTTTCGAACAATTAAATACCTGCCCTATCTCGAATTGATCTTATTGAATTTCTAAAAGTTATTACAACTAAAAGCTGCTTTTCAGTTTCTTAAGTGTTGCGAGGCTCGAGACACTACTACTTAAATATAGAGTACGTCAGACCCCAAGAAAAACGTAACGCACGGTGAGAGAAACAGAAAATCAAGTTGGTGTACCTAACTCTAACCTAACAGATATGTCCACTAGGTTTCCTTTCTCTCTCATCCAGCGTTACGATGACGCTTGTACAGGCGCTCACACCCCACGCACTCTATCTTTAGTTATTACCTCTAGGTTTATTACATTATTCATTATTCATTATTATCAACCAGTTAATGACTTGTGTGGCAATAGATTTCACTAAAAAGTAATATATATTTTTTCTTATTATCAAAGTTACCTGCGAAACTGAATTTTAATTCTCATTGATTGAATTTGAAAGAAAAATTTTTGATTGATACGTGCTTGGCCTTAAGTAATGGCTAATGTGAAGTTAATATAGTGATCCTTACAATTTCATTTTCATAAACTATGCGAACAAAAGCTGTAAAGTGCAGATTCTATATTCATGAAATTTCCAAGATAATAATATAATTCTTTTTATAACTGTTATATTTTATTTATACCTAACAAATTTGTGAGATTACAAATTTTCACTTAATTTTAATATGAAAAAGATTATTGTGGCTTCAGTATATTAGGTATATCTATCATATTTGATTTTTTTTAGATTTGTTGATCTCTATTATTTTTGTATATTACTGTCGGGTATATCCAACAGTTTGATCGAGGATAAATATTAAAATGTCGATCTAAAAACTACTACTCTTTATTAATCAGGGATAGTGTAGGATGTTATTAGGATACGAAGTTGTAGAATTGTAGCTTCAACGATTACCTCTTATACACGAACAAATAATGAAATAACTAACTTTTCTTGTTCTACTATAGTTTAGATGCATTGTATGGACGTGATGTGATTGATTTTCATTGTGTATCGTTTGAAAGGATTTAGCTAAACATTTGTAATAAATCAAATTGGCAAAATAGAAAACTCATGAATATAAAAACTATGTATGGGCTCAAGTTGCAATTAAAAATTATAAATTACTATTCCTTCTATCACTGACGTCAAGATTGGCAAAAGACACTGCTCGTCCACAATATCTCATCAACGCTTCGCTAGTGCTCGTCAACTTTATTAAAAGAATAATAATTAGAACGCCTAAAGTGAAAATGCATAATACAGAGACAGGCCTTAGGGAGAACTGGTTTCAAATATACATATATATGTAGGTAGGTATAAAACAAAGAAAGCACGGTGCAGAGTTGAAGGGAAAGAAGACAGTTTACCCTTAATTGTGCCTCTGGTGTATTTGCTTTCAATTACCATAAATAATATAGGAACCTCTGTGTTGACTATGATGAATGTTTTCCAGCGGTGAATCATTTTTTGGATCGAATTTGATCGTGTGATTAAATTATTCTTTTGAGTTCTCCGTGCCGAAATTTAAGAGTTAATTATTACAATTGTTGACTGGTTTGGTGGGCAATTTTTCTTGATGAGGCCACAAGGAAATTATACGGACGTTAAAAAATATGATCTTGGTTTTAATGTTTTACTTAACAGATTTATTATTATCAATTAGTTTGGTGTAGGGTATTAAGTATTCGTTTTCGGTATTTCTGAATTTACACAAATAAAGTACTTCATTCCACTTTAATTTTCATTGATCAATTAGACCACCATACAAAAAAATGTTGTTTGTACTCTATAAGCGACAGGCGGTTACGGATGTAATTTACCTCATAGGAATCCGGTGGCAAAATTTGGCATAAACGTCACAATTTTTTAACCTAAAAAAATGAAATATGGAATTTTGAGGGTTTTCTACGAAATTAAAAAGTTGTGATATATAGGCCCATTTATGGTTCCAGATTCGTGCTCAGAAGGCATAAATATAACGGAAACCCTGTAGTAGAGTGCAGACAACTTTTTGAGTGTGGTGGTCAACTATGCACACATACACACATACTCACACAAAAAGTTGATTACATGCAGCACATGGTATCCGATGTATTTTTATCTCCTGATAACGATTCAGTGGTTAAAATTTGGAGGAAATGGCACAATTTTATTTTGACCTCGATAAACAACGAAAAAAAATCTGAAATTTTGACCATTTTCCTCGAAGTAAAAAAAATGTGATGTGTACGCCAAATTCTGATACCAGATTTGTGATCAGGAGGTAGGAGGTAAAGTTCAGACAACTTTTTTGTGTGATGGTGTTCTCTCTGTCAAAATTAAGGAGTTGATAAAGGAATGTATGAAATAAAAAGGTTCTGATGATGATTTTAAAGACCATATTGAATTTAAGTAAATTTGTAGGTGCAAATCTTTTGCGAGTATGAACTCGTGTACGAACCAACATTACGAGAACGACCACACTTTTTATGACAAGAGTAAAGACCTCGACTTCCAAAAATGCATAACACCACAATGACAGCAAATTCAAATCAGTCATATAGCACCCAACTATTTTGAAATTTTTGCTAACCACACATTCATAAAATACGTTGGCAAATATTAGCCCGAAGTTCCCTATGTATGGCAAGCTACTTTCTAGTTTACCGTCACGACACTATTGCTATAGTACAGGTATCCATGTAGTTATAGGATTTATATAGAGGGATAACTTTGGCCGATGTTTGGAAGTATTTAAAAACTGATAGTCATCTCATAGATGCTACATATATAGCACTAGAAAAAATAGTCACAATAAAGTGCAAATGCAAATTGGCGATTGGTATGGTAAAACAAGTTGTTGAGTCTGTAAACTTAGAATTTCAAAATACAATAATAACCAATACTTTAGTCAATCTAAAAGTATTTGAGATAGCAAAATCGTAAAGCGATTGATTGGAAGCAGATATTGAAGTGGTATTTATATTTACCGAAGGACAGAGTCAGTTTATAGCAGGATAACCATTAAACATTAAACCAAGTAATAAAAAAGAACACAGGACGAAATAGACCTTCAGATAACTTATGATTACATACCACTAACAACA
Source organism: Octodonta nipae (assembly GCA_034190945.1). Lineage (NCBI taxonomy): Eukaryota > Metazoa > Arthropoda > Insecta > Coleoptera > Chrysomelidae > Octodonta > Octodonta nipae. The sequence continues at coordinate 39,209,491 of CM067217.1, read as the reverse complement.
TTATGGGAAGTACCCCACAAATGGCAACATTAGTCATGACTTGACAAAAGCTGTCCAAAGGCATGACATCTGCAGGGAAATAAATGTGTCGAAAATGTTTTACCAAATTTCAAAAAGAGCATTCAAATAGCTCAGGACACATGTGTATATACCCAGCAGTTTGTGGATGAACAATTAATATGTGCAAACAATGGAGATCATTTAGAATAGAACATAAAACAGACAATACAGAAATTAAAAGTTTTGTAAATGAGGTCATGGATTTTCGAAACAGGAAAAAAACGAAAAATGAGAGTCTACAACACAATGATCTAGATCGCGTTGGTGTATGGATCTGAGTTGTGGAAAATCAAAGAACCTAAGAATAAAATTTACGTAACTGGGCGCCTTAATGAATCAGTAAAACAAATGGGCTTGCAATAAATAGTGATAGAACACATTTAGTCTACAATAAACTGACATAACACATCTAATAAAATATTACTGCAAAAATTAATATTTACACCGAAAATGATTCACTGGCCAGGTTTAAAGCTATTCGATAGAAAACAGAAAACGCAAAACGCAGATGAGTTTTATTTATTAAAAATTGAGTAATCGTAATTACAAATTGTACAGGGGGTGGGGAGGGGGAGTCCAGGCTTCCTGGGCGTTACATTTATTTAAGGATTTGCAGAAAATTTGACTCAGCTTAACTAAGAAGAGGAAGGACGGGACCAAAAAGGTGAAATTTTGGTCTTTGTAAATGACAGCAACTGTGTATCGGCTCTTACAATTGACCAAAATTAAAGGGTAAGGTAGTACATAAAGAGAAGTTTATGACAAAAATTAACGGCAAAACTCAGTTTTGCGTCGAACTAGGTACGTGATTCCATCAAAGTATGTTTCCCTTGTACATAACGTAATGAATGGCAGTCTACTCAATTGATAAAGACAGATAAGTCGAGTCATTGAAACACTACAGCGACACTACGACGACTATATAGGACACCTATATCATGTAAGCCCATTGTTCGATACAATGCGGTCTGCGACAACGCCCTTACTTATGTGTAACTGTGGTGGTGCCTCTGTGTGTGTGTGTGTGTGTGCCACACCGGTATACGTCGAGCCCTGAGATGAGGGAAAATACAAGAGGAAATTGTTACAGGAAAATTGTTACGTATTGCGTTTTCCCTTTTTGTCTGTGCGCCTCAACTTCAGACAATATGAGTATAATTGAGTGGCTTTCACGGTTGTTTTAAAATTTAAATTATAGTCCCACGACGAAAAGATAATGACAATGCGGTCGAAATTTCAAATGGGGAGATAAGGGGGAAAACTTTTTCGATTGAAACAATAAACGTATGCGAGAAGAGTTTCTCTTTCCTGAAGAAGGGAGGTAACAGAAAGATGAAATGAAAATTGAAGGGAACAATTCTTGTTATATTCTCCTGGCAAATATAAATCAATATGAATTTAACTACTAGATTTTTAGGGTATCTAAGGTAGGGCGATATCTGCAGGTTCAGCAAGAAGTGAGCAACACTTTATTGATTGCAATTTTGTAAAACAAGTTTTTTAGTTATGAAATAAAATTTATGTTCACATTTTCCCCCTATCATTCAAAAACCATTCTTGCCATTCTTGGACTATTTTTATGTGAGCAATCGTGCAATTGTCCTCTTTCATCTTCAAAAAAACTTCTCAGTAATTTTAAGTATAATATTTATGACTATACATAACAATACAGTTTTGTAATAGAATTACAAATCCTACAAATCAGCTGTTTCAGACGTCTGTTAAATTGAAGAAGCCATTTTTATAGTGTCACATCCGAACTCAGCGCATATTTTTTGCGATCTTGTGCCGAATTCCCGGAAACCATCTAATAATTTAGTGCCCGCGAAAACTTAAAAACAAATATATATATATATATATATATATATATATATATATATATATATATATATATATATATATATATATATATATATTGGCAATATTAGATATATTTGAGCATTAGGAAATCAACTATATGACTTATAGTTTTGTCTACTCAATGGATCCCAACATCTTTAATGACGAAAAGAGATTTTTAAGTTTTTACTACTTCATTTGATTCGCTACTAGAGCGAAATAAGTATTTAGCCGAAATTATTTGGGATTACAATTACAATCGATAACCCAAAACTCAGCTACAACCAGAAGAGTATTACGTAAAGATATGAGCGCCTATACAAGGAGAATCGTAACGCTGGATAAGAGAGAAAGGACCCGAGTGGACGTAACAGTTGCTGTCTAGTGCTGCCAGTACGTCATTTGACTGACACAAACAAGCACCAATCAGAAGCATGTTAAATACGTACACTTGGTTTTGTGTTTCTCTCACAGTGTGTAACGTTTTTCTCGCAGCCTGATGTACTCTATATTATTAGCATTAAACTATAATTAAGTTGGTCTGAACCTTGGTTGGGAAAAGTAATGGAAAATGATCTTCTGCGATTTTAATGAACCTGTTGTTAACAATAACATATAGTGATATTCTCAAACACCTTCAAAAGAAAAAGTAATGTGTGACAAGGACAGCTCATACTTGGCATAATTTTCAACATGATAATGCCTCTCACTCTCTAAGACTTCTCACCTTCTGATGTTTGGGCGTACTAAATGAGCGCTAAGGAAGAGATGAACCCTTAAAGAATTGTTCCACAAAATCCATTCTTAAGCGACTTAAAAAATGATGAGGTTATCAATTTATTTGGTTTTTATCTATGCTCATCGACTACTTTAAAGCGGCTTAATCTATATAGATAGCTTAAACTGCATTCTGTTAACAAATACCTATTCTGAAGTATTACCTACAGTATAATGTTCTTAATGTTTCGTTTCTTAGAAAAATATTAAAATTTAAATCTGAAAATAATGATTGATCGAGTTTCATTTTTTTTATTTGAGGTTGCTCCATATAAAAAAATATATTAATACAACATTCCTGTTTCATTTGTTAATTATGAATAAAATTTATTTAAATTTCTGTCAACATGAAGTTATATTGGTTTTCAATGATTAGCGATGTAATTTTACTTTTACATTTAAGCAACTATATGAGCTAATTCTTGCATATACTATTACTCTCTTATAGCCTAAAAGAAAAATTCTCCAATGGAAAATATTCTTGAAACAGCGTAGAAATAACGAAGTAATTTTCTCGTTGTTTAGTATTAACCATAAAAACATAAAATAAATATATCCTAACAGGATCCATTACGAATTTTGAAATCGTCGTAAAAGTATATAGCACGGTACATAGGGACAAGAAAATTTCGCAATGCATATTTTTGTGTAACAAATGAGAGACAGATAACGCAAAGGATGGGGTTGCGAGAATATTTCCGCACATTTCTATTCCGACATGGGGAAAAATTTTGTGACGCCTAGCGGTAACTGTCAAGGGAGCAATATTGTTAGATTAACACTTTTAGATTGTTATTTCAGAAGTAACGGAAACCCAAGTTGCTACACTCTGGAGTGTAGAAGATGAAATTGCCTTTTTGTCTTAACAGTAAATCGAAGCTAAGTTGCAAAGAAAAATTTAAAAAAATAACCGATTTCAAAAACGAATTTAAAGATTGAAACCACTTAATAAGAACACACTTCAATTGTATGCTACTACTAAGTGCCTAGTATGATGTACAGAAATAACTACAAGAAATACTTACACATTCACAGTAGTTAGATCCCTACATACCAACTATTAAATACAAACAATAACAGATACGTATTATGTAGAAATTAATTATCTAGCTATCTATTTTTGGAGCCTATGACTACGCTAACCTAATTTTTTTTCTCATTATCTTGAATGAGCCGAACAAGTTCCGAAATACGTAAGGACGAGTTCAGACAGTGAGGCCTCCGAACGGGTAGAAACATGGAGGCTGCTAAAATTTATGTTTGTTCATAGAGGCAGTTGCTGATAATTCCAACGGTTTGCAAAATTCTATGCCAATCAGCGAGCTCGGTAGTTAACTGTGCGCACGCTCGATTGGCGTACAATTTCTCAAATCGTTGGAAACGTAGGCTACTGGCTACTATGAACAAGCCTTATATCTCCGTATTAGTCACTTCAAATTAGTCAATAAATCGCTGTCTATGGAAAATATTACTACAGTTACGAGACCTCTAAATAGTTGAAGTACTTGTGTAGTCTATCGGGATTTTCAGCAGTCGCAGTTCAGTTTTTTCATCGCAATTTTTTCTATTTGGTGAAAAAATTATATGTTTTCGTCAAATATATCGACCGATTGACGTTGTTCATTACAAAACTCGGGAGGTTCAGGTATTACGTAAAATTAATTTTAATGATTTTAGACCCTCTACCCCTCTGGTAAAAAAAATAAGAAAATCGTGAACCCCACTCCCCCTGAATGGTAAGACGTTAGAATTTTTTGTAAAACTTTTAAGATTTCATGAAAGAACTTGCATTTAAATTAAACGAATAACACAGTCGATAGACGTTATATTTTACTTTTTTCAAGCCTTTCGGTACATCAATTCTCTTACCACGCATTTCTATCTCATAAGAAAATTGAAAAAAAAAAAAAACGAAATAACAGTATTGAAAATAATTCTATTAATTTAAATTTAAGAACTAATTTGGAAACACTTTTTTATGTCAGATTTATAGTATGCGCTTCACCACCTTTGTCAGCAACATTGAGATCCCCCAGGCCCTAAGCCTGGTTACATAATACTAGAACGCCTTATTTTTTACATACCTCCGCCACTAGATGACATGAAAATTATTTGCATAGACTTTTACGCCTTTCTTATTTTTTGAACTTAAATTTTCGTACTTAAGTACGTATGCATAAAGTGTGTACATATATGTTGGAATTCCTTCATGGAATAACAAAAGAACCCTACTTGAAGGTCAGAATTGCACTTTATACTTTTATTAAAGCTGGGTTCGGTTTCGATCATCTATAACTAAGGATACAAGGAGTTAAAGATAATTTGCGTTTTATTTAATGAGTAAATCCCTCTTCAAATTCCTTAAATGGCTAGTTTAGATTTTTTTACATTCTGTATATTATATGACGGTCACTGATTAACGTTTGGTTTCTCTTTCAAATCTTTATTTACAATTCCAATATAGTCGCGCAAATATTAAGGTAAATTAAACAAATTACAAAACGTCTCAAGCTAAGAGGAGTTGGAAAAAACATACAGGGATCTTCTTTAATAGAATATAGTGTAAACTTTCCAAATCAATTATCTGTTTTCTAGAAATCGACAAACAGACATAAAAAACATACTCCTCGATATAGTATCTCCTTTTATGAAGTTATAAAGTCATTACAAAATTAAAGAAAATATGAAATTGTTACGATATTTTCATAGGAATAGCTTTGCCAAAGTATTTGTTTACCTCATTTAGAACGTCGGTTTCGTAAACTGTATTTTCATTAACTTAGGGAATTTAATATTCAAAAAGCTCATAAACGAAACATTAAAAACTCTTTATATTCTACCTAATGAAACTAAACTCTTTATTCGTCTCGGTTGATTTTAATATTAAAAAACGACTCCTCCCACCGACCACAAAGGCGGTCATCAAAAAGCTGAGATATCGATTACCGAGTTCGTAGAAACAGTGGAGAAATAATTTCAAAGTATCCCGTTTAAATCTCCTTAGATACTCGGACATATCACAGAACACGAAATACCATAAAATTTGAATAAAAAATCGATAAAGTTTAAATAATGCCGTACGATACCTAAAACAAATAAACTGAAAAGACATTGATATGTTAATGGAAAAAAGAGTTAATAAATATTTTAATTTAATAGACCATCTCCGACTGGTTCAAGAAGAAAGAAGGAAAATGAAAAAATGAGGGCTAGATTTATTATCACTTCATAGGAGATAAATTACCAATATCGGACCACCTAGAGCTACCGATTTGAATCCCATACACCTATCGTATTATTGCTAAATGGACTTCAAGTTATGACGAACGTTAATGTGATATTTAACTACCTAAACATTTCCGAAAAATAAATTTAATCAGATCAAAGACCGTTATTCGAGATTGAATTCGTTTCGTAGTAAGACTCTTTTCATGGGTTCAGCTATTAATAAACAATAAAAATTTTAAATGTCAGTTAAATGGCTGAATAAATTATCGGTATATTAAAACGCAGTTTTGTTGGAACTTAGATAAACTAAATGCAGACTATAAACATTAATAACAATATATTAAACAAGGAAAACTAAAAAGTTGAAAAAAATCCATATCGACAATTGCTATATATTAGATCATTTTAAATGAACCATTACGTTGCAAATTATAACTTTCACGATTAATATTAGTTCCATAACTATAATTTTCTTGATAGATACAATATTTAAGTCAGTGTAATTATAGAAAGCCATTAATTTTAATATAAATTTGCGTTTTAAGAATGAATTAGCGGCCTGTGAAAAAATGTTTTTTTTGCTATTTGCGTCAATAACATTCTTCGGAAACAGTTACAACAATTAATATTCAAATTCAGAAATTCAAAACCACCACTATGTCGTCATTATTTGAAATCTATAAGCCAGTATTAGGTGTCCAACTGTCAAAAAATTTCAAAAAAGTGTAAAACAAAGGTTTATGCTATTTCTAATCGTACTGAAAGAGTTTGTACCTGTGTGAAATAAACTTTATAGCTGGTAATAAGAACTTGTATCCTATTGATTGGGTTATTCTTTTTTGAATTTTTGCTAGTTATAGTTCTTAAGTGGACCTTGAGTTCCACTTGAGAACAATTTAATATGAAAATAGATCCTTTTTAGATCACTCAACATTTTAGCTTTCTTCTCGCTTATTAGTTTGTTGCAATTTATCTTGAATATTTAAAAACTTATTTTGTTTCATCTATCTATATATGTATGTAGATATTACCATATATTTTATTTCTGATTGATATTATAATTGAAATTGTTCAGTGTAGCTAATGGTATTTTAATTAATATTATTGTGTACAATTTGAGTTTGCATTTGTTTTAATGATGGGTAGGATAGAAGAAATTTTTTGAATTAATCTGCACTTTTAATAAAAAGTTTTAATAATTACATTTAATGGTTCCCAGACCTCCTAGTAAGCCACTTATGCAAGTACGTACTTGTTCGTCGTAGTTATTTATCCAATTAGAGTAAAAGTTATCCATTTTTATTTCCGTTCCTTTAATTTTGCCTTAATAGCATTAATTTACATCCTAAAATATTTATCCAATAAGAGAAATCTATTTCTCAGATGTTTTTAATATGCATAAATTCCCTATTTGACAAAACCTTCTTAATTACATCCCGAATGGCACGCGGCATGCGACCGTGGACAACTCATGAAGTTGCGACATTAATAGATGCCATTTTTTCCTACGACCTTCAAAATTTTCCCATACCCAAGTAACCCCTACAATAAAACTGTAACCTTTAATTTGTAATGTAAATTCAAAAGTGGCCTAAATAGGGCACTTTGAGGAATACCCACCTTTAAGTGTATTATTTTCAAATATTCGTCCTCATTTGATAATTCAAAATTTTTTCAGTACTCGGCCATGTAAGGTGACTGTCACTTAAATTTATAAAAATGTACTATGATAAATAAAAGGTGAAATGTATATTTCCATAATAATATTAGCAGCTAATGTCATCGTTATTGGTATGCAACTTTGCTCGCTTATATAAAGTAATGCCCAATACATTGTCTTTAATTATGTATACTTAAATATGGATACAAAATAAATGAAAAATAAAACCAACTAAAGTAAATTAAATATCAGCCAAACGTCTCATTTATTATAGTTGTATATAGTGAATAGTTTATAAGGAAGTTTTGGTTTGTGTGGTGTGGCTAAATAATGCTTTCCAGTTATTATACAAAAACTCGAACTGATTTTAATAACGAAAGTTGTTGCAGTGATCTTATCCATATTTAGTCATAAAAGATAAGGGAAATCATATAAAAGTAAAACACCTAAATGACATAACAAAGTTCTATTGCCTGAAAAAAATATTTAAAAAACGCTTACTTATCCGATGAAATGTGTTAGGGTTGATGTGGTTGTCTCATATGTCTTACCTGAAACAAAAAAATATATGGTTAGGTATAATAATTGGAATAACCAAAATATAGAAATTATTATTGATTTCGACTTTGTTAATGTGAATCTTTGATATTGGATTCTGACTCTTTAAGTTCACTCTCGATTATTCAAACTTTTATGGTACATTTCAGCTCATCTGAAAAATTCAAAGGTCACTATCAGGTATCTTCAACGCCATGCTCTGAAAGAAGGAAGTAAGGCTTACAAAAGGGGCCGGGAACTTTTTCTTGATAAGCGCCTTACAGAAGAAAAATATCACCGGCAGTGTCCTGACGTTAGACGTACACTGAGAAAAGAATTATTTTACATTGCCTTTGACATAGAGTTTTAATTTTATTATATTCTAAGCCAGGACGAGTAAGAATAAGGTGTAGTAAAAAAGTTCTCGTTTCATAGTCTATTTGTCACTGACTTTAAGAACATAACCTCTAAGCTCTTGATATAAACAGACAACAACTGAAAAATTAGTCTTTAATTGCTACTGAAAAACTATTTCTTACTACTTTGTTACATATTTTTGTACTTATTTTTCAGGTCTATTTGTTTCAGAGGAGTTTCGTTGTGTACCTTTGAAGTCCAAGGTCCAATACTAATGACATTAAGGCAGGATCTTGGAGCTATACTGAACCAAACACCAACAAAAACATACAACAAATTAGAGAAAATGTGCCCGAATGTCAATATTGATAATAATATGCTGGGGTTCAAATTTTGACAAAGTATCCCAATTTTGCATGGTACATTGCATTACATAATTGGATGCAGTTTTCATATCGGATTGCTCTCTTTATAACAAATTTCGATATTAGTAAAGGTATATTTATACCTTATATATTATCATATTCCTGACAAATCTCTCATACACCCTATGAAAAGTAATATGTGATGATTTAGGTTCCAACCCATGAAGATTTTCTCATGAGGAATATACATTTGTTTAAATGTTATTATTAATAAAATAAGTTTTCCATATGATTACAGTTTAAGTAGACACACTGTCGCATCTTTATTCAGAAATTACTTAATTTTGGATGTTTTTTGTTTGTTTCTCAGTGTAGGAAACCTGCAGCAGCCATTCTCGTCTCTAAGCGTCTTAGAAGAGATCATCGTCAGCGACCGGACGTCACGAGGATAACAGACGCCATTGACGCTGCTCGAATTGGGGAGCAACAGTTTATTCCTGAATCATTAATAATGTTGTTTGACACTCAATTTGGAGGTGTATATGTGTGTCTGTGAGCGAGTGGATGTTTTGAAGACTTTTTCAACGGTCTTGTCGATTTGTCATATGTCGATTGTATAGATGTCAGTTCTGTAGCTTTTGTGTTGAAGCTTGTTACGGCATCGTCAGAAGGAAAACAAGTTGTTGAAAGATATATTGAATTAGTGGCACAAGCAGTAGTAAGTTATCGAATTTGTTTGACGTTGTGTGATTTAATTTGATTATAGAGTTGAAAAGGAATTGTGTAAGTGCTTCCAAAAATCTTGACGACGAATAAATACCAAATTTTCTTCAAGTCGATAAATCACAAACCGTTCCAGCAATTGCTTTGCAAATCCAAACAAGCGAATAAATAAAAATCTGATAGGTTTCTATTTCGTTGGTGCAGTCACAAGGGTCCATCCCTTAAACCCCAACCAAGTTCGCCTCTAAAAAAGATATACACTGCGAATGAATACGTATAAACGTGCAGTGTATTCCCTAAGGATTAAAAAGGTTTTCATATCTTCTTACTGGACTATTCATCGTCCATATCCTTGTTAATATTTATTTTTCACAGTATATGTATCCATGTAGCGTTGAAATAACTCTAATGAATATATAAATTTTCGGCCTCGAAAATGTTTTCCACACGACTCGTTCGAAAGAGGGAAAGAGAGGAAAACGGGATTTATGAACTCATTTGTTATCTTTTCCGAAGGGCTTTTAGCTCATTTTTGGATTCCATACTCGGTTACGGGCCGTGATGGACTATTTCTAGTAAATCGCTTCGAAAATTGGTATTTATTGCCTGTGGAAAAGAATCTTTTGGAAAATTATGGAGTGGTTATGATCGTTACTGGCAAATTGGAGTTGGCTCAATTTTCCGTCGATGTGAATTCAAATTGAGGTTATGATTCGTCGAAATTGGCAACTGTTTATGACAGTTGACAAAAAAAGACTGACATTCGGATCGTGCTGAGGACTGTGATGGAAATTTATTGCACAAAATTTATTATAGTTCTTTTTTTTGTTTGCTTATCAGGTTATGCATATTCTTGGTTCCTTAATGGTGCTCGAGGGACGTCAACCGATTTGTATTAACTTCGAGACTGTCCCAAAAGACAAGATTAGTCTTAAAATTATGAAAGTAATCAAAACACCGACAACCGGACGCCATATTGTGAAAAAGAAAAAATGTAATTTTGACTAACTATATTAAATGGGGTATCACTGAATAAGTTATTGAAAATCATATTAGGTTATCTTATCATTTTTCTTTTGGAAGTGAGATTTAGAATATGTAACGATGTAAAATTTGTTAGCAACCGTTCTCTCTGAATTTTTTAAACTCAACTAAAAAGTGTAAAATAAAAGAGTACAATTAAAAATCCAAAAATACTACTGCAAAAAGTGAACTTTAAGTGAAAAATCAAATGACGAAATTGAGTAAAAATGAACTTTAAATCAATAGAAACACGATCCTATTCCTGCCTCCAATCCCACAGCTGGTAAGTACACTCTAAGCCAAGAGCCATTGCCCATTGGATACCTGTTCTTAAACTACTTCTACAGAGAGTGCATTCCTAATCGCCTTTTTGCCAATTGAGGCATCTGCTGCACCATCTCACAACAATCTCATGCAGTCAGAGGCAATATGTTTTTATTGTTAATTTCTACTGCATGAGATTCTGCTGCAGTTGTCTTTACTGCTTCAGTTGTCGAGAGGTCGACTATTTTTTTTGCAAAATAAGTTTAGGGGTAACAAGCCAATGGTCATGGAACTGAGCTTAGGATGTATTTAGGGGATGTGGGATTGGAGACAGAAATATAACTTCTTGCTTCCACCTTTTTTTAAGTTTACCTTTTAAGCAGTCGGATTTCTGTTTTTTAATACATTTAATATCATTAAATTTTAAAATGCCAAAGTCCCGTTTTCAGCTAATACATTTAGTTTTACAAAGAAAAAAAAACATGAATGCAACGCATGGAAATAAAGTAAAACCACAACTTTATCTTTAATAGCCACTTACACGAATGGTTTCCCAAACTTACAGCTCACGCTATGGCCCTTTTCTATTTCCAACCAGTCGTTTTAACTGTCATTTGAAATGGGGACATTATACTAAAATTAACGATCTGCAAATAATGGAACGTATGTGCCTGTTGAACACGTGAAGATGTAATTTGTTATTTTCTTATGATCCAACTTTTTATTGTTGTGTTATTTCCATTTCGTTTCGTAAGACCAGCTATCTGGACAAAATTATATTGTCATTAGTTAGCCCCACAATACATATTGTTTTTGTGTATAGATAATAATAATATAGGAGATAAAAATAAGATTTTCATGATCTCAAGAGCGGTTTGGGTCCAGCTAATTGGTTTCTACTTACTGTTGTAGTTTTAAGCATTTAGGGTTTTAGTGTACTTTTTCCAATAATCCACGGCTGTTGTCTTTTCGCTACGGGACATAATTGTTGTAATTGCAGAGTTCTGTTATTGGATTTTACAGTCCTTAGTTAATATGATTAATACATACAAAGCTGCTTAGAGAAGTCTTGTTTCATGCTTGTATAATTTGCAAGTTTCGAAACAATATGTTAGTATTGGATATACTTATCGAATTGTAGAAGACATTCTCAATTTGAGAGTAATCTAGTGATTCGTTGAAGCGGGTTCGATTTCTCCTGTTTATTTTTTGAAGAAAGGTGTCTTCTCTATAAATATAGGGTTACTGCTATTCATGCAGATGTTAGAGACACAAAGTGGCTAAGAACTTTTGCTACCCAATATATTTTGGAGAGATTAGATAGAAATTACTTTAAAAAAATGGAACATCTTCTCAATTTGTTTGTATATATGGTCCATTTTTATGTGTGTTTAGTGATTACTCAAAAACGATTTCAGTAAATTAGGATAGTTTAAACTGTATTCTATTATTGGGACTCCCGAAGTGGTCCCATATTTTTTTAAATTAATATGGCATATTCAGCTGTTCAGAAAACCGGTAAAAAAAAGTTGTGTGATTTTACGATAAAATTTGGCGGATGAGAGAGCACTAAATGAATTTAATTAAATAACATGCAATTAAATGAAAATAAATGTTAAAAAAAGATCGAGTTCTCAATTCGTTTGTTAAAATTACATAGAAAACTTACTTATTATCAATATTATGGAAACATAGTTGAATTTCAGAAAAAGCTATATTTTGGCAATATCGCAAAAATGTTATGAAACAAAGTTAATTAGAATTGAATAATGTATCCGGTAAGCCATTATATCGATCGAAAATAATAAATTTAAACACAAAACCAACATTGATTGCAATAAAACACAAATTAAACGAAGAAATAACATTTTAATGCATCAACTAATACTCTCGTGTTTTTGCCAGTTATTGTTTTTTTTTAAATTATTTATAACCATTGGCACTCGTGAACCCTCTTATATGTCTACTCTTGTGCTTCTTAATCTGGATAAATTAGTTGTACTTTTTGCTAACCAAAAGGATGGATGTGATCTAAAGTCGTCCTCTTTGATATATTATGTCCAGTTTAAAAATTTCTTTCCAGAAACTATTATAGCATAGCAACTCAGTGATTGACATCATGAACTACAACTTCATAGAAGAAAAACTGAAATAAGTCAAATTTTATTCAACAAAGCTAATATATTTTTTTAAAAATGAGTCTCTTAAACACTCAACATCACCTACTGAGGAGAAAGAAAAACTTTGCACTACAGTTGAAAGCAGGAAAAATACCAATCGTTCTCACAGTAATATGCACAAATCTTCTTCAAATCAACATACTAAAACTGTATGTTTAGCTGTATCTGAAGTTAAGAGTAAAAAGTAATAAATGATAGTTTAAAAAACTAAGGATAACTTGTCAGTTACAGACTGAAAAGTATAAACTATTTTAATTTACTTAAAAGATTTTGTTATAGTACATGGACCATATTTTGTCCCTTCACCATCAAGAATATATCATTTTTCCAATATATTAAGTTCAATTAATAAAATTGTCATTTCTTAATGTTCAATGACTGTGTCCAGAAGCGAGAGGGGGATTGTAAAGTAAATGCTTCTCAAAAATAATGGAACCACACTTTCGGGTATGAGTATTGAGTATTAAGAAGTGCAAAGTGCACACAATATATCGAACAGACATTTATAGGGTAGATGGTTTAAACAAAAAACTATTAATCACTTACATTATTTGAAACATTTTGCTGTGTCTTGACAAAAGTGTGTCCTTTAGGTTTTTAAACAATAATTTATTGAAAATTTGTTAAATAAAACGTTCTAACCAACATTCAGCATATATAAATAATCACCGAAACAAACATACATCCTGTAAGATCAAATAATTTTTATTCAGTTTTATGTCTGCGAGAAATCTGATTTAGACACGAAAACACAAGCAGTCATACCTGCCTTTATTAGCAAATCCAATTCTGTAACAGGAAAGTTTAATAAATAACGTTACATCTGATCAAAAAGTTTCCTTCAGATGTTGCAAACAATTATATACGCTTAAATTATCTACTTTGTACATCTAGATTTGTGAGCTAAATATATGGCAGCAAAGGTTATGAGTAAAACAAACAAAACAAATACAGCGTGGGTAATAACTGCTGTAAACATACACATAGGGTGCTTTTTGTTTTTTACTTTTATTTCACATCTCCCGTAATTGCCTTTCCCAAACTTCTTTACCTCACACCTTTCCCGTTTTCACCCCCCTATGTTGTTTCTGTCTTTCTCTCTCGAGCGATGCACACAAGTATCGACTGCGAATGGCCGCGCTGCTAGGTACGGAAGAAGACATAAAACGAAAACTTTGTGGTCTTAAAATGGCGAAGAATAGTCTGGTAAACGTGGAAAGTTGTACATATGTGAGTTGCAAAAAAATACAAAAACAAACTTTGAGCTAGCACTTGTTTTCTTTGCTCCGTATATCGTAAAATAAATTATTTGTAAATCCTTGTAGAATTTTCTTCAAATGTATTTTATATTTACTGTTAAATCTAACTGAAATCGAAAGAATTTTAATATTTTAGGAAAATTTCTCTACACACAAAATGTAGGAATTTGATTGACTAAACGATGAGGAAGATGCTGTACCCACATTATAAATTACAACTGCTAAGGGACCTTATAAAGTCGAACTAAAGAATAACAGGTAGTACTGGTCTTCGTCTGGAATTTTCCACTTACAGAGGAGTCAGTCAAGGTGACCTTATCTCAATCGCCAGAAGTTTGCTGATAATTGTGTCTTAATCGTCAATCCAAAAACAATTATCGCGAAAACGAAGACATATACAACGGACTAGAACATCCCAGTAAAAACATCACTCTGGAGAGTCTATAGGACTAGATATACCTGGGTCGTTAATAGATATGACAGATTCTGTGCTAACAGAAATTAACAGAAGGGTCAAAACTTGAATACTACCTCGACGAGAGAGCGTGTTCCACCAGTGCTGAATATTGTTGTGAAACTTAAATTCTGAAACAGATATTTCACGAACAATTCAAATCATTCAAATATCTAAGGAGAGATGTAGGATAGGAATAACAAGGAAAAACAGAGTAGGTATATAAGAAACTCGACCCAGGTAATCGATATTATGTACAGAATAAAATCCGTAAAATGGGAATTTGAAGGACATTTGGTAAGACAACAGGACAGGTGGATAACAAAAATCACACTCTGGTTAATTCCGATAACGAACGAGGCTCTACCCTGCTGACTAGGCGTATTTCGATATTTGAAAGGCCCGTCTAGTTGTTGATTTCGGCCCTTGCCGAGTGCTGTTTTGACTGTTGGCGTACACAAAATTCTTCTTAGAGGGACAGGTGGCTTCTAGCCGCACGAGAATGTGCAATAAGACAAGCTACACTGAAGGGCTCAGCTGTCTTGGCCGAGTGGTCCGGGTAACCCGCTGAACCTCCTTCGTGCTAGGGATTGGGGCTTGCAGTTGTTCCCTATGAACAAGGAATTACCAGTAAACACCAGCCATAAGCTCGCGTTGATTACGGCCCTAACATTTTGAATGATTTTGTGAGCTCTACAGACGGGTTCTCGACGGCGCGGCGTTTCGGCGCTGCCGATGTTTTAGGAAAGTTGACCAAACTTGATCATTTAGAGGAAGTAAAAGTCGTAACAACAGAGTAGGGCTATTAAAAACCCAATGAAGCAACCCTGTATACGATGGGAAGATATCTGAAAAACAGCAGGCGTAACCTGGTTCCAAAAAGTTAACAACACGGAAATATGGAATGAAACATAAAAGGAATATGTAAAGGCATAAAATATGGAACCAAACACACTAGGCAAATATATTGGAATATAATGCATTCGAAGTAGTTGTTAATGTAGACAGTAAAGATTAGAACAGCGACAAAATTATGTTATGCCAGTTTGATAGAAAACTACAGAGTTTGTTTCTCGTTTCTTAATTGAAGAGCTAAAGAAAAACTGTTGTTGGCGGTTTCCAATAAGTCCTTCATGAAACATTTGTAGTTGGATTTAATTCTATGATATAGAGGCAAAACACCACTCGCCGTCAGGGCAGCCTCTTTGAACAAAGAATATTGATAGATTAGAATCAATTTCAAGCTGACGAAAATGCACATTTATCTGTATTCAAAAAGGATATTACGGCTATTTAGGCCATAACTATTTAGTTATTGGATTTGATAACGAATTATAAGAAACTCAGGACTATTGTGTTAAGTAAAATTATATATGAAAATTAAATAACTACTTTTTAAACAGACCTCGTATTTCATTGCATTATGTTTGCAAGGACTTCCGACTGCTTTATAAATCTATCAAAGTAATTATGCAAAAATTATTTCAGTTCTCACTCCGTACCAAAGTCGGCTCTAAAAGAGAATTTCTATGAAGCATCCGTGGAACGTCGTTCGCGGAAACTTCGGGACGTTGATGCTGCCTGTTGGCCTCCCTCGCTTGCCCGCTTCTCCGCCTCCCCTACCTCCTCCTCCCGTTCGCCGCTCTCGCGCGTTGTTGCGTTGTCAAACTTTCGTATGTTGTCGCGTATCGATTTTGTGAATGCCCCAGGGATCCGTTTGGGACCGGGGCGAATATTCGTAGTTCGTTCCTCTGGATTCTCCCTCTCTATTTCTGACGTGTGTTCTCTTTCTCTAACTCCATCTCGCTCCTTATACGTGTGGATGCATGTGTTTCGGCCGCCCTTTGAAGTTCAAATGCCTACACAGAGCACAGAGATTTCGAGTACTTAAGCGGGAGCCTGCCGGCCCTATGCTTTAGCGTCTCTCTTCTTCTTCTTCTTCTTCTCAGTAATTTTCTTCGTTTCCTAATTCGGCTTTCCGTCGCACCGGTTTAGCTAACGCGAAATAGAATAGTCGACAGTCGAGTGTATAGTTTCAGCAGGTTTCGAGATTGCGTCTATCTTTCTCTAGCTCTATTCTCTTAACGTTTAACAAGGCCTGTGAATTGTTTATGAAATACAAATTGCATGAAGACAACTGCGTTTCCATCCCTTAGAAAAGAATGGCGAACCATAACTTGAGCTTAGCGAATTTAATAGAAGATTTTGTTTGCGTATGAAGGAAGAAACAACGTATGAAACTGCAATGTATGTTTACATTTAATTTTAGCTTTGTTTTAATTTGTTTGTAATTTCATAAGGAATGTAAAAGTTTATTATTTGTAATTAAAACTGAAGCCGAATGTTAATTTTATGTCTGCCAACCTTTGTTATTTGGACCAACTTTTAATTGGTAATTCTGAAGTTATATATTATGTAAATATCATTAGAGGTGAATTATATATATATATATATATATATATATATATATATATATATATATATATATCTGGGTGTGTGTGTGTATGTATGTGCATGTCTGTATTAAAAAACTTAAAGTTACTTCAAGTATTCAGTATGCCCATCTAGTGGGAATACTTTTATTTAATAATTCCTGCAAAAAACCTAAAAAATAAAAATTTAAACTGTATATAATAATGGTATAACCATGTTTTAATGCTTGACTGGGCAAACTAGCACCATTCTTGAAGTAATAATTTTCATCAAGTTACATATGCTGGTATGCGCTTTATAAGTGATACAAAAACGTATTTTCTCCTACCTGAACACACAAGAATAAAATATATGAATTCCTAATTTATATAATATAGTTATATTACAGGTGTAAATTCACAATCAAAGCAACACTCGTTTAACTCTCATTTTAGGACGGCTTATCAGGATACAAATTTAGAGTTAAGGCAAAAACACAAAAATTGCAAACCTTAGTTATGCAACCAATTATAGAGTATTTTTAACATGATTGGTTGTATAACCAAGCCATACGACAGATACGTCATGTTATTCAGAGTTTAATAGAACGTAATATAGAAAATTTCAAAAATACACAGTTTTTCAACCGTGGTAGATTATTTGACAATGAAATCTTCAAATACGTAAAGTTGATCAAAAACAGATGTTTCGAGGAATGTGAAAAATTTTGTTGTTATTAACCGCTTTCCCCATATTTGAATTAAATTGAATATCTGTAGATGAATACAATTTCTATTAGTGGAAAAATTAGGTTTTCCAAACATGTAGCAGCGCCTGCATCATTCTTCAACTTTTGTTTGACGCTGTTGGGCATTACACAATTTTGGAAATTATTTTGGCGTCCTCTCTTAGTTACTTGAAATTTAGAGATGCAATAACCCACAGTTTTTGTGATAGAGTTACTAATAGCATTTTCAAAATCTAGGCTTTGAATTTCTCAAACTCCGAATTTTAAAAAACCCGTTTAGGAAAATAAAAAGTTTATCAAATGATATGATCCAAAAATGTGTTACATAGTTGATAGAGTAAACCCGGTAAATTTATTATTTTTTTGTTAATTTACATGTTTGCTTATTGTTTATTGTTATCTGGATTTTTTAAGTAGAATGTTTAATTAAAAATATATCAAACTGTACCTGTAACTGTAACTATTATCTTATGCTTTCTATCTGCAAGTAATTTTAAGAATGCAGAAGTGATAAATGTTTTACTTTCATTTCAAGGCTATGATTACAAATGGAAATGATAATGTTACTATTCGCATCACACAAAAGACCAACAATGATGATTATACGAAAATGTACGAGCACATCTAAGATGAGGGTTCTCTTTTTTGTGATCTCGAACAACAACTAACCATCTTATCAGCTTTTGTTATCTGGTAACGTAGATAGACTTGTCTTTCAGCGTTTTCAAAGGGAGAAAGTTCAACTTTATATTACCACCACATCTGGTATCTGCTATCTTCTCCAATCAGTAGTTGGTTGTTATATCTTCATAGTAACGCAAGAAATTATGAAACCTGACGTCAACATAAATTTATCACATCTCGAGGATCTCGTATCGCCATTCCAGGAAGGTTGCGAATATATGCGGAACAGGTTAAAAGAACTATTAAACGAAAGTAATTGACATTGTAAAATGCTGTCTTATTAAGTGCAGAATAATATCATTATAATGTACCGTTGTGATCTAAAGATTCAAAATGGGAAGTAGATTAACGAGATTTTAAGCTTCTGTCATCCAGCTATTGGCAGTTCTGACTTGCAGTTAGTTTTTTTCTAAAACTGACGGTGAAACAAGATATTAATTAACACTAAATTAGCAGAAGGAAGTGAGAGCTTGTGTTGGAAATGCTACCTGCTGTGGACGATGAATGAATGGATAGACAAACTTGCAACACAGGAGCGGCTTTTACTGCTTGGAGAAAACAAATGAATCAGATGAGAAATTCTTTCGGTTGGTTTGAGTAGGTTTAGCAATGAAAAATCCAAGAGATTGAAATGTAATCACAATTGTGGGCAATGGTATATTTTCCATCACGTGGGTGCTTATTTCAATGTTTGCTTAGAAGTATACCATCTAATTTATTATCTATTCTATATATAACCCTTTATAATTATTTAAAAATACCTAGCTGAAGTTATTTTACAAATGACGTTAGAAAATGGAAAAAAAGTTAAACTGATTATTTTATCCTACTAGATTTTTATTTTTTTAGGATTGGCTGCTTTTAATTGGTCTTTATAAAACCTGCAATAAGTTTTATTACAACTTTCATCAAGGTGTCTACATTTAGTGTTAATTAAGGTATGTGAAATGTTAACTTTAAAACTTTTGAATCTTCTTAGGGGCAAGCTATGAAGAATAA
Source organism: Octodonta nipae (assembly GCA_034190945.1). Classification (NCBI taxonomy): domain Eukaryota; kingdom Metazoa; phylum Arthropoda; class Insecta; order Coleoptera; family Chrysomelidae; genus Octodonta; species Octodonta nipae. Next base: position 39,189,922 of record CM067217.1, on the reverse strand, counting down.
ACTTATCCTTTTCCATACCAGCTATCCTTGGCCTTCAGGTATAGATTTTATTTCTTGTTTCTTCTGTCTATATTCTAAAAGGATGGGAATGAAGAATGAAACTCATTTTAAGATTGTAGTAATAATTTGCTAAATATTATAAAAACATTTTATTTTATTAGTCTTGAATCTAATTTTCTGCCTTTTCTACAACTTTAACTTGTTTAATTGTATTCGAACTTTGAACTACACCTGTTCAGCCTTAATTAAGTATTGGTAAAATAAAAAGAGGAAAAACTTGTTCCTTTAGATGTACTGACATTCTATACTTGTAGATTATGCACCTAGATTAGATCAAATTTTATGCAGTTAAGTCATTTTCATCAGCAAATCTCAGAAACTTGAGTTATTCTCGGTTAGCAGAAAATATGCGTTGCTTTTACGTCATCCAGTGTCAGTTGGAAACATACCAATTTGATCAAGTAACGCAATATCAAAGTGGGTACAAGACAGGAAGATAAACCACTGACAACATATTTATCATGAAATGATATCTACTATTCATACACTACAGATTATAAGACAGTATAAACAGCAATAAGCTGTATCAACCATTGGAATAGTTGTCAGCCCCAAAAAGCTTAGAAAGACTAGAAAATAAAATTATTATCGGTGGAACCCTACTGTCCGAGGAGTTTTTAATACAGAATTGATTGCTGCAAGGAGACCTACTGTCAACAGTATTGTTTAACCTAGTTCCAGAAAGGACTGTTTGAAAACTCTAATGGGTTGTTGACATATGGTTCCAGGCACTAATGTCTAGCTTATGTTAATGATATTGGCGAGATCCAAGAAACACGAAGTAAAGACGTTCAGACTGTTGGAAGCAAAAAGAAATCTAAATATATGGTGGTGAAAAACAGCTCTACAGGTAATCTGGTTATTAACGTCGGTAGGATCATATATATTAGAGCAATTAAATTACTTGGAATACGTAGGTGTAACAATAATATGTAATGGGAATTAAAAGAAGAAATAGAAAAACGACTAACGAAAGGAAGCAAGACTGCAGGTACCTTTTCAAAGGTTTTAAAAGCCCAAATGCAACATGAGAAAAAACTAAGGGTGTATCAAAGTATAAGGCCGACAGCTACCTATGCGTGCGACATGGACAATAACGAAGAAAGCGGAAAGTAAACTAGAGATTTGGGGATATAAAATATTAAGAAAGATTTTTGGAGGAATTAGTGCCATGACGAGTATAGGAGAAGAACAAATAAAAATTGAGTTGCTATATAAATAACCAAGTCTTATTCAGGAGGTCAAAATACAAAGAGTCAGATGCTTAGGACAAGCAAGAATGCTCGACAAAAAATTGGTAAAATGAATATTGTTGGGAGTTAAGGGAGAAAAAAAGGAGAGGAAGTCCTAGGAAGAAATGGGTGGAAGAAGTGGATGTGAAAGAAGTGGGAATTAGGAACTGGAAGAAGCATTGGAGTGAAAAAAGTGGTACAGAATATATATATATATATATATATATATATATATATTTTTCTTGGTGAAAAATTTCACCTTAAGATTATTAGCAATCTTATATTACATACAATTTAAAAATCGAAGAAAAGCGTTTCTCTCAGAGTTTGCTGAAATAATCAAATTCAAAATATTACGAGCCACAATTTGATTTAACTTTTGTTTAATGCTTTAATTATACTTAACTTTGCATTCGTTTATCAATTAAACGAACTTCAAAAACTTTTACGCTTGTTGACAGTTTGGAATTTGACTTGGTTGCCTAATGAACGCGTAATCTATTACACGAGTTTATAGTTAGAGGTAGGGTTTAGAGGTAGAGATAGGTACACAAATAAGAAAGTTTCTAACCTCTAATATGCATACTAGAGGAAGCAGTTAAACATTTCGAGGTGAGGTTCGTAAAAGGCCCCGAGATCCCGAGCACGTATATGTGTGTACGTATGCTTACGTATGTGTTACCGACTCGGTCGAAAAGTAAGTTTCTTGTTTGTCGTGCGGCAAGGGCTGTTGTTAAGTTGGCGAGGAATGAGGAATCCTCAGTGAGGTGGTCGATTCGATAGGAGTAGGCTTAGAAACCGCTTCCTGAGGGCTTTTATTAAACAATTTCGGAATTTAATTTCGGAAAGGGAAGCTAACCGTTCGCTTCAGTGGCAAGGATAATGAACTTAGGAGTATTTCCCTCGGAAGGATCTCAGAGAACGGCTGAAGGAGAACAGAGGAAAAGGAATGGAGGCAAAGTAGCGAAAGGCAAGGCGCTCTTTGATATTTAATCGGGGAAAAATAAATAATGAATGAAGACAATGTAGAAGTTTAAATATGGTGGGCTTTGGGGAAACAAGAGTTGAATCAATTCAGCCCTTAAGTCATGCATTAGGGAAATACTCGTAAGATTTTAAGTTTAATTTGGATTTTACTTTATAAAGGGATGAGTTGGATCAAGTCGGATTTTCTTTAATAACATTTTGTATTTGTGAACGGGTGCTTGATGTTCAAACCAAACTTTTGATTTATTCCGAAGTTATTAACACAGATTTCCAATCAGATTGATTTTTATAACTTCAAGGAATGAGTTTTGTAATGGACTTAACAAAAGTGAAGCTACTTATTTCGCCTGTGCCTTTAAATCTTTGTAACTGAACAATTTTTTCAGAAACCACTGACTAAAATTAACTTAACCTTATTCTATAGTAATTAATGTCACCAACGCAATAATAAATTTTTTATTATAAATCATTCAAAATAGCAAAAATTAAATTATGATTTAATTGTATTTATAAAGTAAAGAAAGTAAAAGTGGATATTCACACATATTACTAAACATAATTGTAAGTGTTATAACATAAAAGCTTGTCCGAGAATTCTTTGTTTGTGCATAACAATATACTTATTTATTGTAATGCCCGGTCTCTCAAAAAATGGCCTCCAAATTATCCAGATGAGAATAATCAAATTCTTGAAGACTTCAACATCAAGTTGTTACCATTTTCAACCAGTTATTTTCGTGCTGTGTATTCTTGTACCGTTAAGTGTTCTATACGTTACAATGTTCCCAATTGAGAGTGGTAATCTTAGAGTCCCTCTCAATTTCTGGACCAGGACCAGTATACAATATGTGGGTGGCATCACCCAAGCAACATTTAAAATTGTTAACTGGTAAAAAAATCAGATTACGACTGATGATTTATAGTGGAATATACTGAAGCAAAAAATCAACAAACTTCAAAAGAACAAATTCATTTCTTCCCATATTTTTGTATGCAAAGGACTTCGTAAGATACCACACCACGATAACCGAAGAAAACTGTCTTGGTTTTTGAATCACTTTGATGCAATTCTTTTTTGTAGGATATTTCCTTGATTGGTCGGTTGTTTCCAGATTGTATGCACAGATCCAAGTCTCATCACGAGTACAATACAATTTACCTGATCTCAGAAATTATTGTTTCAAATACTTGAACCCAACCCTATTGTTCCAAAACATTGGTTGTTTTATAGCACTAAATGAAAGTTCACTCTTTTCCGGAAAACAAATATCTTTATTTATATCTTTCAAAATGGTCTGGACTCATCCAAATGAATTATAGAGCACCTAATTTTGATTTCATTTGCCTGTTGTTTACCAGTTGCTGTAAAGGGGTATATATGTTAAGTATTACTTCTATGTGAAGTGGGCGATTTTTGTTTCCAAGGCCTTCTCTGTTTATTTTTGAATTATTGGTATCACTTGTCAATTATTTATGTAATATGGCTTGGTCACCCAAGCCCCTCCCCAACAGTCTTATCAACAAATGTTTATTTTTTTATTGTTAACAAAGAAGTGCGTATTATCGGACGAATGACAGTATTAGCAATCTAAAAAAATCGAAGAGCCAGCAAATTTTAATTTAAAAATGTCATCCTATTTCTTGATCACGTTGTGTGTGATTACCTAATTACTGAGAGTTTCAAACTATTTCTACCAGTTGTTTAGTTTACCGGGTGGGACATTTATCTGAGAGAATGTAATATCTCGAGGAGAAATAACCTTTTTAAACGGAAATGTTCAATGTATACAATAGATTTTGAATGAAAATGAAAATAAACACTTTTTGTTCTTGCCAGTTGTCACAACATAAATGTCCCACCCGGTACATGTAGGTCCTTAGTACCTACTTGCCTACATAAGTATTGTTATGAGAATTCATCGGACAGCTGGTGCAATCGGCCATCATCCAATTTGTGGAAGCGACATTCCTCCGATATTTCTGGGAAGCCGAAATATTCTTTGTCTAGCGTTAATGGGAATTCGTCGAATTTTGTCGAAGCTTCGAGAACACATTTCCCGATGGCTCGTTGACTTACTAGAGACTTCCGAGAGAAATATATAAATAAGGGCAGCTGGCGATGGGATTCATTCAGTATTCGACTGCGGTATTGTTAAGATAAATTGTAAATAGTTCTGTGAATATAAATTGTGTTCAAGTAGTGGAAATAAATTAGAGTGAGTTGGACTGTGTTTTTAAATAAATTCAAGAACTGAACCCGAGTGTGAAAATAAAAACATTACAGTATTGTCTATTTCTAAAGTATTTTTATTATTTCAGTTCTTTACTGAAGGCAATTGAGTTTTGTCTCCCTTTTTTCTAAAACACAATTGTAATGGTATTAATAACACATAAATGTTGTAAGTATTAGAAAACAGAATTATGCAGTTATAATTTAATAACTTGATTTCATAGCAGATCTCTTATCAGGACACTAATGTTAATGCGGAATTTATTTACGCCATTAACTCAAACAACTACCTGTTAACTTATCAGGCAGTAAACGTTCTCAGCATTTACTACAATAAGAAATTTAAATCTCAATGTATATATTAAGTTAGCTGTATGACTTTTCTAGGACGTACTCTGACCGATTGCAATAGGAAAACCAATTAAGTGAACATGCATTATTGATAAACATGAATATCAAATAAACTACGTTACATTACTTTCACTGAATTTATTGTCGAGTGTTGTTGTTTGTTTAGAGATAAATAATTGCGATTTTTGTTGTGGTAACAGTATGGGAATTGATTTATTTGTGAATATTTTGTTGGTTAAATTAACGTCAACGAATACATTTTTCTTATATTAATGAACAGGTTATGTGTTTTTGCACCATATTTTGTAAAAGAGAAAATTATTTGTTCCAAATATTTTTTCAAATTTTAATATAATGTCAATTTGACAAAATGGGTGTTTTGGACAATGAAGGTCATGCAAATCTCCATTCATATATACTGATTTAATTTTTGAACATTAAAAATTTAATTGCCAGCATATTTTGAGATATTCAAAGGCAGACCAAGACAAGCCGGAGACAAGATACATTCAAGACACAGATAAGACGGTACCGATTTGATAGGTATAACAGAAGAAAGGCTAAGAAAAGACAGAACAAAGTCAGTGATAAGGCAAATACTAGACAGAGAAAAAACAACCACGCCAGATCTAAGTTAGGAATAATGCAGTAACAATATAACCTTAAGACCGAAACAAGATTGGTAAGTTGGAGATAAGACATAGACAAGAGAGAGACCTACAAGAATTCGATAAGCGCAACAAATCACAACAATGAGAAAAGACAGAGACATTACATGTACAAGACAGAAATAGAGACAATACGGAGATGAGACTAAGGCAATGAAGATATAAAATAGAGACAAGGCATGCACTGTGCAGAAACATTTCTTTATTTCATTTCTGCCAGAGACAAGAAAGAGAGAAGATGGAGACAAGACAGAGACAAAAAAGAAACATGACAGCTACAATAAAGAGACAAGATGTAGAGAAAACAGAAACAAGACAGAGACAAAACAAAAATAAGACAGCGACAAGACGGAGGCAAGACAGAGACAATTTAGAGGCAAGACAGAGGCAAAACAGATATAAGAAAGAGACAAGACAGAGGCAAGACAGAGAAAAGACAGTGGCAGGACGAGACAATCCATATACAAGATAGAGACAAGATAGATAGACAAGACACAATTAAGACAGACACAAGACAGAAACAACACAGAGACAAGAGATGTGCTACAGGACAGATTCACAATATCGTAATTAGAATGCATGAAATTCTAGACCAGATAGTTTATTTTCAAGCTAAAGTAGATACAATTAGGGTCTTGGTTGCTAATATTGGCGTTGTAGTTAATATTCTAGGTTATTACGCTGCTTATCCCAACTCGTGAGTCATTATATAAGAGTTTTAGACAGATCAAACGAGTCTATTCAAATCTATAAAAACACGAATTTCATCTCAACTCTTTTACGGGTGTTACGCAATCATTTTGACAAAACGCGTTTGACTTTTTAGAGAAGCCTGGTGAGATATACTACATACTTTCCAAATCTAACAATCATAATTAAAAGTGCAGTAATTGTAGTTGATATATTTGTAACTATTTCCTTGTGGAAAAGCAGGATATGAGATCTGAAGAGAATATCGAAACGTCGATTTTTTACCAACGATTCCCAGAGATATCACAGTTAATCACAGCAGATAAATACTTGAAATCTACATGATACATATATATCCAGATTGTTTAAACTTATCGTGCCTTACCTAAAACAATTTATTTATGAAGTAATTTTAATTATTCTCGTTAAACCATTCGTTGCACATTTTCAATAGTTGTAGTGAATATAGAATTGGAGTACAACGTATTTTTGTAATTGAAATAATACTGAACATGGTAACTTCATATTTATATTTCAGGTAAATATATTCCGATATCCCCTTTGCTTGGAACAAATTGCGGCTTTTTGTTATAAGTTTTCATCTTTTCGTATCACTGAAAATAAACGACTACGTTACGTCTGAACGTCTGCGAGACTTAATATGTTCTATGATGGGTCATCTCTGGCACGATTTACCCTAGAGTTGATCCTTATAACGAATGCCAACTACTCTCAACAAGTTCACTTTCTTCATGCTAGTCTTGATTGTTATTACAATATGCAGGTAAGAATCTCATTCGTTCGCTGCTCATGAATACGAAGGTGTACAAGTACCTACACGTGGGTTAGACGAAGAGAACGACGGTCGCGCCCTCGGGCGGTTGCCTTTTAAAATAAACCGAACAACAAATTGACTCTTTACATAATATTAAAACAATAAATTTAAATTTGATTCGAGAGAATTATGTTGGGAAGAGGTGAGGGGTGAAGAATTTCCAACGTAGGTACCTACAATTTGTATTGTAAGGTTGATTGACGCGATTAGGCTCCCACATGAAATACTTCGTCTTCTTCATCTTCTTCAACAAAAGCCATATAAAAGATTTATGGGTTCTTGTTCTTACCACGAGATCTACGTATACAGAGTCATGGTAACCGATCATTTTTGTATAATGGCCTTATTTTAATATATATCGTCTTTCGGTTTATCGAAAGAATGAATTCTTATTAATGTAATGGGCCTGTTTACTTTTAGTGTATACATTTGTTTGATATATGACCCAGAAGATTAGTATTACGAAACTATTTACTGGTTTTAAATATACAAGAAGATAGCGTTGAACTTTTTTAGGAATGCCATTTAGTACCTCTAGGAGTTAAGTCAATATATTCGTAAGAATTCGATAACTTCTAGACTTTGTACTTATGAATATCAGCACTGGTTAACCAGTCTTGCCCTATGACAGATTTGCTGGTAGAAGTTAAGTATGTTTAGATGAAACATATGGTTTGACTTATGACAAAACACATAACTTTGTAAAACCTTTTTAATTTCTATGGCCAACAAGAATATTTATGTTACACTCACTTGAATGGTATAGTTGTGAAGTGAAATAATTGGATATGAGTTAATTAGTATAAGTGAGTGAGTGTATGGTGATTGTTGATTAAAAAAACACAAAACAGATATAAATCTACTTATTCAGAACTACAGCATTCAAGTTATCAAGAATATTTTTAGAATAGGTGAAGTACTAAGTAAGCATTTTCCTACAATATATTTTTAATGAAATGCAAAACTACAGCAAATTAATCTAGTAATAATTATAAAGTATAAACCCTTTTGAAAAACAGTTCATAATTGATAACTAAACGTAGGAGGCACTGATTATATTAACTCTAAATCCGGTCAGATGCTTTAAAAAAGATAGTGATTTCCAGTCTTAAAAATGATAGAAAACTTAAGCTAAGAATTATAGACCAATTTGTTAAACAGGGTACCAAATAAATTGCATGAAATTTCATGAGAATCATTTGCTTAAATTGAAGTAGCAAGTAGGTAATGAAGTTAATGGAACGTTACTTGACCTATAGACAACAAAGGTAAACATTTTTAGCTTACATTTTAGTTTCAACAATATAAGCTAGTTTGTCTATTTGCATCCAATGTGTGATCAAATATTACAAACCTTAACAGGTATAAGTGAATTTCATCAATGTCTGGATTATTTATGGTTTAAATAAAAAATTAATGAACACGGTGGAATTCAAAAATATTGGTAACATAATAATGAATAATAAAATTAGAGTTAAATAAATCGTTTGCCTATAATCCTGGTGTACTGGGTTTTCTAACCAATGGCTGTATGCATGCAATGTGCTATTATTGCATTAGGTACTACCTATAATAAATAACCGAAAGTTTTATTTCACATGTAAAGGTTAATGGTTGGCAAGAGAATTCTAGAGCAGTAATAGCAAAATTAACATTCTAGGCGACCTTTTGAACTTATCGGTTAGAAGTACCTCTTGGGTAATGGTGCTAGTGAGCCCCAACTTGTACCCTTGTGGTTGACAAGCTGTAACTGATAACGAATCAAATATGTTATACTATTTAAAATAAAGTAAAAAGAAGAAGACGTTCTAAATCGCATAACAAACATAGAAGTGCCTGTTTGAATATATTGATGTTCTAAATTTTATCATTTATATAAATAAGTAAACTCTCTTTTGCAAAACCACTATACGAAAAACTCTTCAAAAACCTTTTAACAGGACTCCACGAAGAGTTCGCATAACATGACATTTGTTCATGTTTTGGTTTAATGAGACTTTGAACATATATATGAGCCAAGTTATTTAACTGTCAAACTATGACGATACATTGTGTTAAAGTACGTTATTAATATCGGAAGTATTTTAGACATTGAGATGAGCCGGTTTCGTTCCACATATATGCATACATACGTGTCTCGATCTCTGTCTGTCCTTCTTTATCACTTCTCGGTCCTGGCAGAGCACATAACTAATTACACAAAGTGAATTTATCTATGACGTACGACCGTTCTGGATCACCGTGGAGAGATTTATATAATCGAAAAACGCAGTAGGAAGTAGGCAGACTGAACGTTCACCGTTTCAGAAATTATTCATCTCGACATAACGTGTAAATAGTTGGGAGTTTTTGCGGTACGGTTTACAAGTTGTTGTAACATTAACAATATTCAAATTATTCAGCTTACGGGTGTTCATTATTAAACGGTACAATGATTTGGAGTAAAAGCTTTGAAAAAAATCTTGAACAACTACCTGTTTGTAAAAACATTAATTTATAATAAATTTTATTTTTATTCTACGATACTGCCTAAAAATTGAAATGGGTATTGGCAGAACATTAAATGTTATTTGTTAGAGTTATTAGAAACACAAACTGAAATCAATTTATTTTAGAATCATTTATACACTGAAATATCCCATCAAATCTGCATTTGGAAACCATTTAGCATTTAATAAACATACTTTTAGTCCACATTCAAACTCTATTCTCAAATACCTAGTTGCAAATAACAATATTACTAGACTAGAATCTTTGAAGGACATTGCTATTGATGATGAAATAAAATCTAACCCACTCTGGTTAAATACCAAAGTAAATTTAAATAAAACCTTTATTCCATTTCATAGAAGTCTATTACGTTAAATTGTTTAATTTCTATGTTTGACAGAGCATCAAATTTTATGACACAAAACATAATAATTTTGCCTTACGCGGGATCACCAGATTTCTTCACGTTTAACCTCAATTTTCTGGAATATTCCTATAATTTTAAATTGACCAACTCCTAATCTCATTAAGTTGTAAGTAGTTATAGTTATTGTAAGATCATTGTTTTTATTTGACTTGTTTGTAGGCAGGGGCGGATCTAGGATGGTCATTTGGGGGGGGCTTGATCTCGTTTGGGGGGGACCTTGAAGTCACTGAAGGTTGATTTTAGCACAATAAACACTAAAAAAGCAGACCACTGCGATGATTTTGGTGGGGGGAGGGGGGTGAGCTTCAGTTGCTTAGCCCACCTCCTGGATCCGCCAGTGTTTCTAGGGGCTCTGAAGATGACTCATACGTAAGCCCAAAGCGCTTAGCTGATTAAATATCTAAAAGAATGCTGAACGATTCATATAATTATTCCAAATTTCCTTGAACAATTTATTACTTTGTATGTAGCTTCACCACTGGCTCGTCTTAGTCTTAATGTTGTTACTCTGTTTGGAACAGTTTCTAACGAGTTATTATTAAACTGTTGAATTATAGGGAGGCTGTTAGGGGGCTGTTTAATTGCCTGGCAATTTCGACCCTAACTCAATGCAGTTCATATCTGGAGAACACGGTAGTCAGTTCATGTTTGAACAAATCTTTGGCCTGCTGCTCCAGCAAATGGTGTAGTTATTGGCTCTATAATTCTGTCTTGCTGCACTCATTAACATATTAATTTAGACAATTAAATAAGTAGGGCCATTGTAAAATATGCACAACCAGTCATTTTTTATTATCAACCGCCACCAAGGGAATGGTAATGACTCTAAAGCCATTACATTGCATTTTCATTATATTGTTAACCACTTTATCTCCATATAAATATATGAACAAATTCTCGATTTATTGGAAAATTGTCGTTAACGATATTTGCATGTACGCTGCTCTGCGGTTAAACGTGGGTATGTAGGGCGTCTGTTGACTCTCAAACGAGATGTATGCAACCGTTTTCTAATAAGCTGTTTGAGACAGATCTAATCATCGTAGAGTAGTAATATAGGTCAATACATGAGGTACAACTATGGTATTCAGACCACATTTTCCAGACATTTTTTTCACAAAGAAAAACATATTCGCTATATTCTAATATTTATGGAATTATATTGTTACGAGAATTCATCCGACAGCTGGTGCAATCGGCCATCAACCAATTCATGGAAGGGACATTATTCCGATAAATTCTGGGAACCCGAAATGTTTGTCTCTCAACAGGCCGACCACTGCCGTTACTGGGAATTCCTTTAAAGCTTCCAGAACACGAAAGAGTTTCCCGATGGTTCGTGGACGTACCAGACAATTCCAAGAGAAGGTTATAAATATAAAACAGCTGGCGATAGGAGGCATTCAGTTTTCGTCTTTCGTATTGTACAGTTAAGATAAAATGTAAATAGTAGTTACTGTGAATATAAATTTGTGTTAAAGTAGTGGAGTGAGTTGGACTGTGTTTCCCCCTCTATAAAAAAAAAAGCTAGACAGATCCATCGTAGACTGCGGTAAACTATGGTATTCACCCATTTTCCAGACTTTTTTTCAAAAGAAAAACATATACTAATATTTATGGAATTATATTACTATCCACTTCAATTGTTGCATAGTGTATTTGTTTAGTCTACATTTTATAACTCAATGTTAATGTCAAACAAAGTTATCAATCACTAATTTAATCATGAATGTTACAATGTGCAATTTAATGCATTGGAAATGGGATCGGGCTTAGGCCTTGAAATGATTATTATATTATGAAATATAGAACTTTGATAAAAAATAGTATTTATTTCCTAACGAACCTTAAATGTAGATTCGTCAAACTAAGTGTAAGTCATTTATTTTATTGTCCATAGTTTCGATAAAGCTGTTGGCGTGGCTGCTACTAACGACAAACAAATGAACAAAAAAAGTACTTGAGTTATTTTATGTAACAGCTACTATTTCGGTACAGAGTATTTTTATCATGTTACCAAATATTACTGACGAGATTACCCTCAATGCGTACAGTGTACTGTAGGTAATTTACGAACATAACGTAATGACATTTAAAGATATTTCAACTAGAATCGGTGAACATAAAAGAAGGATAATAAATCTATACATGTCATATAGTGGAAGATGACCATACATTTAGTCATACTAAGTTCATGCTCGAAGAATATCCAGTAAAATTAATTTGTAGAAGTCCCTTGGAATTAATAGACATAAATATACAGTTGACTGTTAAATAATTAACTAGACTATCTCAATTCTTATATATTACGTGAAGTACAATTTATACATTATCATGTATTCAGGATATATTTATCACTATATATTGTAATCTAATAAAATTACTGCGTAAAAGTATGTTTTCTTTTACATTTGATTACATCACATACTAGAAAAACGGGTAAATACTGTCCTAGACTAAAGAGGTAATACAGTAATGGGTATGGAGTTCATAGTGTTAACCTACAACTTGTTTACTAGTAAGGCTCTCTGTTGCCGTTAATTTTTTACATTTATTTATTTGAAATGTGGAAGTTAACTCAAAATAATTGTAGAAATTTCAGCAATTTTTGTATAATGCTGTGGACAAATGTTTAAGAGTAGCGGCTTTGCAAGAGGCAAACTTCCCCGTTCGGAATATCGTACTTCGATCTTAAATTTCATATCTCATTTAGAATTTTCTCCTACTTTGTATGATGTGAAAAAAGTAGGTTTGAAAGCAGTTGGGATTCTATCATTACTAATATCTTATAAGCAGTAATTCTGTAGTTGGAACAGAATTAAAGTTTGATAGTATCTCTTGAGATTCTATCAATTATAATAAATGTTTCTAGTGCGCTTTATAATTAGAGCAATCTAGCAACTAGTCTACTTCTCTTCAAGAATACTTTTACCTATTAGAACTACCAATTTTTTACCGCCCATATCTTGTCTATGTAATGATATTCTCAATATCTGTTATTGGTTGGAGTTTCAATATTTTTGTAACAACTAGTATTTTAATTACGTTTATTCTTCAATTATATTTTGATTAGAAATTATTTTATACAATTAATTTAATTTATAAAAGTAACATTTAACACAGAAATAAATATTGTCTTATCTTCATCCAACGAGACCAACCATTCCATTTAGATATTTTTCACTGTCAGTAGCAATAACTTTAAAACTAATTACCAATTACTTTGAATTATTCTGAGTTCCTTACATGCTGGTAGCAAGAAATCCATCCACCTGCATCTGCTTATTACATTTACTAATCACGAACTTTGTTTGGGTTGATAGTTCGACAGATGATGTTGGACATGCGGGAAACTGTGGACAGTAGTGATGGGTGGTCAAGAGCAATCAATTATCTCGGGAAGTATGGTGATATGTTTATTTGTAGAATGAGTGAAGCATCCGTGTTAGAAGAAAATGGTTTTGGTTACGAAAATAATAATTATCTTATAATTAGTTTTAAGTATGTTTCCCATTAAGGCATTGGGGTGGCCTTTAATAAAGTTATTAATAAGATAGCAACACAAAATGTTATTAATAGGTTATGTTTAATACTACAGTTAAACTAACGGAGAGATGAAACTAAAGAATAATATAGGTTTGAAGTTGCGATTCTGGTACGTCGTTAATCCTTATTTGTTTGGATACATCCTAGTTAGTCGTTTATTTGAGACTAGATTAGACTATTATTCTAATTGATACAACGCCATCCTATATAGGAGCAACTTTAGGTCTTCTAATATCTAGTCACTTCAGGGCCTCATTTTAGAATAATTTTTATGAATTTGCATGCTCTATCCTATTTAAACAGTTCTTTTACAAATGCTTCAAATTTAAGTATATACTACAGTGTATAGAAATGAATACACTTGCCCTAAACGCAATAATAGCTATAATATTGTAATATTAGTAATAAGAACAGGGCTAACAACTATTTATAACCATTAGTCGTGATTTTTGCATTGCATACATCCATTTTACAACTTGGAAGTAAAGTTTAAATAGTCGTTTTTTATTCCTCTTTCCTATATGCTTCCTTTTAATTATATTGTCTATTCTTCTCTTTCTTGCGCGTGTTGTGTTGCTTGGAAGAGAGACAGCAACCTGTACCTGGGGATGTTCTACATTTAACCTGACCATGACAGTGGCGATCTTCCTCGGATTCTTTTATTTTGCCCCAACAACTCATCTCCCGAAACCTCATTGATAATTGTGGTAAGCCTAGTGGTGGAGTTGCCTATTTTAGGGTGGCTTCAGCATTCTGCGATAGGCGTAGTTTTGTTTTGCTGATCTGACCATTGTAAGAAGAAGACGTATTTCTTTTACGGAAACTCCTCTTTTTAACAACAAAGCCCAAGTAATTGAAATGGCCTACTACTTTATATCCTCCTACGTTTCGTATATAAATAGTTATATAGATACAATAATTAAGTAGATAGATGTAATTTTGGGATTTTTTAATACTTAATGCAAAGTAAAGAAAGTAATCTTGCAGAAGTAAACTTATAGTCTGAGAGCCAGCAAGTGGCAGAGTTATGTTATTTTAATAAACTCCATAATTTCTAAATTTACTCTCTCTACCTCACTAGGATCGGCTGCGGTTCCTGTAGGTATAAAAGATAATATAAATGTTGTCATGGACAATTTAATGTCACTTCTGATGTTATTATTTTCACAGTCGGGTTCTTAGATTTATTTATAAACACAGTAGAACTCACTATAATTTACTTTCAATATTTTAATTTATATTCATAATTATTCACAATTTGAACACCTGATCTTTACTAGACGGCAATTGAATATGCTGACTAAATCCTTCCGTCAGCTCCCCATATTTATATATTACGTCTCGGAATTCTCCAAAAAGTCAAAGAGCCGTCGACAGATTTCCTTCATGGACTCTAGAATTCTTCGAGAACTTCATCAAAGCTGCCGCCGACCTCGATGCGCCAGACGAACACGAAATATCAGATGAATGCTGCAATTAACGAAACCCTAGACCCCTTGTATACCAGGGACCAGATTCATGAAACCATTCGCCGGCTCTACCAGTCGACTTTCGACGTAAGTCGTATGAAAATTGAAAGAAATGAAGTTTAAACTTCATTTATGTCATTTTTCGTACGACATACGGCCTTCGCCGAGTGGTAGAGCCGTCGAATGGTTCGAGAATCGGGTCCCTGTGCGGAATCGTTTATGTTTCATCAAGCTTTTTGGTTTTCAATATGGGACTCGTAAAGAAGCACAAAATAGTATTTCAAACTCGCTATGGATATACAAAGAACTTTGAGCATGACCGTGTATGGTTGCAATATCAAAATGCAAATGAAAAATGAAAGACTAACATCAATTAAATGTTTAATTAATTGCCATAGTATAAGTAATATATGATTCCGCCTTAACTTAATACTGTTTTCAAGTTGCTAACTAAACTGTTATTTTAAAATGTTTCAAACAATTTAATACCATAGAGAATAGAAAATTTCATTATATAATTTTTGTATTGCCCAAGTTATGTTATTTTCTTGAAGATTCTTCTATTGTTTCTGCTTTTTAAAGGAATTTCATTAAATTAATAATTTTAAAAGCAAGCATATGTAAATTATGCATAAACATACCCACAAAAACTTCATAAACATTCTCTTTATTAAACCGCGCCATGAATATTCATATAAATTCGTTACACGTGATTTACGTTATTTAATGCTATTAGAATGATAATGTGTTTTTAACAATATTGGAATAAATTTGAAGTGTACACACAGTCTTCAGATGACTGCATCATATAATACGCTATGGGATCGTTACATGCATTGATAATCACGAATATATTTATGAAAAAAATCGAACGACCAAAGAATTTCCTCGCGTGAAACACCGCATGTATAAACATGCTATTAGTAAATTTGTCAGTGTATTTATTTATACTTCATAGTCGATTTCATGTTGCGGCCCAGCATGCAGTCCTCGGGCAACCCTGCTTCCGATATTATTACCATTATAACAATGTATTTCATATACATCTGACAGTTAAATATTACAACGAAATATATTCCTAAGTCTCATTAAATAAAATATATGGTGGATCGTCGCCACGGTATCGTAATCGGTTGTTTTTTTTCTGTCTCTCTCTCGATATTAAATACTTTTCGTATAAATCAATTTACATATAAAAAGAAGGCCGAAATAATAGACTTTCTATGACCGCGGACGTAACTGTTAAAATCTATACAATACACTTATTGTACAATCTCACAATGCCAATGCCATGCCGGCTCAATAATGAGCCTCCTCCCGAACGAAGAAGAAGAGGATGAAGAATTATGGAGATTTTTTTATTACAGCTTCTCTTAATCCGTAGGTGATTTGTGATTTCGTGAGTTTATCGTTCTGATGCGTGATGTTTTTGGTCGACTATATGTTGACGATGAAATTCTAAACGAGAACTAGTCTGTCTACGAGTACAAACTTTGAAGTTATAAACACTTTAGAAAGTAAGAGTAATTAAAATTGAGAAAATTGAGAAAAATTTATTGTTGTAAACTGTGTACCAACGCTAAGATAAACAAATAATTGTAACATCTTTGACTACATCTCATTAGCGTTCTATTTCTGAACATAGTTCACCGTCATGCTTCGATATCTCTCCCTACAATGTGCTACCCTAAACTATATCAATTCTGAGATCTTTTTAGAAAGATGCTTGGCCATCTGTCGTCTCCCGTAGTTCCAGTTGAACTCAGCCATACCGTCTGCGAGATCTTTAACTTAAGGGTACTATTCGGATCGAACAATTTCTTCTCCTATCTCCCAGAAATATTCTAAGCTTTTGTCGTTGTATGGCTCTTTGTGTTACTCAGCGCTTCTGTATGAACTTTCTTGTCCAGGTTTTAGCTCCATATGTCATGGCGGGCAGAGCGAATTGGTTGAAGAGTATCAATCTTATTCTCAATCGTATATTCTTATATGTGAGTGTTGAGTAGTCCCTGTCAAAGGCTCTTCAGGTGAGTCTTGGTCTTTTATGTTATTTTTGAACTTTTTGTAATTCATCTTAATATATTTTTTCCAAAGCATTTGACAGCACTCCACATTGCGTTATGTTTCAGATAGTTTTTTAATGTCTCTATAGAACTGAACGTTCAAACATGTAATAAAGTAACATGCTTGCATACACCTGAACATAAGTAATTTAGCAATATTCACAAATATCCAGCATGTTAGTTGACACGATTTGCTTATATAGCATATGTACAGCGGATAAACATTAGTGTTGCGTAATTTCGGAGGTTTTGTTCTTTTTGTGCAAAATATTAAAATATTTCATGAAAGAAAATTGAAGATTATCATAAACAAATAGATACACCAGCAGTTAGACAGCAAGAAGACAGTCATGAGACAGCCAATATATGAACTTTAGTATAATGCAAATCACTATATGAATATAATCATCAGTAAGCCTTTTTTTGTCCTTATCAAAATATATTAAATTCCTTCTGTTACAAACAATTTTGACATCAAAATTCCGCTCTCCGTCTCTAAACGATTCCTTTTGCCCATCGGTAAACTTGTATTCTGGTAAAGGGAGGTGAAGATCCCATTTAGCGTCAATATATCGTCCTCCATTCCAGATTTTCTAATGCTGCCAAGTAAATACCTTTCGTATTTGCGTTATATGTTCGAATGCTAATGCTATATTATGACGTTTTACGTATTAGTTTTACTAAGTTCTTACTTAAACTGACAACTATTCACAAGCAGCACAATTGTTGTGAATGGGAATAGATTTTTTTTATTCTGATGATTCTGGTCATAACAAATTTATCAAATTACTATATTGTCATCGATCGTTAATACCTGTGCAAATGTTCCAGTTTATTAAATGTCTTGAAGACGCTGAAAATTAAGTTGATACATCTGTATGTATCAACTTAATTTCAGGTAAAGCTAAAAAGCGTGTTAATGAACAAAATCTGCTAAACAGCAGTCTGTGAAACTCAGCTTTTACAGTGCAATATTATGGAATGAAATAATAAATTATTTAAGAATAATTATGCAGGAATTTTATTAATAGATGTTAATTCAATATTGATGCAAAATAGCATGTTGAAGTTAGTACTATTTAAGAATAATATTCTACTATAAGAACAAACAGATATTTAACAACAAAAAAATATTCAGTACTCTTTTGTAGGCAAATTTCTAAGAAGTCAGCTCCATAAAACTGGTAGTGCCAAATCGGAATAAATTACTAGGTAGCTTTACATAAAAGTTGTAAGAAAAAAAAAAGCGAAATATAATATAATCAGAAAAACCATTAGATCAATATTTGTAGCTGCAAGACTCCACCAAAAATAGATATATTTTAAAATTTATATATAACGGTCATGCTACCTTAACTCTCAACTATTCCAGAATAAATGTCTAACGTTACATCTCACGCCAACAAAATAAAAGTCTCGAGTTTACAATTGAAACGATTGGGTGAATCCCCTTGAAATGATGTAAATGAAATAAATTAAACACAAGTTATACTAAATGAATTCTATAAAATTAATGTTTAATCAGTAGATTTACAGAGATGCCAGAATAAAAAGAACCGCATTTTATGGCATGCCATTTCCCGAATTCCTGTTCTTTGGGTTTTCTAAACATGCGAAAAAATAATAAATAAACAATTGTTCAATTAAAATATTCATATGAACTTTTGGCAAATGTATACCCTAGGTAGCTTATCCAGCTACTTTGCCTATATATAATTAGCCAAAAAAATAGGTGGAGATTAGCTGTGAAGCAATGTATATTTTTATTGAACGGCGGAACATTATAAGGCATTTTGGTGGGTTTTTGCATGATTGCCAATAAGATTTGCTGTATCTGTACTTTTTCTAAACAATATCATTTTGAAAGGTACATATAACCTAAAGGAGCTAATGTCATAATGAGAGAATTTTTAACATGTTTGCCATGCCCAAAGTGATATTAAATATCGTAACACGAATTACTTGGTACATCAGAATCAATAAAATCATTATCAACGTGGAGATTTCGTATTACAATTATATATCATTTTAACTTTACCATCGTCGTAATCAGGTGTATATATTTCAAGTTTCAAATCTGGTTTCAGTCGATAAATGATTCTGTCGTAATAGTTATTTTAATAATGTTTTTCGTGGATTATCTTTTGAGCATTTTAAATTAGTATCGGTCTCATTTCTTACATCATATTTTTCTTCAGGGGCTGTCCAATTAATATAAGTCTCGTTTTCCTCTACATATGTCTGACGATATAAATAATACTTTCAAAACGTTGTTTAGTTGATGATGAAAACTGTTAATTGTCAGTCGGCGTATAAATTTCAATAAAAGTTAACGCTATATTTATAATAGCGCGTTCATTATGAAAACTAATAACTTGAAAAAATGGACGAGCCGTAAACATTTCAAGACGTCGACAAATTGTTAACGAAGAGTTGGAAAAAAATCGTCTCTCATTTTAATTAATACACATAAATAATGGCGCCCTAAAAATATATACAAACAAACAAGACAACGATAGTCCAATTTATTTCCTACAACTGACAAGTCTTGTGTTTTAAGTTTTATTCCTCATCTTTCTGTACTCCTCTTCCACTTTCTCCGTCTCACTCTGTTTCGAAGGAGAGAGAGCGAAAACAAACCGCCTTCTCGTTCGGCCATTAGTGTTCTAATTTGTTACGTTACCAAAAATAAATAATACGAGGCATTGGAATTATTTATTTGTCCATAAAAAGCAAGCCGCTTGAACTCGTAGGTATGAAAGCAACGGAATAAAGTCTGCTGTGTTTGTTCGGCCTCTATGATATTGGTGGATACGGAATTTCCATCTAAAATAATTGAGTTCATTAAAATAGAAAATTGATTAAACGATTTTGTTTAGCCTAAGGCTTATATTAATATTTTAAGTTATCTCAGAAGATTATTTTCAGTCATGTTTGTTGAGAAACAAAGTCATCCTAAATTTAAGAGGCAGTTTTTTCAAATTTACTGATTGTATTTTGTTTCTAGAGCAGATAGTTTATTAGATTGGAAAAACAAATCAGAACATTAAATTAGTTTTTTTAGCAGTAAATGAACATATGCAATAAACACTTGAATTTTGTCTTTTTACAGTTGACAAAATAGTTTTAATTAAATTTCCTTACTTATACGAGGGTGAATCAAATATGAACCGGACTTTTCTGTTTCTCGCCCTGTAGGTAATTCGAGTGGCGTGACGTCTCGATATATGTTAGGTAGGGATGTTAAGAAGAGGGGAGTTCGTTGGTTTGGCAAGGCGTAGTCGCTGTTAGTAGCATGATGTCAGAGCAAGAGGTGCATAAGTCTGTTGCGCAAGCAACGTGTTGTTATCAAATTTTTGGCGCGGGAGGGCGTTAGACCGTCTGCAATTTTGCGTCGACTATCTGCACAGTTCGGCAATGAAACACTTTCAAAGACCCAAGGGTATGACTGGCACAAAAAGTTTTCAGATGGCCTAGAGACAGTGGAAAATGAGCCTCATGCACGCCGTCCCACGACAAGCATCAATGAGGCGAATATCTACGCAATTCGTGAGCTGATTGAAGGCGTACTGCTGATCGATTTTCTGCACGAACGCCGTACAATTAATGCTGAGTATTACTGCGAACTACTCCAACAAGTGAAACTTGCCTATCGGCAAAAGAGGCGAGATATGTCTATCCGAAGTGTGATTCTGTTGCATGACAACGCTCGGCCACATACAGCTGCATTGACTCAAGGAAAATTGAACAAAATGCATTGGGAAACCCTTGAACACCCGCCTTACAGTCCTGATTTGTCGCCATGTGACTACCACATGTTTGGGCCACTTAAAGAAGAACTGGGAGGCCACCACTTTGAGGACATGGAAGGTGTAGAAACGTTTGTGCGCAATTGGTTATCGACACGACCAGTTTAATTCTTTGAGAAAGGTATTAAAAAACTTCCGATTCGGTGGGAAAAATGTATACATAAGAGAGGAGACTATGTAACTATGTAGAAAAATAATATGTATTAAAATTTGTATTGATCGTACCAATAAAATTTTTAAAACGAAAGTCCGGTTCATATTTGATTCACCCTCGTATGTATATAAAATAAATTTTCATCAAAATCGACGCAAACTTCTGTTTCTTATATTCATCCACCATTATTAGAGTGTTCATTAATATGAATGTTCATTGACTATTGTTTGATAATATATAATGATTTTTTTACTCAAGCGGTATTTATTTATTTAAGTGCGGTTTTATGAATGTTGTTTGTTCAATATTATTTATTTAAAAATGTTTGATTTGAAAGCGTTTGATTATAGAATCTATTATCACCCACATTTCTCAATCTGTTAGATAAATCATTTAATAGGTGATATAATTTTAATAACGGAGAACTAACAATATCAATTTTTGCAAACTCTTTAAAAAAAGGTACTTTAATTTGTTTTCTGAATGCTAAATATGACATCTCTACTATTTATAATTTTTTGGTATAAAGTATGTGTATTACAAATACTGCAAATGTTTCGAAATCGAAATTATAACCCGTTCGAAATGAAAAATAAGATACATAGAATCAAAAATACATAGTATTCAAAATGTTATTTCTTGTACGAATGTCGTGGTTAATTATAATAAAACTATTATCAATATAATGTCATACTTTCTTATTTACGATTCAAAATATAATTTAATTTTTAACATTTCACCATTATATTAAGAAAATAAATCCATGACGAAATCTCATTAAGGCCAAATTCGAAATATGTAATGTTTATTAAAAAATGTTAATTTTATGGGTTGATTCGATTTTATATATGATACAGAAGGTAAAATGTGTTACTGCTGGCAGTATTCTATCAACGAACAGTTAGACACCATTCCCCAGTAAGTGGACACATCGTAAAAATAGCAATTGCAAGACAGTTAATGCAACGGAAAGATAAATAAATTATTTATACGGATTTTTTATAAGTTTCAATGAAAGTACGCTATTTATATATTAAAGAATGTAGAGTAGGGAAAACAGTAGACTAATATGTTGAATATATCCCATCTTACGTAAATCTGTAATTTTATAAGACAATGATCTGATGTTGATACATTTTAAGAGTAAAAATTCTGGGCAGAAAAAAGATATAGAAATCAATAATATTAAGTAAAATAACAAACGGTAACAGTAAAAAAATGGTATAATAGAAAGGGTGTAGCAAACTATACGTTAATATAATTCCACATAAGTTGTGTGATTTTAAAACTGCACTCTAGCGGACTGTATTTAAAATATTTTATATAGACATTCTTATATATCTTGAATACATGCATTTTATAATAAGGTGTTTTATTGGTCATTCTACTAGAAGTGTTATTAAAGAAAGGGTATAAAATAGATACACAAACATACTCAAAAAGATAAAAAAATGGCTTTTTTTATGAAGCGATGATTGACGTTGTATCGTGTACCTTTTTCAATAGGTGTTAAGAGATTGTATGTCAGTGACCTGCACAGGGGTTCCCTAGGGATTTGCAGGAACCTTTGCGCTAATAACCTCGCGTCGCTGTAATGTTTCAGATGAAGACGTGGCGCGTAGGGAATTGTGACATGCCCAGAAATTTTACTGGTAATATTATTCTATTGAAAAACTTTATATAACTCAAGTTACCAATTTGTTACAATTTTTTAACAGAATTGTACTTATTATCTTATTTATGTAACTAATTTAGATTTTAAGAAAGTTTTAATAGAGGGCTACATTTTAACAGTTGAAAGTGTATTTGTATTTCGTTAATAACGGAATGGATTTTAAAACAGACAAATCAGATTCACTAATTTATTTAGATATATTTCATGTTGTGTCAGTGCATATTAGTACATCTGAGATTTCTAATTGTTTTCTAGAAAGTACGTGTTTTATGCAGTGTTTTAATTATGCTAATTATTGAAAATTGTGATTATCGTTTTGAAGAACAGCTGATAAATGTTTGTTATTTCTTGTTTTAAAAATATAATCATTATTATTTCATAAAAATAAGCTATGTACGTATATTTTAGATGTTTTTATAATATTGCACGATTCCCTATTTCGAGAATTTTTAATAAATAATTATTTTAGATTTGTAGACATCAACAAAGGGAGGCTGCATTTTTATATGATATGAGATACCACATTTATGAAATGTGTGGCCAAGAACTACCTAAAGCAATTTTTTCAATTATTATATTAAATTATATAATTAGTTATAAATATACAGTTTTAATGGAAATTTTGTTGCACGTTTCACATTATAAAAAAATCAGTTGATAAAATTTGTTGATTAATATTTTTATGTTTTTGTATTTAATTCGAGATTAATTTATTAATTAAAACAACTCGTGGAAATATACTGATATCGGTAACTTTCATACTGTATTTCTATTTAATGCCATTTTTTATATTTTCCGTGTTTGTAGCAAAATTAATTTTCCACCATGTGATGTTCAACTTAAATAGACTATTAAAAACACCTTCGACTATTATGTCTGAAGAGATTTACGCTTGACGCCGTGCTCCCAAAAAGGAAATATAAAAATATTATTTAGCCGCCTTTAATAACTTCTTTTTTTCTTTGCAACATAAAAATGAGTTCTCCCATAAAATGTGGTAGGTTTGAAACACTTCAGTCAATCCAAATTACGGATCCTCAGTCAAAGGTCGTAAAATTAAAACCCATAATGCCAATGCTACGGTTTGAGATCATTTACTTTGCAATATACAAAGATTTTTCACGGATAAAAACTACGAAGACCAAAACCAATTTTCAATAAGTTACGGTCAATTTCCCGACGACTGATGGTTTCAGTAGTGACTGCGATGCATACCAAAGGAAATCTCATATAATCTTATATTATAGTGAAAGATTAGGTTAGGTGATTCACGAAGGGAGAATTAAAAATAATTAGCCAACGTCTGGTCTTTATTATTAATGGTTATCCAGTGTTGTCGAACAGCTACACGTACGCTCAAGTTTCTTCAAGAAATTTTAAGGAAAACCGAATCTATTCATTAAAATGTGGAAAAAACGGATTTGATTTAAGCTTATGAGTTGTATTCCTAATGTTAAGATACTAATGATAATTAATTTCAAATGGAGTTCCTTTATCAGACACCCGATTATGGCCATAAATTAGTATTTCTTGTGTAATTTTATCCATTTTTTGCGTTTATATTCTAATCTTGACCGTAAGAAAAGGTCCAAAATAAAAATTCAGGCAAAACTTGATCACAGAAAGTTAACAATACACAAATATAGAAGAAATATATTCTACTCGGAGCCTTTTAATGAATTTATTTCCAATCCTGCAATTATTTAAAATTATGTAGGTACGGGACTGCTGCATTTATATTTTCGCGCGATAATTTGAAATATATGATAACTCTTAAGAAATCTTATATTCTATTTATATGGTGTAATTTGATTAATAATCAGTATCCTTTGTGTATAAATAGCTTTCCAAATACCACATAATATGTGAGCTGTCTTTTAAACATTAAAATGGTTATATGTCCCTGATTTATCTGTAGATCTATAACAGTGGAGCAATTCTTCCGACATTGTTTTGTTCAATCTCAAACGTTTTCCATGAAAGCGCCAAGTCAACTTTTTTTTTTCGGTCATCTTCAACTACCAACGTTATATTTCAACCAATTTACACAAAACATTAATGCATTATACATATAAATCCTTCTCTTAAATCATTCCGTACATTGGAGAAAACTGCATGAAAATCCGTTGGGTAGTTTTGACGTTTAGACAGACAAACAGATGCGGTGGTTAAAATTGTGGACTAAATCTGTACATATATAGTATATCTTTATATTTGAGGGTCTTTCTGAGTATACATATATAATACTCAGATACAGTTTTTCCCAGTTTTACAAAAACACCAAAGTAAATATGAAATCATGTTAATTGTTCAGACAATAAAAAGGGAATTTCATTTTTGCCTTCGTATCTTGTATAGCATTGGCAGTACAAGGCTTTTAATCACTTAATAAGACCTTACATGTCACTAACATCTATTATTTATTCATATATAATAGGATCATTTCACTGATTTCATCACCATCTTTGATTAAAGCGTTTCACAATGGATAGGGTTGATCAAAATTTCTCGGTTTTTGACTTTGAAAAATTTGTATATCAAAAAAATATCACTGAATTTTTATTTTATTTGGCACGATACTAGAAAAAACTTAATGTATATGTTTTAGATTTTAGAACACGATCTACACAGTTTCAATTTATTTGGAACGTGGTGTATCCTAAACAGCTTCGTGCATTTTGACACATATAACTTAAGGTAAGGACTTACTACCTATGTTATTAAGTGAGGTTATTTTTATAAATAAAATACAGGCACCAAATTACATGCTGTAAAAATATCCAACAACTCTCTTGTTTTCATTTTTAAATATTAATTTAACTTCCACTAACTAAAATGTTTTTTTTAATACAGGGTGTTTCTAAAATTGTGTTTCAAAAGTTTGCCGTGTATAAAACTCATTAAAATAAACCAAAAAGTCTCTATAGGGCTCAAACAAAACTGTTTTTTTTCTGTTATTGACAAAACGGTCGAAAATAAATAAGGAAAATGTATGTGTCTTACATAACGGTATACGTTAAATAACATGTGCTATTCCCTTTTTTGAGCATCCTATTTAGGTTGGTGACGGGGGTTTTCAGCCCTTAAAGAGAACTCTGCAAAGTAATTTTCAAACTCAATTTACTCGAAAACCATTGGAAATATCGATTTGGAGAAAATTAATATTTTATACCTGAGTAAAGTTGTTAAAATTTTATCAAAAAATTTAAATAAAAAAAAATCGGTCGAAAAAAAAAACGGACCGAAAACCCCTTTTACCAACCTAAATAGGACGCTTATGATTTGCATGTCCAAAAACGGAATAGCACATGTTATTTAAGGGAAAAAGTTATGTAAGACCCATACATTTTTTTCTATTTACTTTCGACCGTTTTGTAAATTACAAAAAAAACAGATTTGTTAGAGCTCTTTTAAGGGTGCGTTTTAGGGTACATGTTATCGCCAAGTTTGGATGTCTAGTTTAGAAACACCCCGTATAATTAAAAAAAAAACAAATCCAGAAGCGAAAAAATAAATAACTTAATGAGATAAACAATAATAGGGAAAAACGTTAGTCTGAAGCTGGTAGATAATGTAGCTCGTTCTTCGAAGTTTCTTTGGAGTTCAGGATACTTCGAGGTAGGGAAGAATGTTTATATTTCTTAAAATAATTATTCTTTTTGCTCGGTTTTTTAAATTATTTTTCTTTTATTTTTTTTAATTTGCTTTTTCTTGTTAGGTAGGTATATTGTACATTTTACAGTTTGTAATAACAGTAATATAATGAATAGTTCTTTTGCATATCACGTTTTTTTGTTTACCTGCGAGTATATTATGCATCATACAATTGTAAGCTAAAATTTAGTGTTTCTACAGATTCTACATTATTACCAGTTCATAGTGATATTTGACAAATCAATAGTCCTTCATTAGTTGTGCTTCAGCCAGATGATCGAAATCTTAAGAAACTAGAAATTTAGTATAGCAAAATGAATAAGTGTAATGTTCATCCAAGCTTGTTATCTCAAAATGATTTTAAGACTTCTACACTTTGTAGAATATGGAAATGAACAACTCAAAATTATTATACCAAAAAAATGTCATTTCCTTTCTATACCATACTTTGAAGATAGACTTAAAAATTGTTGTCAGAAAAAACGTCGCGTACCTTTTGTTACCATATGGCTTAAGTAGCAAACGAATTTATCGTTCATAGCACATAAGGTACAGTTAAAATTTTGAGTATGTTGTATATTTAAATTTTTGGTGAGAATTTCGGTAAATTTTAAGTACCCTGTAATCTGAAAAAACCGGAGTACATAATAACATATTCACCTCTGTTGTGGGTACGAAATGAAGCAGGAAAGATGTGCGCCGATTTTTTATTTAGCCATATTCTTCGAGGCATTAAAATTATATAAAAAGGCAATTGAGCTTTATTATATTGTTCCCTGGTTTACATGTACAGAGACTGGGTCTGTATGTATCAAAATCTCTCGAAACGATTATTAGATTTAATAGGTACCCCCAGTGTAAACACGATGTACCAAATATCAGTATTTATATAGTCATTCGATAACGTTGAAACCAGATAGATAGAGGATTTTCAATTTCATAATTATAGGCATTATGTAGTCGAGTCCCGGGCAATAATTTTAAACCGGCCGGTAGTTTTGGCAGGTTATTGGAAATAAACGTATCTCGCTGTAGTAATTGATAGTTATCGATCACTAATCGGATATGGGATAGTGGTGTTATTTTTTTATTATTTTGGACCTTCTCGTTCGATAAACGGTCCAAAAAACTTAATTCTAGACAAGAAGGTTAATAGTTACCAATTTCGATAATACTTTTTTATTAAACAATTTGTGTTGGACAATTACTAGAAAGAAACTAATTTGGTAAGATGTGCATCTGTCAGAGAGGACTGATAAATTGCTTTGGGGTCCTCATAATTTACAAAACTTTTGATTGAGAAATGATTGAAAGCATGATGTTGGGCCCCTAGAGAAAATTGCTTCGGCACTGACTTCTGTCAGCTTCATATATATTAAGCAAGCATTATTGGAATTATATATGAATTTATATTGTTCAGACATTACAGCTTTTAGTTAAAATCAAGTTCTGCTCCAACGATTAATTAAATAAAATTGGACATACGAGAAAAAAATCAAAGATTAGCAGGAATATAGTTTCAATACACTTTCCAAATATTAAGAATTTTCGTAACTATTCATCATCACCTCTATATTTTTGGAATGGAGTGTTTTAGCTCTAGAAGATTGTATTGTAACACAATCGTCAAAATGCTAACTGGACCAAACATGTGCAACGCAAACAGCGAAAACTTAGGAGCTGTTGGTAAATGGTTCATGGTGCTCCCCGATTAATTAAATAAAATTGGACAAAGAAAAAAATAAATTAGCAGGAATATAATACACTTTTATTAAGTAGACTTCTCGTCCAAATGCTAACTGGACCAAACATGTGCAAAGCAAATAGCGAAAATTAGGAGTCGTTGGTGTGATTCATGGTGCTTTCGTAGGAGGTCTGACATTGTCGTGGACAAATGACAGTCTTAACGTGTTGCCGCCTTCTTTCACATATTCTTCCTCTATGCCACTAATATAGATAAGAATTGCCTTTGCATTCAAAAAATTAATTTTTCTAATCTTAAGGTCAACGATCACCATTAAATTATTTTTCAACTCAATAGTTATATAGATTATTTTGAGAAGAATTCCTTTTAGTGGTGTAAAAATTAAATGTTGTAACACTAACCGCCCTTCCATTCTTTGGGACGATCTGTGTCATCCTCTTCGTAATAAGAAGTCAGTTGATCCAAATAGACCCCCTTCATCTTGGCCTTCAAATTCAGAAAATGCGATACATAACATTGTTGACCGTTTTGCATGGACCACCCCAAGCTGGTATGCGCTTTGGAACACTGCTTTTGCTCCTCAGGGGTCCTGGACTTGCGTTGGTCACCTCTGGTTGGTGATCGTTCAGGTCGTCTCACCTTTCAGTTGGAAATACCTTATACGTCCACAATGATAACATGCACATCTGGTTCAACTTTTCTGTGTCTGCTCAAGTGTTTTGTTTATTCTGTACTGCCTGAAAGAAGGGTTTCAGTTCCTCCTGGTTGAAAGAAACTACTCGAACTTTGGTTTAGATATACACATCTGACATCACACGAACAGCAGGCCACATCCTCAATCACTGGCAGATTTTTAATAGTCAAGATAACAAATATCATCCAACAACATAGATACTGCAAGGGCGACCATTGGGACAACAACAGGAAGGTGCGGAGACTATGAAGAGCATGAACAAAACGGGTTTATTGTGGCATCCTTCAGCCAATGGGCTGCCCCATTGTTCTAGAGGAAAAGAAGAATTGAACCAACTGGTTTTGCGTAGATTATAAGAAATTAAACGACATTTTAGTTTAACTTTTTTTAAATAAAGGATTTGTTAAGTTTTTCTACGGAAAAGTTAATATTTTTCACTGAAAATTTGTAATAAACTTCTTTTTCCTTGCATAAGTCAAAATATTTGTCAACACAGAAAATATTCAATAAATTTACTCATGAGTGAAGTATAGACTGTAAATCATCTCGTTTTATGTATTTTTAAAAACATCCCACAATATTATTTACTCAGCATGGAAATCACAATATCGAAATAATTACGTTTTCCGCGTGGAATATTTTTTTACGGTTTTCATACGTTTCTGAAATAGTTATTATTTCAAAAAATAATCCGTTCAAAGCTCTCTTTGAAACAATAAATTAATGTTTATTGAATATGCATTTCATGGGCGGAATATTATTATGGCGGATGAAATTGTCGTAATTATTATTCCCTGTCAATATTTATTGATGCAAATTATGGTGGATTCGCCACGTTTATTGCGCATTTCAATTAGGACTCAAAAACATTGTTTGCGACATGCAATCGAATTGTGCAAGGGAAACGGAGAGCTGACATTAACAAAGCGTCGAGAGAAAGAAGTTTTTCACTTCAATTGTTTGATAGTTCGATACTCGTGAAATTTAGACATGATTTACTGTTTATATAACACAGAAACATGTCAATGTATGGTTGTGAAAACTGGAGAATTGAATTGACAAATGAAGAGAGGGTTTTATTCATAGTTAACAGTTTCGTTCGAATGTTTATGACTGTGTACACTATATTTGCAGTTGCCAGTTGGGTGCAATTAAGCGCTGGAGCTCGAAATAGGTTGTTGTATCTCTGTAGTTATGTAACTGTTACTAGATAATATTCCCAAACATAACACTAATGCTAATGATTGGTTATTGAAAAAAATAGAAGCACTCGCAATAAATAATGTAGTAAATGTAATAAATCTAATAATGATCTGTTTGATTTAGTAAACAATGACGTAAAAAACAGTTAAACAAGAATGCATATAACATTAAACTATGAAAACTATAGCCAACGATTAAAAATATATATATGTCTCATTATGACCACAAGATAGAAGTATAAACGGTATGAGTGCAAATATGCTGAGGAATAACAGTTCAGGTGAAAATAAGTTAAAAACAGAAACAAAAAAATGTAAACATTACGTATTTTGCACGAAATTTTAGTCAAAATCTCTTAATTTAGCAGTTAAAACGGTTGTTAAGCTTCAAATTAGGTAGTAAATAGTTTATGTGGATTTAGTAACCATTTTAATAAAGAAAGACATTTTTTGATAATTATAAATAAATCATAAATACATAACAAATTCACTGAAACGATATTGCAACATCGCGATAACTGAGCCACTCGGTAAACGAATTTAACTTCTGCATTCGTTGTTTTCGTATTTTATTTTTGTTTACATTTTAGAGGCTAGTGAAACGTTTATTTATAGACGAAAATGATAGATTTTGACAAGAAGTAAAGTTTGGTGTAGTTTTTTTGTTGAAAATTGGAGTTCTTTGTTATGTAAGTACAGTATCTACATTTGTATAATAACCTCACGATTTGTATTTAGTAACTAATGTTTCGGAATAATTTAGCGGTTAAAATATATCATAATAAGTTACTTTGTATGGAATTATATCTAAATAATATGTAAAGAGCTTCTTAACATTTTTATGTTCAACATAATTTCCAGATTTTTTTTTCAAAAATTTATATCTAAAAACAATCTGTATTTCAGAAATAAGTTACAAATGTCTTATTTAACGAAACTAATCCTCGCCAAACCATTATAAATACTCAATTATTGAATAAAAATTACAGGTGTTCAGTTATTTCTTTAGGTATTTATGTAGGTACGACCCAGACGCGACGTTGCCGCACTGACAAGAACTTACTTCACATGTTTTTTTTTTATTTTTGTGGTTATTATGCCTATAGACCATTGTGGTATAAGTGTTTGATTTGATGTATACTACACCTACAATATATGCACCCAAAATATTTATACACTGTAAATAATGTCAGTGAAACCAATTTCTGATATAAAATTGATGTGTCCCACATTACATAGGGCCAAAGAGGCTTTTCTGTTGGCTAAACACCATTGAGGAAAAGTTGTCATCATTTCACTGTGCATATAGATATGGTTAGAAGAAAAAACTACCAAGTATAATGACGGCAAGAAATAAAACTCCATTGAGGAAAAATTGTCATCCATTTCACTGTGAATGTAAATATGATTAGAAGAAAAAACTACGAAGTATAATGACGGGAAGAAATAAAGGATATCAGTTTTATAGATTTCACAAGTACATTTTTACTAACAGAAGAGAATTTTGGTATGACGTTTAGTTTTGAATTGTTTGTTGTGCTCAAAATTAAAATTAGTTTCTTGGAAAACTGAGGCAATTTCTGTTTATGCAAAAGTCGATAGTATACTACACGAAGACAAGTATATGCACAAAGTACCTATCATAATTAGTGAAAAGAGTTCAGAGAACTAGATGTGTGTTGCATATATCATCAATCATAACTATCAATGTTAGAAGAATGAAACCAGGTGAATATTATCGGGTCTTTTGTTAATAATCCGAAACAATCAACTGCAACAGTTGCCTTGAATTATGTGTCAAAAATTACAGTGAAGATAAATTTTCATCCCTACGAACTAAAAATACTACATGAACAAACTAAAATGATTCTAATCGAATGATGCAATTTTGTGATTTAATGACTGTCAGTCCAATGCAGAAAGGATATACTTAGAGTCTGCTTGTTTATGTGACTAAAGTTCTTTTTTTTAATAGAACTAACCGTAAACAGTTTTAGTTCGAGATCGATATCGTATTTAATTGAAAAGTTAGAGAGGAGGGGTCAAAATAAAAAACTGTTTATACTTTTGCTAGCACCTAGCAGGAATTTAAATCAGCTGTACTCAGCCTGCCACTTGCCGCATGCGTCCGCCATAGTTTTGTAATATGTGGCTTGTTGGTCCATAAATTAATTAATTTAAGAATAGAAGGGGAATACGTGCCGTTAGTCTTTTGTTAGTGGCTCGAATGGTCCTGGACTAAGAGTCTAATTGAAGAAAAAACTAGGCCAGGGGTAAAAGTTTGGAACTTTATTACCGAATAATAATACAACTTATTATTATTTTTATCTGCTAGCTTACCACAAAATTCCGTCCAATACAAGTAAATAATACTACCGGTAATTAAAAATGCAAGAAATCATATTCTCGAAACTTCACATATTTTACTAGTTCATTTTCATAATCCTCTTCGTTTCCATATTGAATTCTAAAAATTTTGTTGCGTGTCCAACACCAATCATTTTGCTAGGTAACAGGTGCACGACAGGGGTGAAAAAAAATTAAATGCACTATATCGAAAAACAGGTGCATCACACCATTTTTGATATGAGGTGCATTATGTAAAAGTTAAAAACCAATCAAGAAAGGAATTTTTGTTATGAGTTATTAACTTTTGATGATGGGTTCGTAATAGCGTAGGTAAATAAAGTTAATTGGATTTCGACAACGGTTGTTGTTTTAATTTTAACATAATGAATAGTAATGGGAACTGACTAATTAAAACAATAAAACAAAAAGTGCTTTTTATACTATTATATGCCACCATTAAATATTTACATTGAATATTGACGAGAGCTAATATTTATTGATTTAATAGCGAACATTAAAGACTCATTTTTATGATAGTTTTTTTTATTCCGCTACATAATGTATGAGGTACAAATGGAGGTTAGTAATATTGGTCATTACTACTGGATCATTTATAATACATTGATTACAGATACGGTTTAATTAATCATTCTTTACAATGTCTCTATCGGTTACCTATATTACTGTGTTTTCACTTTTTTTGTTTATTGTTGGGAATAAGTTTTTACTTTTAATACACTCTGAACTAAGTAGATAAATAATCAGATATTGATAATAATGTCTTTATTGAGTACTGTTAGTTTGAAGGATGTAAATTACAGGATATTTGGTCGAATTATTTTGTTGAGAAGTAAACTAAACTACTCCTTGATGATTTCAACATAGAGTTGTTGAAACGGCGCTGACTGTTCAAAATGAAGGTTTGGTGTTAGGGTACAAAACTGTGTTTTACTATTCTTAAGAGCAGTACATACGTGATAAAAAGATATTAATGGATTCAAACATCGTGATTTTTCTGTTCGTTATCGCGCTTTGTACCACCCTTGAATAAATTTTGCAAACTAGTAGTTGTATATTTTGGTTATTCCAAGAAATGGTGGAAAATATAGACCAGGCAAGCCGTCAACTTTATGCTGCCTGCACCAGTGTGAAAAGTCTTTTGGATTTTAACTTATTCTTATTTGCTTTGTAATAAACCAAGGCGATTTTCTTTTTTTTTCAGGTTAAGAAAATTATTTACAATAATGAACAATTTTCGGTTCTGCAGGAATTTTCTAGCTTTAAAACTTTAAACCAATGAGATATTTCCAAAAATGGTAGAATCGATATTTAAGCGATTTGGTAATTACCCCAATTGGTTTTTTGAAGTAAGGAAGGTCGGTGTCAATATAAAACGATCGCAATTTGAATTTGCAATACATTTGGTTTGTAGGTATAAACATATAGGTGGAACTATATACGACTGTAGTAAAGAGGTAAAAGTTGATCGTTGTTAAAAACTATTAGGTAAACCGATTGCATTCACTAACAAAAGACTCTATTCCAGAGCTATATTGACCATATTTTATTAAATGTAAACTTTTAGTATAGATCATAATTAATTACGTAAATCCCAAAATTACCAACAATTACAAATTTACCATAAAGGTTTCTTTGGCAGTCGTATTAAAACTTGCAAAAATCGAATAATTGTATATAGAGATCTTTACAAACTCAAGAAAAACGAAAATGCTGTCCAGTAGGCTATTCTAAATAATGTTTTCATGTCATGTCATTTGGTGTATAAGACTTCTCATACGTATAAATATAAGCGGTATAACTTTTTGATAAAAGCTATTGTTGAAAACATTTACGGCATCCCAACTAATTTCGAACCTAGGGGGCCTATAACAACAAATTACTATATTGTAACTAATGCACCAGTGACAATCTATGACGGAACGGTCAGTTTTTTTATGGCTTTGTTGGAAAAATTATATTTTCATTGTATAACTAACTAACCCTTACTAAAACAGTGGCTACAGAATATATTCAAAAGACATTTTAACTTTTAACTTCGAGTTTAAGAAATAAAATATAATATTAAAATTATGTACAAAACATATTGAAGAAAAGAGACATAAATTATATTTCACTAACAATACAATTTAATATAGGCTTTTATGTCATTATATTATGTTTCAATTCAATAATGCATTTCGCTGCGAAATTGAGGGTGCATTCATTAATTTAATATTTCAAGGTCAGAACATCTGTTTTCAGATTAATTTGGTTACTCACTAATTAAATATTTAATATACTAAAATGGTCTTTTGTTTAAATGAAATCACAAACTAAAACATATAGTATGAAGAGAAATTGTTCCATTTTTATTGCTATATATTGATTCGTTCCCTGAATATTTTTTAATAAAAAATAGATCAAATTTTGTTTTGATGGCGATTTTCTGCGAAATAAAAACAATAAAAACGGACATTATCAATAACGCGTTATTAATGTGTACGTTGTAATATCAGAATATAGATTCGATTCTAGTTAAGACCAATTTTTGTGTTTTTTAAACGCCGCGATCTGTCATAAAACGCACAGCAAGCGTGCGTCGTCATTGCCTTGTAAACTGATAAAATATTATTATTTAGCAAGCTTTTAACGCCCCTTCGGCGTTCTTCTGACGTGCGGTTGACTCGTGTATGACGGGCGGTCGATGAGTGTTTATATCAAACCCGTAAATGAAAAACATATAAAATTATTAAATTAAAAATCAATAAGTCCTTCTTTTATTGGCCATGATATAAAATTCAATATCTAGAAACATTTATTTGAATATTACTGCCTACATATATTGGCTCTCGTACTTTTTTTGTCAGGATCGCATACCCATCATAATATAAAGAGTTAGTGACTCCGATTTTTGCCGTTTTTTGTTTCCAAATAAGGTTTCTATCTTCGCAGTCTCCGATTTCTAGTCCCTTTTCAGCCATCACATGTTTTATGTGTTTTACCCAATTCAAAATAGGTCGGCCTATTTTTCTATTCCCCTTTGGTGACCAATCTATATGTTTTTTTGGCCAGCTGCCAGAAAAGCGTCCTTTTAACATGTATATACCATTGGAGTGCTCGAGTTTCCAGTGTATTTGTTATAGACTGATCCACTCACATTCTATGCCAGATATCTTGGGTTTTTAATTAGTCCTGCTTTGTAATCCTTAAACAGCTCCGCATATAGTCCGGTTCTACGGTTCTTATCTCAAACTGCTGTTGTTATGGGCTACATATTTGCACCGTAGAGTGCTACATTTTCCACAACCTCCTGGTATATATTTACAGTCAGTTTTTGTCGCCATTTTCCCTGTACCTATCCTCGTTGAGATCTCTTTCCAGCACATGCCAGCAGAACTTATTATTTTCCCAGGTATTTAAAAACATTGCATAATGTTATCTCTTGTTCAATGAGGAATAAATCTAAAAACTTCATAAGGTAACCTACCGCTGCTGTCATGGACTACTGTTATGTTTGTTATTCAGTCGGAATATCCCAAATATCACGATGAACTTAGTAGTAGAAACGTTGATAGTTAAAA
The DNA here is from genome assembly GCA_034190945.1 of Octodonta nipae. Classification (NCBI taxonomy): domain Eukaryota; kingdom Metazoa; phylum Arthropoda; class Insecta; order Coleoptera; family Chrysomelidae; genus Octodonta; species Octodonta nipae. The sequence goes on along the minus strand of CM067217.1, from coordinate 39,154,051 downwards.
ATTAATTTATCTATGTATTGATATCAAAGTATCATTTCCAGTTGAACCACCGTCTATATTTGAATCTATGATAATTTTGCATATTTAATACCAATTAGAAATAAACGCCCTAGACGCTTTCACTTTTGCCATGAACGATCCATTAGGTGTCTTGTCCTTTTGGGCTCTGGTTAGGTCTATTGTCTGGTTGATGTTGACAGATATCCTTATTTGATTTCGGTTTAGAATCGTGCTATGTTCTTTGTGCTTATCGGATGTATGGAAGGAATTCTTTCTGTAGTTTATTTGTTTATGTGAACGTGAGCCAGATTTATCTAAACCTAATTTCAAAGAAGGTTAAATTTTGACTATATGGTTTAAATGGGCATATTGATAATGGTTCTGAGTGGACAATAATTAAAAAAAAAGGAGAAAACCGATTTTCATAATTTGATATTTGGATCTGTGTTCTATTTTAGGGTTCGGAATTCGAATTTTTCCATTATAATGTTGGCGAATTTTGGACAATGTGGTACACCTATTAGGGCTCCAGATTCCTAAAAACGACTAACATATTTAGGAATGAAGAACAGTTCTTTATGAAAGAGGAGGCTTATTCGAATAAGAATTGAAAAGTCAATGTCAAATTCATGGCTGAATCTCAAGCAAGGAAAAAGAGAAATATATGAAGTGTGAAGATTGGAAGTATATCAGTTTTGCAATTTTTCCCAAATGTGTGGTCTCTTTGGTTGTGTCGATTTTCAGAGTGTGGTGTAAGCTATTTGAATGAATGTATAACTGTATCCTTATTTTAGCCAAATTGCTGGTGTAAGTACAATGCATAAAAGAAAGACTTTAAAATAATATATATATATATATATATATATATATATATATATATATATATATATATATATACAAGCAAACAAAAAGAACCATGACTATAGGGTCTCTAGAAGAATGGTCGTGTTGCTTTTGTTATCAGGAATGATAGCCATGTCATTGTTGATGTGGAGTTGGTTTAATTTTGGTAGCTTATTCGACTTAGATTTCGAACATGAAATTTAACAATAAAAAATTAATGATGTGTGTTAAATACATTTAATTCAATCTTTTGAGGAATGTGGAACTGACCACCGTTTTTTGACTACAAATAAATTATCTCGTGTACAAAGGCATGGAATTCTGAAGGAGAAAATCAAACTCTCTAAGATTGGTTCGATCGATGCCAAGCATGACACAATGATAGAGATACTATTTTCCTTGAGTTACCCTGAAAGCTCTAGAAGACTAATATACCACCTCATTCTACTAAATGCAGTAATTTGATTTTATGAGCATATCTTTTCAAGAGGAACATTTTTTTATCAAGGAGAACTGAAAATATTTCTGACAAGATTTATTAATACTGTAATACTGAAATGATAATTATTTCCTTCTCATTAGTTTATTATGCGATATATTTTTCAGAAATTCTGATTACCTCTGATTAATTATAACATGCTCATGTTTTTAAAACGAGCATTTAAATATTTTAATTTCTGTAGGTATTAGCGTTTTATGGACAAAAACTGGCTGATTTGGTAGTTCTAAATATACAAACCCATAATTAAAGATCGCATAATTGGATATCAATTCGTCTTAATGAAGTGCTGATTATCCCAAACGGTCGCCAGCAATAATTTAAAATAATTTGATACACAATTTCGCACTTTTCTGTCGAGCTCCCGTTCATACTCTCGCTCATATTTTTACATTTTTCCCACACTACTGGAATCCTTTTTAATTGGGTATAAATCGCGTGATATTAAATTTATTAACATCACCTTGTGTAGTATGTCGTTAACGACACTTAAAAAAACCTCAGCTCTCAAGACTGACTCTTAACTAGTAAGTTTCCTTTCATCTGTCACATGTCGATATAAAACTCGGTCTTATGTAACACGGTCGAGATGTGGGTTTTTTCTTCTCCTTCTAAACTAAATATATATATTTATATCGGAATGCAGTTAAATACCATCGGTTAATATTTATTTCTGCAGATGTCCGAGATACGTTAAACCTCAACTGCAATTCAACTACAACTGTCTCAAGCTATACACCTAACGAGATTGCATAGTTATGGTAGTTAGCGTAGGGAAATATAATGAACAGTTAGGAGCTCAGATGTCCTCTTAGTACATTGAATTACGCAACGGAGAATCAGATTCCTCTGGAAGACGACGCGATTAGTTAACAGTTGTTTGTCATCGGTTTGTCAAGGAGTCCGGATATTCCGTCTCTTTGTGACAAACTCAGGATATGAGAAGTAAAGGGTATTTTTTCAAAGAGACATTTCAAGTGGGTGGCCAATATTATGCTCAACTAAATCAGCTGTTACCATTAGTGGTAGCTATCAATACCTTAATAATGCATATTTTTTGATAATGTAGAACATTTAACAATATACAGAGTATCACATAAGGTAGTGCAGACATTTTACAGGTGATAGTACTAATCACTATGAAATAAAAAGTCTTAACGATGATGTATTTAGCTTATATGGTTAAAGAAATATTCCATTACGAAGTGTTGTGAAATTTCAAAACATCTGGCAACCTTGTACAGGTACGGTACGAAAATACCACACGAAAAAGTGACATTTTTTTAAAAGAGGGACCGAAAAAGTATTTTATAAGAAGTATATTGCAAGAAAAAGTCGAGTTTGCATGTTTATGCGAAAAATTGTAATCTGAAAGGATATCTAAATACATAAATTAAAAATATATCCTGGTATTCCTTATTTGTGAATAATTTCACACATAAATAGAATATCACTTCACAACATTTTTTCTTTTTTCTTCCTTATGCCAAACCACATTAAAGCATTACATTCAAAGCAAATATCAGGTTACATTTTGGCAGTGCACGACCTGCCACAATGTTTACGTTCGCTACGATTCGAAAGCAGTTTATCCAATGTTGCCATGTTTTGTGTTCCAGTAAATTTTAAAATAAAATTGACTTAAAGGTTTATTCGTTTAATTGGAATGGTAGATAATTTTTTATTGTTCTGTTCAGTTGATAAATTTGTTGGTCTTTTGCATATAAATGGTTAAGTACGAACTTGCTTACTTTATTTGACGCTTTTTTCTCTTTCAAAAACGATAAACTTTTTGACATATGTCAAATCAGACTTTTTTATTTAAAATGATCAATCTTATCATTAACCATAAGAACTGCAATGCAGAATTTTATAACTAGTTGTTTTCTAAAACAACTTACACCAGTTCTAGTACATGTCTAAATTTTAACGTTGTGCTCATATTTTAATGTATATTAAGTGTTTGAATGCAGTTTAAAATTTACTTCTGACATGGAAAAAAATGTATTTCCGAGAAAAATGAAGGCAAGAAATAAAGCTTATTATGTTAGGAGACTGTAAATATGCGCTCATTTGTGAATTGATTGGTTTTCATAGTTCAGTGAACAAAGCACCAAACAAAAGCTGGAGAAATGGATTGAAACGAATCTGGTGCACACAGAAAGACCTGACCAAAGATTTTATAGCTAAAATATACTATGTTGCAGATTATATTTATTGATGGGTTGTCAATATAAGACAACTGAGTCACTTTCACCTAGGGCAAATAAAAAGTCAAATTCAGATTAACTCCTAGCACCCGTAAATCATCTATTATTGGTGGTGAACTGGGCTTTCAGAAGAAACAAATGCAGACAGAAGCGTCTAGACTATTGAAGAAACTAAACTATAAGGTCAGAGAAAGGATCAGAAGGAAAAATTCAGTTTTCAAACCTTAGAATGGTATCTAAACTAGCACTATGTATCTCAAAAATACTAGTAGTAACTAAATAAAAGAAATTTCAGTACTGAATAGCGTCCGACCTAAACAAGTTTTTACAACTGAAACCGAATTCAGGTTTCTGTTTGATTAATAGTTGACTTGATTATCCCACTAGATTTCGGTGTCAGTCATGGTTTGGGGAGATATTATATATAAATATATATATATATATATATATATATATATATATATATATATATATACGAGGGTGAATCAAATATGAACCGGACTTTTCCTTTTCTCGCCCTGTAGGAAATTCGAGTGGCGTGACGTCTCGATATATGTTAGGTATGTTAGGTAGGGATGTTAAGAAGAGGGGAGTTCGTCGGTTTGGCGAGGCGTAGTCGATGCGCTGTTAGTAGCATCATGTCAGAGTAAGAGGTGCATACGTCTGTTGCGCAACGTGTTGTTATAAAATTTTTGGCGAGGGAGGGCGTTACACCGTCTGAAATTTTGCGTCGACTATCTGCACAGTTCGGCAATGAAACACTTTCAAAGACCCAAGTGTACGACTGGCACAAAAAGTTTTCAGATGGCCGAGAGACAGTGGGAAATGAGCCTCATGCACGCCGTCCCACGACAAGCATCAATGAGGCGAATATCTACGCAATTCGTGAGCTGATTGAAGGCGTACTGCTGATCGATTTTCTGCACGAACGCAGTACAATTAATGCTGAGTATTACTGCGAACTACTCCAAGTGAAACTTGCCTATCGGCAAAAGAGGCGGGATATGTTTATCCGAAGTGTGATTCTGTTGCATGACAACGCTCAGCCACATACAGCTGCATTGCCTCAAGGAAAATTGAACAAAATGCATTGGGAAACCCTTGAACACCCGCCTTACAGTCATGATTTGTCGTCATGTGACTACCACATGTTTGGGCCACTTAAAGAAGAACTAGGAGGCCACCACTTTGAGGACAACGAAGGTGTAGAAACGTTTGTGCGCAATTGGTTATCGACACGACCAGTTTCATTCTTTGAGAAAGGTATTAAAAAACTTCCGATTCGGTGGGAAAAATGTATACATAAGAGAGGAGACTATGTAGAAAAATGATATGTATTAAAATTTGTATTGATCGTACCAATAAAATTTTTAAAACAAAAGTCCGGTTCATATTTGATTCACCCTCATATATATATATATATATATATATATATATATATATATATGTTTTAGGTGGTTATATATATATATATATATATATATATATATATATATATTATAGTGTTAAAAGAATTTTTTATTGTATCCTAAACGCTTGCCTATTACATCGAGATTAACTGCTTATTGCACAAATCTATTTGTATTATTATTTGCCATTTTAAATATTTTACCTTCAGGATTCATTATAGGTCTCATATTATCACACTATACAATTGTTCTGAATTCCTATCTTGAATTATCCTTAATTATTGGTTACTTTATGGAAAAGTAAGCATGTTTGGAACACAAAAATTTTTGAAAAATTTATAATATGTTTTATGGTGATATTCATTGGAACAGGATGTCCGAGTTAGTTTTGGGTTGAGCTTTCTCTTACGTAACTATATAGTTTTAGGATGAAGGCACTTTTAATAGCAGATGAATTATATTCCAAATAATACTTATATAGGTAATCAATTTACTTCACCAGTTCTATTTGGTTTGTTTGATTATATTTCATTATTCTATGAATGGAAATTTATATTTTCATAAAATTATTACAAATTTATATTTTAGGTAGCATGGTGGGCTACCTTATAGACTGTGGTAAAAATGGTGAAAATGGAATAATTTGATTTGCTTTCTGCAATATTGGAGTTATGTACCTAAAACTTCGTATACGCCCGAAAATGGTATACTATGAACTAAACATTTTAATGTCTAAGTACTTCTTGGGAAATAACCCCTCATTAAAGAAAAATTGCTGTAAATTCCATACATTTTAGTTAATCAGAACAGTTCATATGATTACCGTTTTCAAGATAATAAAAATGGTAACACTAATGAACGGAATGATTTTTAAAGAATATATTTTTTATGTTTTAATATTTATTAAAAGTACGGTAGGTATATGATTCGCCTTTTTGGCAGTTTGTCAAGAGTTAATGAATATTTAATTTACCAGTTATTAAAGACACTTTGTTATAATGCTAACTAAAAAAATTCTGCATTGTTACAATTATTGTTACGTGTTAGTTTTACTTGTAGGTAATTAATAAATTAACATTCTAAGTAAAGAAATCGACGGTGATTTTTAACCTAGTTTCAATTCTCGTTTTGATTTGAAACTTTGCAGATTTATGTAACTCGGGTAACAATACATTGCACAGTGCACACAATGTTTGAGAGTGGTATTTCGATACGACCATAAACAAGGTGTTTAACAGACCGATGTATTTGGTTTTCTAAACTATAGTTCGATTATTATTGACGTGAAATAGTAGGTGAATCATATGGTCTAAAAATTCCCAGAATAACCAAAATTAGCGACATCTTACATACCCATCAAAATAAAATAATTGAGGTACAATAGTAAAATTGTTGTTATCCATGTGATATCAGATTTATTAAAATAATTCGACTGTTTGACAAGCCGCTAGCTGTCCGCTGGCATAATGTTCAAGTCAAAGACTGAATATAGAAATTGTTGGAACCGGTAAAGTTAGTTAGCAATTTGCATGATCGTTGGAATGGTTAGTTTCTATTTATAAATTTTTTAGTGATTGACAGTCCTCATTCTAATTTATGCTACATATTTGCAAATCCGATATCAAATTAAGAACTACTAAAACATTTAAATGTGTTCAAGGGCAGTTATCTTAGTTTAAGAAACGTGGACAAGTCATTTGAATTTAAACCTTGGTGATTAATTTTGATATGTGTGTGTATGTATTAAAAGTAGGGGCGAGTATTAAAGCTAATCAAACATCCATTTACAATTCTAAGAAAAATACCATATTTCTATCGTCATTAAAGCTATCAATACAAACTGAAAAGAAAAGTTTTTCTGTTTTAATACTAATCCAAACTAAATGTATCTAGTTTTGTATTATAGAAATGTTTTTTGTAGTAGTTTAGTTATGGAATTAAAACAGTTTATGGTGTAATAGCTGGACAGAAAATGATTTAATGGGTTTCAAAATTTTTTGTACCATTTACACCATCAGTAGTTGGTATGTATGATAATTGCAAAGGTTTGGCGAATTTGATATAGAAAATGAAACAAAAAGTTTGAAGAATATAGTAATCTGGCAATACAATGATATGAACGCTACAATTCTATATTCTTGAAACTTGAGGTTACTCAGCAGAGTTACTATGACGGAAGTAGCATAAAGTTTGATTTTAGATTGAGTACTATACAAAATGATGAAAATAAAATGCAAAACTTATACTTATTCGGTTAAAAGAAGAAACCTTACTTCACAAAGTCAAAATTATTACGTCTTCACTAGTTTCAAAATTGTTTTCCATCAGCCGATAAAATAAGTGCATCAGTAGCAATTTTCAAACTCAAATATACAATTTTGAAATGCAGAAATGATATCAAGCATAGATAAATGTAATTAAAATTTGTAAACTAAAGTTCATTTAGATTTTCAAAGAATTTATAATTTGAACTAACGGAAAGTACAAAAGCACACATATTTAACCAGAAAAATACGCTAACACAGGTGGGACATGTAAGAATGTCATCACTTAGTGCGTATTTAAGATATTTAAAGAACACCCGTAAAATGGACTGTAAATAAAAGAACATAAACTTTCATAACAAAAGAGGGTTTAATGTGTCTACGTATCGTAACTGTCAATGTAATGTGTAAAGAAAAACATGTACAAAAGCGAAAACTAAAAATATGAGAGAAAAAATAAAGAAAACAACAAAGATAATGAAATTGTTAAGAAATGATATAAAGAGCAATGGTCTAATGTAGACTAACTTTTCTGTAGCATTTGAAAATATGCGAATACAAAGAAAAGAAAACACATGGAAATATAGCTATAGGAGTATATAGTTCTATGAATCCTCAACAGGATCTTAATAGGGTGCCTAGTCTACATATACTCATTTAAACATTTTGAGTTGTATTACAATCTTTGGACAAAGTGCAAGATATTTTTTATTTATAAAACTCACAACTTGCAGACCGTCAAACATTAAATCAAGGTCTTAAGAAATATTTCACAAGTAATTAGTTTGGTAATGGTTAAATAAATTAATATCGGTCTACTTTTGCCCGTGTTAATCTGATCATTTCATCCTTCTTTTTTATTAATGCAGCGTTTAAATAAGAAAAATATTCTTGTAGCTGGTCGGCTTGGTTTCATAAAAAACCGTGACGCTATAATAATATCGAGTGAATCGAGTTAAATAAAAAAACGTGAACTGGCAGAAATCGAAGTCGTGACCTATGATCTCTTCGATTTGCGCCTTATCACCAATCGAGAGTCGGCTGTTTAATTTTCGTTCGCTATTGGTGATTTTATGAGAATTTCATGAGGTCATAACGATTTGAGAACTTAACTGTTAAGGAGATTTTTGTACAAAATGTTGGGACTTTGGCAGTTTCTTGTTGTAAAAATCACTTAACAATAAAAATTTTGATTTCCTCGAAGTTTAATGGTGTATATAGCTGCCTTAGGAGTTCATGAATCTTGTGGATTTTTCGATGTCATTAAGGATATTTTCAGTTAACAAAATTGAAAATCTGACTATACAATATATACTATTTTGTCTATTCATTGGGTTTTCTCTCCTCCAAGTTTTCTCCTGTGTATGGAGACGTTTCAACTCCGAGTCTGGAGTCGTTGTCAATCGTTTAGTGTTTGATCTTGAATTTGTTGTTTGTCAAAAAATTTGACACTGACAATTTGTCGTTTGGCGATCACTTGACTCTGAGGTTACCGTTTTTTTGTTCTGTTAGCAGTAAATTTTTCCAGTCCAAATGAAGGTCGGCTGAAGGTGCTCCGATTTCAGTGTTGTTTATCATCATATCTTCTTTAAAGAAGCCAGCTGTATGTCAGTGTCAAATTTTTTGACAAACAACAAATTCAAGATCAAAGCGAAATTTTTTTAGAAAAAACCTCGAAAACAACACTAAACGATTGACAACGACTCCAGACTCGGAGTTGAAACGTCTCCATACACAGGAAAACATTTGGAGGAGAGAAACCCAATAAATAGACAAAATAATTCAAGACCTCCTCAACAATCTTTTCGAAATTACTTACAATATATACTTTTAATCAATCATTTGCAACTAAGTTCTTGTTATTCCTATGTATAGTTAAAAACTACTGCGGTTATGTTGCAGGGGTTAAACAAATGGGCGTATTTGACGTATTTTTCCTTTAGCAATTTTCGCAACCCTACATATTTAATTTTTTAAATGGAAATCGTTTGAAATACTCATGATGGCTTCAACGGCTTCTGAAAAATAAATGGTTTTCGGATTTAATATGATTACCTAAACATATTTGACACGTTTGAAATTTTTGATATTTAATATTGTAGTTTTTCCGTTATGCATTTTAGTTTTTTGACATGCATTGTCATTGCCATTTCAGATATTTTTGCATATTGGCATATTTAACATTTTTGACATTTTTTACTTTTATGACATTATTGAAACAATTTTGACATTTTACACATTTTTGACGTTTTTCACATTTTTGACATTTCTCAGATTTCTGACATTTTTGAGTTTTTCACTTTTTCACTTTTATGGAGACGTTAACATTTTCGACATTTTGTATATTTAAAATTTTTGAGATTATGCTCATTTTAAGTTTTCGGCAGAAAAATATTGTCTGTTGTTGTCAACTTTTATTCAATAATTGAATTTTCGCAAAATTTCCCATCAATATCAATTCATATCTGTATTATTTTCAGTTACCGAAAATAATTTTTTCTTAAAGAATACACCACTTATGCACTTAACTATTTTGTATGATGCATTAGAACTTACCTTGTTCAGCATTAGACCTAAAATATGTAAGGGTGACTATCAGCAGAGGGAAGATTTGCCAAACTAAACCCATGGCGAAGGTACACAGGAACGTCCGGCCCTAATTGGCGGACTCTTGTAGTGTCTTGCTACTTCATTCTGAAACAAAAGTAAATCATCAGGTAAAATTGGAACACACTCATTTTAACAAAGTTTAGAGCTCCATTTTAATCATGACTATATTGGCTCTCAGTTATAACTGTAGAGATTTAAAAATATTAAAGTCGACATCTCACATTGTATACTAATATGAACTGTACGGCCCTATTATCGGTAGCAGGAAAATCTTGTCTAAAACCATAGTGATCGCTGATTACGATTCCACAGTCAGAATGAAGAATTTTAGTTAAGAGCCATATTTTACATGGGATCATAGGTTGATGGATCAATTCTGACAGCGGATTCGTGATCAGCGAGCAAAAATATTTTGGATAGGTTATGTGGCTTGTTTGGATCAGACAATTATGTTTGTGTGGCGATCTAATCACAAACTATTATTTTCTTTAGAATTAAGTACGTCTTCTTCAATTGGTTTTTCACTATCCACTGTCACTTCAGGTTTTGTATATAAGGAAAGTACATAAAGGTGGACAATTTTATTAAAATGCCCAGAAAATTCTGGAATTTAAAAACAAATTTCTTAGTACCTTTATCCCGACTTGACCATACAATAAGTTGCAGCACACTCCCTCTAAGGCACGCATAGCGTGCCTTTAAGGGAAAATTCACTAAAGCCCAGATATCCTAGATAACAAAAGAGTTTAGCTCTGTGGGAGTCCTTGCCAGGTTTTCAGGCCCGTGGTTGGAGTCGTAGCGGCAGTTTCCCATTAATTTCCTGACCGTTCGTGCTGTTCCTAACAAGACGGCTTTTTGCATTTGTTGGTAAAGGTGTTCGTCCAGACCGAGGTATTTTAAATTGTTTAATAGATGTTTTGGGACTACTCCTGTCGTTGAGATGACAATTGGCACTGTTCGTGTATTGTTCATGTCCCACTGAGCCTTTATTTGAAATTCCAAATTCCTATATTTGGTCATTTTCCCAGTCTGCTTGATATTTATATTATTGTTGTTAGGAACCTTATTAATAACATTATTTGTTACGTAATACTAATCACCTAATTATTAATTACAGATATACTGGGGAAAATTAAGAAAATTTCATTTTTTTAAATACTTATTCTTATATTAAAGTTTTAAGAGGTACGAACTTTTTAATTGCATTTTGCTGAAAAAGGAACGGCTTCCGTTTACAACGTACAGAGTTACAATAAGACCGCTTTTGCCAAATTGAATTGGCCCAGATGTAAGATGATATTGCGAAACCTCAGAACATGTGCTCTTGAAAATACGAAAGTACCTACCTATTGAAATTCTGTATGGTGTACGAAGGGGGTTGGCAGCTACACCATTTTTTGGTGGGCTGTACATTGTATGTAAGTAATTTAGGCTGCGCAAATAACACATATTATGTTCACCCCTTCTACTTCCCAGTTATCCGTAGGTTAAAGTTCTTATAATAATAACACTGAATTACAATTTTTTAAACGTTTCGTGGTTTCCAACGATATATAGTTTTGCAATAAGTACATTTTGATTCTGCAGATGTCAGTCTACGTTAACTTATATGTATTGATTTTTCATATTATATTTTATGATAAATACAATTTATACAAATTTTAATATTTTAATCTAAAATAATACCTGTTAAATACATTCATGCATAGTACAATAATTTTAAGATATATTCAATAAACTATTTGTTCGCCAATACAAGGGGTGTGCAAAATAGAGCTTTGGTACGATTGAAAATCTTCAACTTCTAACAGCTCTAAACCGAATTCTAAAATTGGTTTTCCACCGGAAGCAATTTTTTTTACTTTCATTGAAATTTAACAACTTTTGCTTCAACTAACTGAGAAATTTGAACATTATAGTCATACTTTTTATCAGAGATTGCAAAATTTGGCAGTTTAATAGCAATGAGCTAACAGTTATTGTGAATAGTGCCCATAATATCCAAGTACTAAGTGACAATATTGAATTCCACACAAAAAGCCATTTATCAACTTTGGCTTTTGTTTAACCTCTGGCTGGTTAAACATTGTTAGTCACACTGCTTTGCTTCTACAAAAACTATACAATAAAAATTATTTCTAATAGAAAAAAAAATAACGGCGAAAAACTAATATAAACACTGGTCCCTGAACACAATGCAAATATCTATTCAGAGTTAGTAAATTGATATTAATAATAACTAGGAATTGTATACTGGTTTATCAGTTTATCGGTAAATTCATAAAAAAACCTTCGATTTTACAAGTATTATAAAACTTTACCAGTAATTCCATGAAGGAAGAATCTATACTAGAAATTTTTGTGTACAAAATACTGTGTTCATATATATTTACAAAGGCTTACGGGGCATTGAAAATAAGGAATAATATGCCTAATTAATAATTTTAAATGGAAGACATCTGTTGCAGGAAAAAACTGAGCAGGGAAATACCCATGTCCAGAATCCTAAGAATTATATTTAAAAAAATGGTAGTCAATAACTTGGTATTAGGTACTTATCATATATTTTTTCTGTATTAGTTTAATTTTTAAAATTTTTATGTTTAATTTCATTTTTCGGGAAAAAATACCGGCAGTTTACCGGTAAAAATTCTCATTCTATGAATTACGGGTAAACGAAAAAGTTAGCTTTAAAGTTAACTTATAATTACTATTTGGTTTTTCCATAGAATATTTCGGTTTTGACACTATAATCATATTCGGGGATAGCTAGTAATAGACTTTACCAAGGGATTATTATTACGTTGATATATCTGCTCGGTTTGAATATTTGTATATAACATTGCTGTATGAGGCATGAGTATAAGTATAAGATTTCAACTTGGTTTGTCCAATGTGATTCTTATTCTCAATGAAATATCTAAATATTCTAAATAACAAAAATTTAAACAATTTCGAATCAACTATTTGACAAATCGTTTTTTAAGGATGGCCATATGTTCCCTGGTTTAATAAGCTGTACATCGTGGGTGGTTAGGAAGTTTTCCATCTCTATGGGAATGAAAAATTAAATTTAAAACCATATAACTTCCTGAGCAATGGCGGATCCAAGAGGGGGGCTAAGATGTATGCTTTTTCAGTGATATTTTTGGTAAAACCTACCTTCAATGGTGTCAAGCTCTTCCAAACGAGGTCAAGCCCCCCAAAATTACAATCCTGGATCCGCCACTGTTTCTGAGGCATTTGCCAAACGTCCGATAAAATATCCCTGCTAACATTGGCGGCCCAGGGGCCAAGTCCCTCACCAGATTTAGTGAGAGACTGGCGATAACCTTAATACCCCCAGCTTTTGTAAATGCAACAGTATATATAAAAACGGTAATTATGTAAGTTTAACTAGTCTTGGCAAAATATGGGACGTCAGTCCTATCACGTTATCTTATTTGATAAATAGGGTCAGCCAAGGTCAAATTTTTATACAAAAAATATAAAACCATCATTTACATTTTCCTCTAAACATCTTTTTTTATGATTTATTTCACCACGAATGATGTTATTAAATAGCTACTAGTAAATGATATAATTTTACTTAATCTGGTAACAAAAATAATTAAGAGCTCTCTTCATTTTGGCGTCAAATTGAAATCAAACATTACAATTTGCCTTTTCTGGTCAAGTAGATTTTTGGTGCTATAAAATAAACAATTATCTATATAAATCATATCGTTTGTTATCACGTAATCAACAAGTTATAAGTCACCTCATTCTGTTAGTTTTGGTAAATAAGTTTCGCCCGGACACAAAATGTGTCTTGGTTTGACAGGGACATTTTTTATAATACCCGCTCAGGCGGCCCCCCCACGCCCTCTATGCTAATACGAATCCGTGGAAACTCGGATGGAAGGCAGCCTTAGTTAAGGGTTAAACTAAAATCTATTCAGTCAATATCGATAGAATTTCATCACTTTGGATCAATTATCTTTTTATTGTGGTTGTTGTAGTACGCGTAACTTTTTTCCAAAAGCATTTAAGAGAGCAGATAAAAATAATGTAACGCACTGAAATAACCTTTTCCTGCGGATTAATCGGAACTTTAGTAATCACCTGTACAAACTGGTCATGAGCCTGAGAAATATACATATTTTTAATCAAGTTATCTTTGCCGCTTCTCATCACCAACATACATTTAGCTGAAAAGTAATTGTATACTAAGTACTAATAATTTACGAATCTCTATGCTCATCATAAATGGACGACAGCATAATTTTCCCCCCATTTGTTTATTTTATTTCGGAACTGCATACGATCACAAAAATGAGACGAGATATCTGATTAAAAGATCCGGTTTCGTCAGATATCGATAAACAACACAAGAAATTGTCTATATAGACGACATTAATGCAAAGTAAGTCCATAAAACCTCTTACTATAACAAGTATTCTTGTAACATATTTTTTCTTTAAACGTGTGTGCTTAAATCTGATTCTCTTACCTAAATAAAGAAGATGAATAAAATCGGTTTTTGTGTGGTCGAATTGAAATGAAAACAATATTTTTTTTGGTTAAATTGAAGACATGGTTCTCATTAAACTGAAAGAAAAAGGGTTAAAAATTCCGTGAAAGATTCATAGATACTAAATTAGATAATAATTCAGAAAATGAATTAGGTTAGATTACAATGGTCATTTCAAATTCTTCGGATGAATGTAGACTTGTGGAATCTTATCCTCTGAATTCCCGATAATACCTCCGGCTTATTTATTACCCTCATCGCTAATCGTTATTCAAATTCAACTTCTCATCACTTGATTATTCATTTTCATTCAGTCATTAACAGAAATCTCATCCTTTGTCTAACATTTCCGACGCCCCAATCAAATTAATACTGAAGATAATTAAAAGGCTTAAAATAAATAGGAAATATTTTTAAATTTGCGCCCACATGAGGTACCTAATCAACATACCGGTTGAATCTAAAGGTTATTGACAAAGAAAGGGGCGTAAATGATGCTCCGTTGGAGTTACTTTGATCTATGATCGTATACAATGAATAATGTAGTCTATTATTTTTTTATACAACTTGATACAGATAACAACGATGTCAATGATTTCAAAAACTTTGTTTCCTAGTATCGTATTAATCGAATACGGGCAATTTATTAAAGTTATAAGGATAGATTTTGCCAAAGATTTCAAATTAATTGTCAATTTTTATAAATTTTCAACCATTATTTTACTACCTCAAGCTGTTACATAAGGTTTGTTCACCAAATGAGATAAAAAAAGAAGAAAAGCTTTGAAAGCAATATGATCAAAAAGTTAAGAACACCTTGTAGTAATATTCATCCTTAGCTAATTAGAGGTTATTATGAGCAAAAATATCAGAAACAAATTTTCCTATAACTTACACAAAATTTCGAAGGTATATGGAAAGTATGCCAGCATGACCGATTTTTTTTTCAGGTAAATCTAATTTATACAGTTCATTATGAAAATAGACGGAGTGGGATTGGAATGAGTCTTCCATTTCTATATTTTTACAAAATAGTAGGAAATCGTTCAATGAAGAAAAGTGTTTTGATTAAATTTTCATGAATACCGCTGTATACGACCTCTCCAAAAGGTCTATTCTACTACTAATTTGATGCAAAGTAAACCTATCGAAAATTGAAATTACTAAAACTATTTAGAAACTACTGGCAAAAAATTAAGTACGTCAAAAATCGATGTAGTGTACAAGATGTATCACACAACAAGTGACTGGTATAATAAAAGGACAATTCTTGAATTTAAACTTCAAAACATTGTAAAATATAATCAAATTTATCAAAGAGGTAACTGGGAAGTAGAGGCAATTTTTTAGAGAATAAACGAAACAGAAACTGTCGATGTTTTAGACAAGCTACACAATAATTAAGTGCGAAACAAACACCAAAGCATGAAATAGTTCATGAGAATCACATTAGAATACCAAAATTATTAAATATTGTATCACTTATCTTACTAGTGAACACAATAATCAAAGACAGAGAAATAGAAATGAAAGTATATTATATAAGCAAAAGAACTATAACTTTCAACATGCTAGTAAGTAAAAAAATTACATTATGTTATTTGGAAAACACATTTATAGCATCTTGATAAAATTCGTTACCTACAATTTGTTGACAAGAGACCCTGACGCCAACAAAGCGTAAAATATTTAAAAAAGATTTGTGCCTACGTACTGAATGAGAAATAACGTAAGTTAGAGTGAACAAGTATCAAACTTATTGCAAAATACTCTAATCAGCTATATTTGAAATGAAATGAGAGTAGAAAGACAAAAATAACTTCCTCGTTGTATAAAGAAGAAAAACAAGCAAAAGTGGAAAAATACAATAGTTGAGCAAAGTAAATTGAAAGAAAAGTTACAGTATATAGAAAAATAGAGGGATAACACAAAATGAGGCAGCAATATGTTGAAAAAGGCTTATCTGATTAACAGCTTTTAAATCTGACGAAAAAAAAGATTATTTTCATTAAGACTGAAATACTGAAGATTTGCAAAAACACCACATTCCAATAAGGTATAGTGTATCATCCAATCCAGAACCTGCATTTTTATCAAGACAATTAATCAGTTGTCTTCTAAATGTTGTTTGTGGCATATTCGTATTATTTTTATATGGTCTTGGGAAATAACACAACAATAGAAACAAAAATATACAGATTTTCAAGGAACCAAACGTTTCCATATCTATTCTGATCTCGTTTTCAATGGCTTTAACACGTATTGAAAATATAAAATGCAAAATGAAAGTTTGTTTGGACAGAGCATTAAAACTATTTATACAAAGCTTGATAAATGCAATATAGTTGAACACCAAAATAAATTAATACTCTATAAATGTGATCTGCTTCAAGTTATTAAGAAAACTGGACCAAGGTTTTGTTCATACAACATTTTACAACTTAGCAGCACCAAATAATTTAAGTCTTATAACTCCATTTTTAGAAAATTTAATTTCTCCGTTACAATATCTGAGTATCAGTTGCTATTCTTAGACTTAGTTTAAAGTTTTTTTGAAGTTTGTTTCTATCGCCTGTGTTATTATCCTAAAACTTCCATCAGTTTCGTTTGACACTCGTTTATCTCCTTTCGTTAACCCAAAAAACGCAATTATGTGTGAAATCAAACAAAATTCAAATCTGATTATTGATAAAATTGAATTTCTATGATGAAGAACTGCACATTCATCAGCTGCACATATACATTTAACAAGTTTAATAAGATTTCGTGAAGAAATAAGTTTTGAGATACGTTTTGAAATGATTTATATTTTATTAAATTATGATGTAGTTTTTAGTTACATAACTAAACTCTCTATAACTAACGAACACATTCTTCTAATTTTATTCTAGGAATAAGAATTTCATTTAAACAATTTCTTTCGCCAGCATCAATATAAAAATATAAAACCTTTATTACGGTTTATTTCAATACATAAAGATTTGGAATGGCATACAAATGGGTAGGCCCGTTCGCTCGTTTATTTAAACAATTGATTTACCAATCAACCATTATCATTCTTCTATGCGGATCCGTGGCTCATTTATACTCTCTTTATCACGCTACCGACATTAATCTTTTCCAAATTGACGTTTACACATATACACCGAGCGTTATCTGAACCTCATTTTGAAATAGTTTCAAACTATTATCTATTTACATTCAAAGTAGGTTTGATTTTAATAGCATCTAGAAGAGAAGTAGAATGAGAAAATTAGATTTGGACAGGTCATAAATACATTTTGTTTTACATTCCGTTTAGTGCTGCCCACTTTACACGATCAGCATGTCGATCTATATATGTGTAGCTTCCCGTTTGTAATGCAAATCATTCATCGTTTTGCCAAAACAGCCATCCTTTTGTGTTCCAAGCTCATTACGAACTGATGATGTTATTTCAACTCCCTACGTGTTCAAGAGCAACGTTATCCATGCCTGTTAAAAGGTTTTTAATGTGTCCTTTTTTCGTATTCAGTCGCGTTATCGAAGGGCGTGTTAATTTTTCATCTCACTGGTTACATGAGTTCGAAAGTACACGGGTAGGAAAGCAAATGTTATTTTAAACTGTAGTGCCCCATCACAAATACATTTCGCAGACTGCCAGCTGGATAGTTATAACTAAAAAAGGAGTGATGTACGATGTACATAAAGAAGAAGTTTGATATATTTTCCCTTACTTGCTAGGTTGCGATAGTAAGTATTGCTGACTGATATCTATAGATGGCACCACTAACCATTTTATTTGACTGTGGCGTGTGGCGTCACCTGCAGGCGCTGGAAGCGCTACTTTTTATAATCGATATATAACCCAAGCTCATAAACCAAGCAAAAAACGTTTAACAAATATTTATACAGGTAATTTTTGCAAATAAATTGTAAATCAAAGTATCTGTTAACTGTGAAATTCATTGACCTTCAGAATAAAGACTTTGACAGTAACTTCCAAGCAAAAAATTAGATATAATGCAAGAAAGAAAAATATTCAGATTGTGTAAATGTCTGCTACCCAACTTTGTTGTTTAACTTAAAAACGTCCCAACAGTTAAATAACCAAAGTTAAAGTCGTTAGGTATTTTAATTATATAATATGTCCGGTCTTGTCAAACACATTTTTGATCAGTCTAGACCTACACTTTGATAGTTATTTAGAATAGTAGCAATGTTTAGTCAAAAACGAAAAAAATTGAAGATTATGATTGAATGAAATATGGATTAAATTAGACTTATGACCCCGGTGGTCGATCGGTAAATGAAACTTTATTAACGAATGAATGGGATTAAAACAAGCTCAACTTTTTAGGACTTGTTTAACAAGTATCTTACCACCATTTGCAGGCATTTCTGAAGATGAACTAAGCCCTTCATGTACACTTAAGGAATATATATATATAAACAAATCATATCTTTTAGTAATTGATCATCTATACTAAACTTTAGTGAATAACAAATAATATATAAGTTAAATTGATATGTTGAATGTTGATGATTATTGTTCACGCAAAATTTCTTTACTTGTTCTTTCTTTCTTGATTTGGCAATCTTTTCTGCTTTATTTGTCTGTACAACTGGTTTGAATTTAACTTGTGCAGTTGCGATAAACTGGCATCGAAGGCGTAATGTATTTTCTGCAATAATTATATTTACC
Source organism: Octodonta nipae (assembly GCA_034190945.1). Lineage (NCBI taxonomy): Eukaryota > Metazoa > Arthropoda > Insecta > Coleoptera > Chrysomelidae > Octodonta > Octodonta nipae. Next base: position 39,135,019 of record CM067217.1, on the reverse strand, counting down.
AAATCTATCTGTTAATAATTACTATTATTAACACATTTTGTTTTCTGATAAATAGTTGTGTTTTTTTTGTTAATAGTTGAGTTTTTGTGTAGATCTATTTATCCTTTGTGTAGATTTTGATGAGTGTTTTGGAAAACGTAGAAATATGTCTAAAAGTAACTTTACAAGTTTTCTTACTTAAGTAAATTAGTATATTTCCTAAATTCTTACTTAAAAATGATAAATTGCATCTTCATAAACATGTATTTGACATAAGACTAAGTCACTGATATTATATTCTAAACTGTTAGTTAATACAACAACAATATGTTGAAATTGTTTGGTTTTATCCCCATTTGGTTACAGGTTTCTATGGAGTGAAATACGAGATATTTTCCAGCGGGCGGTTTAGTGCGTTTGATTCAGTTTCTAAATATCGGTGTGTCAAGGAGATAAGTGGTATTTCTGAAGGCTAGGAAAACAACTTCATATAGAGCAGAAATGTATGGCTTTATCGGAAAAAAATCTTTGGCTTTGATAACTTAAAATAAATAAGAGCATTTGCAAAATGAGTTTGTTTTAATCACCCACGCAAGAGCAAGAATCCGGTGTTCTGTGAGAAGAAGAAAAATGCAATGTCACCCAATGTAACCTGACTATGGAACCGGTGCAATTACTGTCGTCTGACAGAGAAATTGTACTTTGAATCAGCAAGAATCGGATGGCAAAATAAATGATCTACGGATGACAGGTCAAGTTGATCAGAACCAATTTGGAAAAAATAAAATCACCAAACTTAGAGCATGTACCTTCTGGAGATAGCCTGCAGTGCACAAATGTCGTTGTAAGACTAAAGAGAGGGAGGGCAATAGAGAGGGTAAGAGGCTATTTCACTCGGTTGGGAGCTGCTTCCAATGAAATACGATCAGCATGTTGTTCATTGGCTGCTTCAACTCACTAAGTGAAATAGCCTGTTACTGTCTCTTATTGTCCTCTCTTTCTAGCGTTGCCACGATTTTGTGCATAACAGGCTATATCTAGAAGGTACATGATATAAGTAACCTTCTGCAACCAACTTAAGGTTTTCCATGACATTTGTAGGCTTTCTTTGTCCATCCCTAGAACTATTTCTACTATATAAAGAACCCTTTGGAGATACTAAATAAACCCGAGAAAAAAACACAAATTACACGATTTTATTTAAATATTTGCTTGAAACAATCTCCATCTATAGATTGCCTCATTGTAAGATAAATAATTTTTATTAGTTTGCACTGCAGAATTCCGAGTACTGGTTGAATTAATTTCTCTCAGCTGCTAATATTTAAATAAAGAAACATGGACAATAACAAATGATATAACAGGATTTCAATTGTTTCTTACGATCATTCTCTCCTTCCTATATTTACTTAACCTAACCTTGTGGGTTGTCCTTTTAACCTTTCTTATATCGGGTATTTTAAAATGCGATTCCTCGCATTGTCATAAATTGTTCGCCGAAGTTAATTGAATCTTAAACCAAAGCGAGCTCTTGTACTCAAGTCCAACAAACAGTGAAAAAAAAATTGCTGAGCAAATATTAGCATATTGTTATTTAAAATCTTCGTTTGCTCATTCGTTGCTTGGAAGAGAAGATGGTTTAAGAAAAAATTATAATAGTTACGACTTGTTAACGTATTCATTTTGTGGGGGTTATAAATTATTGGGAAATTTTACAAGGCCATAAATTGTCTTGCAACGAGCCCGAAGTGTCATGTGCGCTCTTGCTCGTTAGTCGAACAGAGAAAATAAATGCAAATGGGCCGAGACAGGATGGACGGAGGAACTTTTGTGACATGTTTAATTCATTTTTTTGAAGTTTAGTAGTGTTGCTGGATTCGGGAATTTTAGTTAAAATTTTACCCTTTTCGACCAAAAGAGGTTTCATTAATATGCAACATATACTGAAGTAAATTATAAATAAGAACAGAAAAAACATTCAGCCATCTAAATTAATACACAAAGTATAATACTTTGTTTATTAATTTGACTTTAGAAATATTGTCACATTTTGTTCCATTTCTACTTGTTACCAATATTGAAGGACAAGTTCAACAGTCCTTCTTCAGTATCTTCAGTAAATTGTAAAACATCTGGAATACAATAATTCATATGTGAGAGAATTAAGTTTATTTGATCGATTTTAATCGTTATTTATGTTAATGTGCCATATACATTTAAGTAAGATAACCTATGTGATAAGTCCTTTAAATCAAATTGTCAGGAGCTTACTACATGAAACTCTGTTCACACGGTGTTAGCGAGTAGAGTGATAACACTTGTTTTTGAACACAAACGAAAGCCAATTGTTTCAATAAAAAAAATGACTGCAGCAGAACACGCAATGCTTTCACCCGGTGTACTTTCAGTAACATCTCAATATTATTCTCCCCCCCCCCACGTCAAGTGGAAGCCATTTATTGACATAAAATAAGTTCAGAAAAAAACTCAACAAGATATAGTATCCGGCTCTCCGACGAGCGAAACTAAAGTCATTGATGAAGCGCCGCTGAAGAAGTCTGCCATAGTTGAAGATGAAACCTTCTGCAGCAGTTCCAATGGACCACACCAAAACAGAGTGGCAAACCACAGTTTATCCAATATCAAAAAACCTAAACATAGCACCAAATATGAAAAACATCCAAAATGGCAAAAATGACATAAATCTCTAAATGTACACAAAACGAAAAAAATTCAAAAATGTTGAAATGTTTGTAGAAGAGGACCTTGATTATGCTATATATTCATTGGAGTTTTCTCTCGTCACTTCTTTTCGGTAACGGATATGTAACTGAAATTTGTATTGAAAAAAAATGTAGTAGGGGTAAATTCGAAAAACTGTCAGCATAACTTTGTCCAGGTCTTGATATTCTTAAGCAAGATACATTCCGACTTCATGGTTCAAAGATTTTTCCAAGTATTAGGTTCTGTACTACACTGTTCGTCCCTTACTCCGTATAATGTGATCTAGTTATTCTAGTTTGTGGACTTTGATTTTATTCATCAGTTCCAGGTTTTTTTTTCATTATCCTCAAGACTTTCGCCGTCTATGGGATTGTCTCGAAAGCCTTGAGAGCGAAAAAGACGTGACAACGCAGGTCTGTTATTTTAGTGGCAAGGGTGAGGTTATGACTTTTGAAGAAATCACTATGCGGATGAAGGTTGATTTTGGTTTTTCCTGTATGTGTGTTATTTTCCATGCGTTACTCCAGTTCTCACTAATGACGGTTTCTAAATAGTTGTAATGAACAGTTATTTCGATAGCAACTTGGTTTATGAGTAGGCAACTGCCTGTGATTTGCATTGTCCTGAATTTCATACGCTTGGATATATTTACCTTCAAGACCGTACTAACTTCTGTGATGCTTGTTTTTTTTTCTGCATCGGGGCTTGTAAGTCTTCGAGGCTATTAGCAAAGACATCATCAACATAACTGATGTTATTCAGCAGAAGTCCTTTTATTAGAATTCCTTTGTCCATACGTCCTAGTACTTTATTGAAAATGCGTTCTGTAGCTAAATACGAAAATAATCCATTGCTAGGAGTAAAAATACTTTCTCAACTTATCTGTACCTCAAGGACAAATTACACAGCATGTATAGGCTAAATAATATTGGATGTGAATTAAAAGAATAAGCGCTAATTTCTGGTGAAATTTACAGTCACAGAAAGACGTGTTAGATCCCTGTTGTGGTTTTCAGAAAAATCTCACGATTTGTATGAATGCTCCTAAACAGAAAAGTGTTAACTAATTAAAGTACATGAGAACAAGTGAACTGATAACCGATAATGAAAATAAAAAGAAGTCCTCCATTAGGGATACAAATGTGGGGTAACACCACTGATAAATTGTGCCTAAGGCTATTGGCTACAGAACATACAGGATACTGTTAGAAGAAATGTTATATTAAAGTATTTATCTTCCAAAAGTCAGTCAAAAGATCGAGCGTAATCCAGGAATACATAGAAGTTTCCGAGTCCGAAACCTTTCAGTCCAGTGGATAGTGAGGAAAAAAATGTTTAATTCGTATAAAATGCTCTCTGAGACAATTTGCTTACTTTTGTTAATGTTTTTTACGTTTTTGTAAAAAAATCCGTAAATATTCTTTGTAAGTTCTAATTTATTATATATCCACCATAATAAACTTTAACGTTTTTATTGTAAAACCGATGAAAGTTTAAATTATACCTAATTCCAACTGCACACTGTTGATTCCCACATTATCTTGGTTTTGGGGGTTATATGGTGTCTTCATATCACTGTGGAAATAGTCCATAAAATCTGCCGAGGTCGAGTATGGTTTTCAGAGTTTATGGCCATACCATAAATATTCCGGTACAGAATATTTATGGTATGTATTGGTATTTCAAATAGTTATGTTTGAAAAAAATTGACTCGGTTGGAATAAACCTAACACTTTCTAAATGCAAAAAAACATATTTCACATTTTCCACTATTCATTCAGGTGTGTTCGTTTCTCTTGCCAGTTTAAATATTTTTAGTCAGAGTCAGCCTCCTTGTTGAATCAATAGTAATGTCAAACCTGCTTGAGCCGGATATCAAAGACAAGCTTGTTAATATTATCCGCCTACTTTGATAAAACTTTTTAGTGAACATTCAATAAAATATGCAACATCAAAGTGGCTAAAACTTTTGTTATAAAATATACTAATTGAATATTTTTTTGTTATACCTAGCCTGTATGATTTTCTACTTAAAGTAAAATATATTTAAGAGGCCATCCGCTTTTGACTTGTAAAAAGAATCATGCCATTTTCAATCGGTAAGTTAATGAAACCTATTTTAAACAAAAACTGAATGAAATTGTTAACAGCATTACTAAAAGTGACACTACTAAGCACCAAACTTAACATACAAGAAATAAAAGAAACAAACGTTAATATAGGAAAAACTAATAATTCAAAATGGATTTTTTTGAATAGTTGTCATTTTTTTAGTTTATCGGCTAGTCTGTTGATCACAAAATTTCCGGAAATATTTAATTAAACAATCCAAGTAAGATCAAATAAATATTGAACTTTCATTGTAAATATTTTGGCGTAATTTGCTACAAATCTGTAGAAATCTAATTACTAATGACATTTGCTTTTTACGAAATCAGATTTAAAATTGATTTATTTCAACGAAATAATTCAGAACAAATTAGAAGGGCAATCATAATATTTTGCATACCAGTCTCGAGTATCTCTATATAATTGAGAGCTTCATATAATTTGATTCAGTCAAGATAAGTCATCTAACTGTAACTGCGTATAAATCAAAAAAATACTGCTCCATTTTTTTGCACAACAGTTCCCTTAAGCAGAGGTTTTCTCGAGCACCTAATTACCGTAGAACAGACACTTTATCACCGAAATATCTCGTTTTGTGGTCGACCGAAGTGATACATTACGCGAATCTCCTTACAGATATATTATACCGAGTTGTATGATGCGGTTTTTTTATGATTTATAAGTCGAGTCTTTTCGGGTACTGAATCATAATAAAATATCATTTTAATTGCAGAGCTCCAAGCTGATATATCAACATTAAACGAATGTTTTATACTCAGCTTTTATTCATATCGGGGAGATATTCTTGTAAACGCATTTCGTTTTTCATGTAGGATTATCTCGTGAAGAGAACCAAACTGATAAAGTTGTTGAACTGATCTCACAGTTACATAAAATCTTTAGTTATGTTGCAAAATCCATATAGTATAGAGTTGTTGCCTTAGTCAATCCTTTTAATTATTAACACAAAATAAAAATGAACTGAATAAATTCCCAAGCAATAGGTATACATAATCCTCAGAAATTTCGCATACACAACTACATACCTACTATAAAGTAACTGTAAACACTGAAAAGATAGTGTAACACAAAGATGGTATTGAGGTAAAGTGCATTTATAAAACTTATCTTATTAATTTTCTCACATAACACACCCTCTCAAAAAATATAACAGTTAATAGGCATGTTTAGAGATCCTTGTAGGTGTGTCTGGTAAACAGTGCTCTAGCTCTAGGGTAGTAAAATGTACCTATCCACAATCCATAGTGGCAGGTGTAACCGACAAAATCTTGTAACATAAAACATTGAACTTTGAAGAAGAGGATGGAAATTACTTATTTAAGTGTTAGTTTTATGTATAGAGTATCAATAAACAAGCTTCTCATCAATATATCAAGGGGTACTCAATTTATACCTAACCTTCCCAGGATATATCCTACTTTAAGTTCTAACTAGGTATGTTGAAACAGAGACAATCTACGGGAAATTGGCGAACCTTGTTACCATGACACAAATTAACACACCATAGATATTTGTCGATTTCAGTGCTAAGTTGGGAAATAAACTAGACGCATCCAACAGACTAATAGGTAATTGCGGTTATGAGAACGAGTTAAGACAGAATAAATGTAACTGAACTATTTACAGGAACACTAACTTTTTGTAAACTGTATCTTTGATATAAGGCGCAATGAAAGTAGACATGGTGGAAAAGGAGAGATATGGAATCATAACAAGAACTCATATTACTTAAAACGGTACAAATGAGATATGCAAAGGGTGAAATTAAACAGTAGATAAGAAAGAATAAAAGTACTTCACGAAACACAACCAAAAATGGAGGTCACAAACATGCATATTGTACCTAGATGGAAGATTTCATGGAAATACCTACCACTAGTCTTACTAGGAACTGATATTGATTTTGAATCAGCCATTATATAGCTGTAAGAGTAACAAAAGCAACATATTGCAAGGCTACAGCTAAAGAACGTGGAAAAATAAGCAAAATATACTTCACAACTTTTCTGAAAGAAAATGAAATTGGACAAGAAAAATATCAAAATGCTGAAAAACCTCCATGGTCTAAATGTCATACATATTCAGACATCTCCAGGAATCCGATTTCGAGAAAACAAACATCAAATGTAGCAGAGACAAGATTAGTAAAGCCTTAAAACCGTTTGGATATTTTACCAAAAAATTAAATGTCAAATTAAATGATGACAGAGAGAACATGGTGGGTTGAGATTGGAGATGGTTGGAGTTAAATGCCTCTCAAGGTCTTTATTTGAAAAAATTGTCTAATATACCTAATAAATCCTAGGGGGAATATTTGGGGACTATGAGAAAGTATTCGCCACAAGAACAAGGATGAGATGCTAAAGTTGAAGACACTACTCTGCTTCTACCCATACCTCCAATTAACAGTGTTCATCAATAAAAGTGTATAATATCGCTCTATCGTATCTGTTAGATTCAAAGAACTCACCAATTTTCGATAAAAAGGGGATAAGACAAGGTGATTGCTTTCCCCCTATCAAAATATAAAGAAAATCCAACAACTTGCCTGTAGAATTGACATAGACCGATTTTGGGAAACCTACTACGTACAAATCTACCTATTAGAACAAAAAACTGTTAAACTAGTTATGACATATGATGCGCAAACCCCATCATTGACGAAACAAACTGTAAACAAAATTAGAGTAACTGAGTACCCAATGGCGCTCTATGATTAACACGACTATTTTAAGAGAGAGGGTACCAAACATAAAATCTACAAATGAGGTAAAGTGCATACCTATTGTTACAATGACGGATGTTAGACTTCAACAATTCGGACATTTCGATTAATGGTAGAATTTTATATAAATTCACAGCAAAGTTTTGTTAGATAATATATCTCAGTTTAGAATACTTTTTCATAATTATTTTATTTTTTCTATAATATTCATGAGCTTTAATTAATTTATGGATCTTTTGTTCTACAAGTGTACCACATATCTAATTAAACTTTTTAATTGTATTACTTTTTCACCTCTACTTATTTCTTCACACTTTACTTATTTTTGTTTTCAGGAATCACTTACATTTGACCCCAAACATTTTTAATTATAAACGTGAGTAATGTTCGAAAATATTTAATTATTCTAAAAATGACGTTAGTTTTATAAAAAAACTCCTGTTTAAGAAGTTAGAGGAACTTAATATATTAACTATGCCTACGTAATTCAAGTTGCAATGATCAAAATGAGTAAAACTATATATATAGATTTGAATAGTCCTACACAAGAACAAAAATCTGATAACCTGAAGTCTTAAATCTTGTAAGAAACAATTAAGTCAATAATCAACCATAATAAGCCATAAACCAGTATCATTCATTGAAATATTCCTTGGACCAAATCGAGATAAGCCATTAGCAATTATAAAGACGTCAAGTATTCCTAGTATTGCTGTTGATCTAATACCGAGCCTCACATAAATCACTAGTGACATTTACTGGGGCAGGTTAGGGGGCAATAAAATTTTTTAATTGCTGAATTACGGTGACTGAATTGTCCCATTAGTCCATGATCGGAACGGTTCTACTTTAGAACTCTCCAAGAAGATAAGAAAAGGTTGTATAAAGTTTTCATTTTGTTCATCTGACCCAGTTTGTTGAGAGAAAAATGGTTTTCTTAGTTTTTATTTAAATGGTAATACAAAATTAACTCTCAAGCCTTTAACTTTACAAATTAAAGAGTAGTTAGTACGTGATAAAATTATAAACAGTTAATTTCTGATTAATGCTTGTGTTCGAAAAACATGAAATTAAACAAATAAACTTGTTTTTTATCAAATTTTTGTAAATTTATATCAGCATAGGGCATGAGGCGAGCTGGTTTGTGGTTAGTTTTAAAATCTGGTATTATCTGGGATGGAGATGACATTTTATTTAAAATGTAACATCCTGTATATATTTAGGAATACGAGTTTCTCCTTAGCAATATAAGGGTGGTGGTCTTCACTGAATTACCAGGGAGATATTTAGTGGCAACACACAAAAATTATTAGAATCCGTCCACTCTATAACAAAATGCACGTCTGTTACTAAATTTTCAGTATCTTAGTATAAACAAAAAAATATTAAAATTCCAAACATCTGAAGGAGTAATTTTATAGTCGCAAAATCCTTTCCAATTATATTCAGTAAAATTATGCAACTTGTTTTTTTAATTAATATAATAATTAGGACAGATTTTCCTTTGAGGGGTTCATTAGAGCATATAATCAGTTAAAAGTCTGTTTCGACATGAGTATAAGAGTAAGCGAAAATATACAATAAGGCTTTAGTGTTTGATATGATAACGGCAAAGCAAAATATATCCAGACACTGTTAGCTTCTTTGAACAGCATTCATTAGGTATCGATCGACCATCAAAGCCATTTAAAACCTCTGGTTATGATGTAATTTTTTGCATGTTAAGATACAGAGGTCGTGGTAAATTTGTATCCAATAATATTGGTTCTACAAAATAGTTTCTCAGCATATCTGCCCAAACCTACATTAACTTTTAAAGAGTCTGAAGGAGATCCAATCAAAAAAAAATATATAAGACCAATACCGGATATTTTTTCTGTGTACCTATAGTGTCATTAGAAAAATGTAAATTCGTCACTAAACACACAGACAGTAAATTTATATCCTTTGGTAATTTGTTTGATTGACAACATTTTATCTGGTTTTTGTTAAGGGCAATAAAAGTTATTACTACATTTTTCCACATCGTGATACAAAGTTCATGGGATTTGATTTGAGAGAACTGCCTGCTGAGATGCATATTATGAACTTACATAAAATCGATCTAAGAAAATTCTTTTAATATTACACATGTATATGTTTAGTAAATCCATTTATCCAGGTTATAATGAAATGGCTGCATGTTCGTCGAAATAGTGACTAGTACTTTATAACTAATGAGTAATGACTAAGTTGACTAATGGAAAGGTAATTTTTTCCCATAGCACAATTTAATTATCACCTGCTCTCGGTAAAAACGCAAATTAAACAAAACGGAGACCATGTCATTCGAATTATCATTAATTTATTTAGTGAAGTTAAACATTAGTCCACCGTTTGGTTATTACTTTTTTTTCATTTCAAGACCTCCCTAATTTCACCAAAGTTGAATAACTTTTCGGCACAGGTCACAAAAAGTGCCGCAACAGGAGATTTTATTAGTACGTGAAGACTTCAAAATGAAAATTTTAATGAGAGGTTGCGCATTATGTACAGGTAGAATTCGGAAATGCTTCTGCAATTAGTTCGGTTTCAATAGCGATTAGGGATTCGCAACACCTCATTTTAAAAGTCAGAGAGTCGCCTTTCATGTTACTTTTTCTAGATTTATAACTTCTTTCGGTTTACATAAAATATACAGGTTCATTGAATAATTATAAAGGAAGAACTTTTAAATATATGGGGGACCTTGATTTAATTGCTTTTAAAATAGGAAGACAAATAATTGATCTTACTACTACTTGAGACTTATCGGCCAAAATCATGTGGTATTCAAGAATTCATGAAATCTGCGAATTGTGCAACTCTACTTTTTTTAACTTCTTGTCATTCAAAGATTTTTAATGTTAGGTCCAAGTGTTAATTTCAGAAGTAATATTTTTTCATTTCAAAAAAATTATTATTTTATTATTACACTTCTACAATTTACGATTTCGAAATAACTATTTACTATTTCTACAAGGTAATAAGACTTTCCAGAACAGAAGCCCAAAAAAATATATCTTTCCTGAGTTAATATTTATTAATTCAATCGGCATCATACTTCAGGACGTGGACCCAAATGGATAAACTGCGCTCACCCAATGATTTTGAGGCCTTCGGAACTGTCATAATAGAAACCGATTTTGATTTGTTTTATAATGGTTTTCTATATTAAGAAGATAGTTTTCGTTGCTATTGGAAAAAATTTTTGTATTATTTTACCTGCTCATTGATTGGGTTTACTCTCCTTAAAAATTTTTCCTGCAACAGATAAGTATTTGAAAATTGTATATGAACAACAAAATATAGTAAGGTACTTTCGTAAAATTGTCCGGATTTACTGGCTGTCTGTACCTGCAGAGATTCTTCCTCACAGTTATTCTGAGAGCTGAAAATGATCAACCAGTATTCCTGTACCTATGTAAGTAATGTATTGTATATTGTGTTATAATTATCTTATCTTATCCAAAGACAAATAAGTATAACACAGTATACAATACATTACTTACATACAGGAACACTGGTTGATCATTTTGTAGACATCTCTTTGTCTCAGAATAACTGTGCGGAAGAATCTCTGTACAGACTGTTAGTTATCCGGGCAATTTTACGAAATTGCTTTACTACACCTTGTTCTTCATATAAAATTTTCAAATACTTATTTGTTGCAGGAAAAAAATGAGGAGACAACATCCAATGAACAGGCAAACTAATTCTTTTAAAAGTTGGTCAGTCGAGAACTTAAGTTGCTTCTTATAGGCTATTTTTGTAATAATTTAAGTGATCTCAAACCAGATTTTATAAGATCACCTTAACTAATAATTCCATATCGAATTATAAAATCAAGAAGCGCACGATTTAGAGTTTTTAAACGTTTCATCAAAAGGGTATTTTGAAATTAAGAAGAACTTAAAATACTCAGATCTTTCCTCAAGCAGTTTTCAAACAAACCTTTTCAACGATATTTATTAGTTAAAGTAAAATTGTACTTAATCAATATTTAAAAGATGTAAAGAAAATTTTATCAAGAAAAAACAAGAAATATCAATTAGAACCAAAAAATATTTGGGTATTTTTAGGTATCAGCCAGTAGAATTGTACATGAATTTAAAACCGGAGCCGAACGAAATTTAAAATGTTCACAGTAATTGTAAGAAAATCCAATCTAAAAAAAAAACGTTGGATGTTTTCTTTTTCATAAGTTCAGTAGGACTGCAAAATGTATATTTTTGTTTATGTATATATTTTTATGAAAAAGATGGTTAATTGGTTAAAACTGAATCTTTAAACCGAAAATTCCAAAAATACAAAAATATAATTACTTAAAACTAGTCAGTCATATTAACTTCATGTGAAAATATCTAAGCTGCAATTAGAAATACATACATACATATACATTTTTATTTTAGTACTTTGAAGGGAGCGCAATTGATGTCAGAATATTTTGTATGTTATTCAAAGTTTAGTAAAATATAGCGTTATAGTAATTAGGGTTGACATAAGGGTTTATGTACACAAAATAGACAATTCTCATTTTTGATAATGAATAACAACAGCGGATTTAATTGGTAAATGGTAACAATTTGATACAAAAGCATAAATGCTAATCTTAATTGTGGCATCTTCTAGTTTCTTTAATGGTTTTCCAGGGAAATAGCACCACATAGAGGATAAAAAAGGCTATTTAAAATTCTGATTCTGACTCCTTTGTCATTCTGATTAAAACATAAATTTGAAATTTTAATCGTAATATCTGCCACAATAACAAAGAAACTTTACTTCAATTGTGCGTAAAGGTTGCAAGCAAGTTTTTTTTCAATTGTATAAAAATTAACGTAACGTTTTGTTAACCAATTAGTGATTAATATATATTTCTTTGATTTGCATGGTATATCTCCTTAACAGTCGATATTTTAGACGTTCTTCACCTTTTTAATGTTTTCCAACACCCAAGCAGAGTACTCAAAAACCCATTAACTTCTTTTTTTATTTCACCTTTCGTATTTCCACAAGTCCAGCTTCCCTAACATAACTGTTTACATACACTTAACATTCATTCAAAAAATAATTATCTCTGACCATTTATCACCCGAAAAACGAAGTACTCATTGAATATTAAAAGACACATTTTTCATTTTGATGGGCCTTCAGTTCAGATTTAACAGCTCGTCAAAATTGATCGAAGATCAAATGTTCAACGAAGCATCATCAACAAAAACAACGGGGAGAAAGAAATCGAAGATTAACTTTAACGGGTTTTATTTTACATAACTAAATGAAGTTTCTTTCGACTCTCTTAGACCGGAGATATTTATCTATTGATTGTTTAGAAGGTGAAGGTTACATTGTTTTAAAAAATTAAAATGTTTCCGACAAATGTATTCTAACATTTGAAGTTTTCTATTTTTCTATTGCCTAATATGATTTCTTTTCAACGACATTTTTTCAACATAATTGAATTTCGCTTTGAATAACAGTTTGATGTCAGGTACTTTTTCTTTTCCAATTATGCTTAGACATGATGATATTGAACAAATTTCTTGATTGCTACATACTTCTGAAAAAACCTTTATTGTAGTTTGGACACTTTCAACTTTGAATAATTTAGAGTAGTGTTAATTGATACAGTTCGCTATTATAGGAAAATACACAGGTTATTTTTTAATAATTCATTACAAATCAAAACACAGATTGAAAACTTATATTAAAAATATTGTTAAATCATGGCTAATTGTACCTACTTTATCACTAAAATAGTATATATGGTAGTCGATAGGTTCATAAGTTTGGTATGATAAGTTTACTAAGTACTTTGAGCAGACTTGTTTATATATTTTTTGATCATAATTGATTCAATTTCTAACCACATAAATGCTACACATTTCTTACGATGTCAGAATCGATATGTAATAGTCATACATTATAGTAACATTTATTTAAACATATTTTATTAAAATCTTTTGGTATGTTACAGTATATTTAGTAATTGGTGAACTGAAGCACGGAGCTGAAGACATACAAAAATATATAAATGCTATGAATAATAATATAACTAAACTGGAAAATTAATAGCAATAGCATAAACGTACCACGGGTAACAAAAGTTTTGAAAAGAAACTTCATGATGCGTAGGATGGTACAGAGAAACCATGAACGTTTCCTTGTATTTCGAGTTTTCCAGCCACGCCAATCGGACGCCAGGTGATGTGGATGTGTGGATCTTGACTGAATTATCTACAAGGGATAGATTTAAATCGGTTTATATTTCTTTGCACAAAGAATATTCCCGGAAAAGAGATAGCCTGAGACACCTCTTATATTATCCAAAATTGATCCACTTGTGTTGGAAATTATGGAAAAACGCACAGATATATCCGTGGATTTATTAGTCTCCTACAGTAGAACATCATCGTCACTGGATGAGCTGATAAAGGGTAAACGAAAAGGGTACAATAAGGGAGAGAAAAAGTTTAATATCAGCGACAAAAACTAAATACATCACTACATCTGGAACACCACTGAGATGCAAACTCGAACTAGGACAATACAATACTCGGATACAAGAATGTTGAAACTCGGGTGACGGAACTAGCCGTGAAAACGACAAGAACAGCCGCATGCCTTAATAGAGTGATAGTGGTGTGTCAAATAGCTAGCAAGACACATGTGGACCGAAAAAGGAGCCTGGATATCAGAAGAATCTGTAAATCGATCAATGACTGGGTACTACAAAGAAGAAGGAATTAAACGGATACATCAGCCGCATGAGCAGCTATGATAGAATAGTAAAGATCACGAGGGATAAATCATCAATTGGATGCGGGAGCACTGGAAGACATTGAAAACCCAGGTTGAAACCTGGTAAAAAGTAGTTAGAAAACAATTTTGTTATATACAAGGAGGAAGAATAAAAACCAACAGATAGTCAAAAAAAATATTTTAAATGTATTTACTGTTTTAATAAACAAACAATTATTTCAAACACATGAATATTTCAATTTTACTAGATTTTTTTGTTGTACTAAAACTTTACCATATGTTACCACAATAAGAAAGTGTAATTTTACTATGATTATTTTCAGATCACTGCATTGAGTCTTAGTAATTTGTCAAATGTGTTGAATACACGGTATTATAGCTTATTTTTTTATGCTAAACGAACTCTTAAAATGAATAATCGGCTGATCCTAAAATATTTTTTCAGTATGATGCTGTTTTCCATAATATTTTGTATGTATTTATTATCTTTACAGACAACACATAGGTAATTACAAGTGAAGTGTTAAACAACACAAACGTAAGTGACAATATCACAAATATGCCAGTATTATAAAGAGTTTGCATCCTGATGCAGCAATAATATGCGTCTAAGCTCACCAAATTTGATCTTAAATTGGTCGGGAATTATGTTCCTGGACATCATACCATTGTAGGCCCTGATTATATAATTGAATAGGGAAGGGCTTCTGTTGATAATATATTAGACATTGGATGAAAGCTATCTCAAGTTAATTCTGGTGACGCTAAACTTAATGGTAGTGATCAGGCATCAAACGGTCATTTCTCCTAGTTTCCAAAGAACACAGCTAGAAGGTTACCAACATTGATCTATAAGAGACTATTAAGGGATATGTCATTTCTTTTAACATAGACGTAACACTGGAAACGTTTTTAATTGTTTTTCAATTTCATTGCTGTCGGTGTAACTATTTGATGACCAGATGTTGGAGGCATAAGGTCTTATGGATGTTTTTACATTCTAATCTTTGCTATTACATATGACGAATCCAAGTACTTTATATGCTTTGTTTTTCAGGTAGTTGTAAAGTTTAATGAATATATAGTTGTCTAGAAAGAACCCCGACTTTAACTTCCTTACACATCTTAATCTTACAATTTCCAATGTAATTAAACAATTTGATATCATCAGCAAAAAACAACCTTTCTCAGGCTAAGGTAAGTTATTAACAAATATCAGAAACATGAGAGAACCCAAGATGGAGTATCCCGGAGGTGACAATATGTTGGTGAGAGAAGACAGAACCTTTCTTTACCCTTCGTGCATGTAAATATGAGGCCATGGATTACATAGGTGGACACCCAAGGGGGAGGGCCATGGTTGCGGTCGCCCCCTCCGAGAGCCTCAAAGTTAGTAAATTTAATATTAAATCGAGATATTCTTTACTCCAAGAACCTAGGAAAAGGTCACTTCTGTAGGTTTAAACCTCAGAAAGACTATATTCAAGGTAGTAGTCCAAGAAATATGGATTTAAAATTACATTTAGGCAAATTTAGTACAGGATTCCCCCACCCCCCTAAGCATGAAATCGTCCTTCCGGAAGCAGGAGTCTGGATCCGTCCCTACTGAGAAGCAGAGGTGCAACAGTTTTTTTTATCAAGACACTGAATGATGGTAAGTTATTAAAATAACATAAGTCTTCATTTTGTACAACAAAGACTGACCTAAATTCTAATTTGTTTTTATATTATGAAAAAAGTTTTGTTACGAAGTTTATATTACCAAGAACTGTAAACTCTCCAAACCTATACTTATTTGATCAAAACTTGCCTCGCGAGAGTAAAAAACATCGCAGAACAATTGTGAATAATTAATGAAACTAGCATTAAAAAATGTGTTAACTGAAACTGTAAAAAATCTATTTGCAAGCTTCTCAATGTGCACAATTTTGCTTATTAGGTTAACAAAAGGTTTAGCGAAGTATTACGAAGAAAACAATTCACTTTACCGTAGTGATAAAAAATATTCTTTACAGTTATGATTTAGCAGGTAATTGATTTCGAAGTGTGTTTTATATACACTTAAAATAACACGGTATCTTAACAATTTTCACGTTTCGTACAATTTATAATCCACACAAAACGAACGTTCTTTACAGACATCAATCCACTAACTTCACAGTTATTTTCCTCGTTTTTGTCGTGTATTTAAAATTACCTCTACATTAGGTAATTTATTTTTATTATCTAATGGCACATTTTGCTGATTTCAAATTCCAGCCGATGCAAATGCTAGTTTTTCGGTTGTTTCGTAATTTAGCTTGTTCAATAAACAGTAATTGGATAGATACTATTTTATTTAACGTTAGACTTAATGATGAGATTTTCTGACGTAGAAATGTCTTAACAATGTAACAAACTTTCGACGAAAGCTTTGAGGTATATGAACTGTTACATGTCAGGTATTTAAATATATTTTTTTAATTAATGTAGCTGGCGCATTCGCCAGAGTCTAACATTGTGATTACATTTTTTTGTACATTTTCCAATCGTTGGGATATACGGTTTCCAATAAATTACCATGTATATATATATATATATATATATATATATATATATATATACTCATTGAAATTAGTGTATAGTTGTGAATATGTTTATTATTGTTGACTACTCCAGTGCAGGATAATTGATGATTCACTATATTTCATTTAATTTGTTTTTTGTAGATGCCGTTTTTTAACATTAGTGTTTTACATACGCATTTTTAAAAAACATATTCTTATACCACCAGCGGGTACAAAAGGTCTAGCACTTATAGGGTCATGGCTATCATTTAGACATATTTTTGCAAGGGGTTCCTATAGACAGTAAAACAGAACGTGATAAGTTTTAGCTTAAGCAGGAATGGAATAGTAAGTGGATGAGAACTCATTCAGATCTAATGTTTCAGCTTAACTTTAAAGTCGAAGCTAAGTAATTCTTCTGAAAGCATCTGTCCGACTATTTAAATTAGTTTTCTCCTGTATGATAGATCAATCAAAATGGTAGTGTTTCATCATGAGCCGAATCTTGTGTCTTAACGGTAATAATTTTTATCACGGGGTAATATGAAACAGTACTCAGTGGGTACATTGCTAGAAACAAAAATACTCTGAACCTGTATAAATTCAAACTTTATTTTGAAAACATCTTTAGGAGAATGTTAGATTGAAAGTGGAATAAAAATAAATGGTGAACACATAAACAATATGCGATACGCTGACAACACCGTTTTGATAGTCGACAGATTGGAGGAAAAACTGGTAATTTGACTTAATATTACCAGTAGGGAACATGGCTTACAATTCAATGCCAGAAAGATAAAGCATATATTAGCAAAACTCTAATATCATATCCTGAACTGCTCGTCAGGAATAAAGTCCTTGAAAGGGTTGAAAAATTCACTTATTTAGGAGCTTGTGGATATTAAATGTAGCATAGAGAAAACAGGAAGCACTTTCAGTACAATGAAACCGCTGCTCACCAACAGGGATTTTAGTTTGGATTTGAACAAAAAATGAATGTGCTCCCGTAGATTTGGGCAAACTAGGAGGTTACAGTGCTTTGGAGATGTGTGTTTACAGAATAATTCTAAATACACCTTTGATTGACCACATAACCAATAATGAAGTACTAAATAGAATAAGGTGCCAACAAAAACCTTCACTTACAATTAAAAAACTAAATTTGAGTACTTTCGTCATATCGTGAAAAATGAAAAGAAATACGGTATCCTACAGAACATCATACAGGGCAAGATATGAGGATATTGATGTCCAGGTAAAAGGAGAATTTCCTGGTTAGCAAAATCCATAATCCATAAGGCATGAGAAGAAGAAGAAATGAGTATTTTGATACAATTTACGGTATCGTGGAATGACAGAAAGATGCAGCTGAATAATATAATTGGCGTTTCATTTTGCTTACACAATAATAGAAGAAATTTTGAAATTTAAGTAGTTTTAACTTTGGATAGTGTCTGAATTTTCCTAAATACTAAGGGAAATAAACCTACATTATGGTTAGTGTAAAGCTCTTCATTTCTCAATGCCGGCCTTTTTTACGGATTGAAAATAATTTTCCAGCATCTATTCAAATCTTTAGAGTCAAATGACGGTTAACAGAATATTAAAAATAAAACAACTTTAGTTTGAGATGATTGAAAAGATTAGCGTTCTTGACTTGGGGTAAGATAATGTGGTTATAACTGTAATATCCACTTAGTGAGACTTGGGAAGTAGGTAGTTTAAGGTCCTGAATTCTATCTATTTCCTGAATTTATTTTAACCCTGTCAGTTATTGATGCGTGGGGAGGACGCAGATGGAGTCCCAGAGTTCTTTCTAGACCCAATATTGTCTCTTGAAGAAGGCTACTATGGGCAAAATGTCGTTAAATTCATTATTTTTGACGCGGTTTTTACTACAAACCTAGTCCAGTTCACATATAAATAGATATATGTCTTAAAATGTAGGTGGTAGAAAAGTTAACCAAAAGTGCAAATGAATGAAACCATTAGTTCTAAATAATTAATTATGATACCTTCTTAACAGATCTAACTAGAATATTTCTCGTACTGAATAAAGATTAACATTTTACCATTTTATTCCTTAAAGGAGTTTTGTGCTATTTTCAACTTAATTCTCCAATGATGCAATTCTTTAATAAAGCAGATTTCATAAATTTCATTGTTTATCCAGACTACGCCATAAAAATTGTAAGATTTCAATTACAACTCCACAGTATTATTTGGCATTTACTGTATGCTTCCATTCTTTCAGCCAATTAGAATACAACTGTGATTACAACCGAAACTATCTGTACTAACACATTCTTTTAAAATATTCTAAGTGTATATTTATCAGTTTTGTTAACGTTACCTAAATTGTCCATTAAGTGTTATAATTGTCCGAAGACAGCCAGCAATATTATCAAAATAAGGTTAAATGATATGGTCAGGAAACAAATGATGAATGAAAAGTTTAAATAATTTTTTAGTTCATAACAGAGACATACAAATTATAGATTTTGTTATTCATGTTATTATTTGATGACAATATGACTAACATAGTCGTATACCTATTCAAGTAACCCGTTTTTTCTTTTAAGATGTTTGTACATTTTCAATTACCGATAAAAAAGGGATTGTCCCCAGTCGCGGTATGTTGTATACTTCGAAGACAATGATATAGATGACACAGCCCTTTTTTAACCTTCAGAAAATAGTACTCACCAATAACGATTAGACAGTAATCCTTATTAAAAGAACGAAGTACACCAACAAAATCCACTACAATCTTGTATTTTGTAAAACACAAAAAAACACAAAACGAATTCCAGAAAAAAGCACTGTTCCGACCCGAACTTTCGCCTTTCCAAACTATCTCTTTGAACCCACAATCCAAGTAACGCAACTATCACACAATTGTTATTCGATCAATCACAAGTAGTAACCACCGAGTCACAATCCGATTTTGTCATAACATCCAACACAAATCCACAACACTTGAATACCTGTATAACTGTGTGTGTGTGTTTGATTGAGAGTGTGTATGTGAGAGCTTAAAAATTACCGTAAGTTCCGCAGAAGCTCTGCCTATCCGCACTCACTGAAAGCATCTCAACGACTGAAGACGTGAAGAGTCGACTGAAAAGCAGCAGGGCGGCACGAACTAACGTAGAATCCACTGCAACTCGCGGCTGGTGAACGCAGTTGTGTGAGCTTAAAACCAGGCAAGCTCGCATTCAGACTGAACACGCTCAGAATATCTCATCTCTTCTGTGGTCCACGGTCACGTTAACTTAGGTCCAGATTATATTAAATGACGGCCAACATACACATGCACTCGTTAGATTCACTGTCGTCTTAGAAAAGAGTAACTTCAGGTCATTTCTGCTGACTTACTGAAGCTTAAATACGCTTAAATATATCTAAACTGAATATCGTTTTTCTGTAATATTTTTACAGTGATAAAATTACCATCTGTGTTATATTTGTAGCATATTGCAATAAAAAAAATATTTACATAAACTATTAGATTATGTAGTCATATTTTTTTATATCAATAGTGGTTATCATCTTCAAATAATATGATTATACACAAGAAAATCTTGATACATTTATGTAATTATTTCCAAGAAAAGTAATCGTAATCGAATTTACGTTACTGATTGAATATAAACTAAATTCAATTACTATCATCAATCATTTGACATGGTCATGCTTTATATTTCTATGTGAAATTATTAGGAACATAAATTTTGTGCGAGGTTGAATATTTAGGAAAAAATGTGGAAATTTCTATTATCCTAACTCATTTTATGAGGGGATTGGTTCAACTAAATTTTAACAAAATAAATTAAAAATAACGACAAGAAGTTCAAGTACTTGAGCAAAATGTTCATAAAGAAGGGGCTCAAAATTTTATAGGTAAGAAAGAAAACTTCTTATATAGACTTTTACAATATACATAGATATGAATAAAATATTTAAAATATATATATAGCCGACTTCTACCTATAACTAAAAAGCTAAAAATAATTATAACAAAATACAACTTTAGCAAATAAATAACACATTCAATGTTGTAAGGTACCTACCCAGGAAGTAAAAAATGTAAACATTAAAAGGTGTTCATTCTGTACAAATTAATTACCTACCAATCTAGTATATTTTTGAAGTCAGTTCCAAGCAAATCCAAAAACCTTCATTGCGTACTTATCTACTAATTCATCAAACTTGATTGTTGCTTGGCACCGACTTCAAAAATATACTAGATTGGTAGGTAATTAATTTGTACAGAATGAGCACCTTTTAATGTTTGCATTTTTTACTTCCTGGGTAGGTACCTTACAACATTGAATGTGTTATTTATTTGCTAAAGTTGTATTTTGTTATAATTATTTTTAGCTTTTTAGTTATAGGTAGAAGTCGGTTATATTTTTTTAAAAATGTTTTATTTTCAACTTTTTAGTTTTTTTTTGAACTCAGGTAGTTTTCATTCTTTAATTTTTATTTTGTACGTATAACCTTAATAGACAGAACTAGGTAACATCGAAAGCCTGAACATTACACAATGATACTTTATCATTTAAATTGACAGGTAAATCTTTACGAACAAAATGTACTAGTACGCGTTGACTTAATAAGCCCAAAATATATTTATGCCTTATGGACTACGCCATGTAACCTTTTTTCAACTTTTTTTGACAACCCTCTATAACTAGATATTTCCACTCCAACCTATGTACCAACCAGCCTGTACATACGACTGCCCACGGCAAGCATAAATTTGTTTGCTGCCTTCTGTAAACTATAGGACGGAGTAGAATCCATCCTATATTTACGGAGTCAAATCCGTCCTATATTTCACCCATAGTATATAACTCCTTGTGGGCTACCCCATAAATTATTTCCTTTTTAACATTTTATGTTATCGCCCTGTGTAACATTAATTCCTCTCCACACTTTATGCAACTTCTTATGGGCTATAAAAGAAATAATTTTTTAATCACACCGTATAAATATAATTCAACTCCAGCATATATTTCAACCATCCTGTATATGATTTGCTGATGTCCACATCATATAACAGTTTTTTAATCACCCTATATAATTTTAATTTCACGTTTTTTTCAACATTTTTATACCACCAAACGTCCAGTCCACCCTATATTCCAACCATCCTATATATACGGCTGCCTACAGACCACTATCATTCTAGTCCGTCCTATATTTCAATCTTCATATAAATGCAACTCCTTCAACCACTTTACTTTGTGATTTTGTTTGCTATAACTAAACACCCTGTCTATAGGCCACCAAGTACCAGTTTAAAGTTTGACATGTGTTGTCACTGAATTTTCTATTAGACCGGGAGAATGTGACAACCAAAAGTAGCGTCTTCGCAAAATGGAAAAATTTGCATTTAAATAGGTATTTACCTGGTATACAAACAAAACGAGCTTGGTACTCATTAATTTAAGGAGCCGAAAATACTATGTTTTACTACCTATATGCTTGAGATGTACATAGAAAATTTTCAAATTCGCAATTAAAACATCCAGTGCCTAAAATTACCGCACTATTACGTTGGAATTAAAATATTTATGAGGAAATGTCTGTTATGTCATTTCGGTGAAATTTTTGATAGGAATTTTGGAATTTTCGGCGATTTTCTGCAAAACTGCAAGTTGCACGTCGCAGAAAATTATATGAGATCACCTAAGGATCTTCCTTAATCGATTAAACGTTAAAAAACTATATACATGCATAAGGAGTTATCGGAAAATCGACCAATATGTTCACAAATTTTATCACTTTACCAATAGAATTCTTTTCCAAAATTTGAAGTTTCACCAATCCGGATATATACTCTATTAAACAAGATCATATTCGTTCAAAACGGTGCACCACAGGAGAAGAAATCAGGTAACATACATACAAAAAAGCGAAAAAATACGCGACGAATTGATAACTTCCTTCTTTTTGGAAGTATGTTAAAAATAAAGTCTCGTTGTGATATTGTGGTGACGAAATAAACTTCACTATTTCTGTTTAAAATCAATAAAAGTATATTGCATGCTCCGGTAATTAGTTTCTAAAGAATAAACAAATATTGGGGTTAGAGCATACAGACTCTAAGCAAATATAAGAATATTTGAGTGTTTAAATTTTTTCATTAGAAAGATGCTTGGAGTTTAAGGATGTTGGAATATTATTTGATAGTCAATTAATTAACTTTTTAAAAACTATATCACATCAATCGTTTCCTGTGCTTCGAAAATATTGGGATATTGCTCCAGAAATTGGCATATTAACACAATTAGAATTATTTATTATATGTTTGTACGCAGCAAGCTCGGGTATATTCATCTCTTATATGGTCACCATACTACCAAAACTCAATAGCAGCTACAAAGGGTGTACAAAGAAAGTATATGCATTATAGAATTTATTGTCCATTTTTACTTAGTTGGCTGGACTTCAAAGAACCTAGTCAGGATTAAGACATATAAAAACCTTTTATAATAGTCAAAGCCATTCAAATTCATTAGTTCGCTCTCCAGCTAAGAAAATGTGCAATATGTTTGATGAAATAAGTACAAATTGTGATATACATTTCAGTAAACTTAAATTTATTCTAAGTACCTACAAGGCTAGTTTTAGTTTAGTTGCTTAGAGTAGTGTTGCATTTTCTTGCTGAATATCTTTTTCATTTTGTTTTTGAACTAAGCTTACTTAATTGTATATTGTATTGTATATATAATGAATTTTTTTTGTTTGAATTCTTATTTTTACTCTCTCTTTCTCTTCTTTTTGTATCTCTTATTAGTATGTATCAATTTGTTACGAATTTAAGTATTTTCGTATTAATTTAATTATAACGTTGTGTATCTTTTCTCTTTTCTCTGTAATTGGGTGAGAATACCTGTTGAGAATAAAACATATTATGTCCCCGACTTGACCATACAATGTATGGCAGCACACTCCGTCTAAGACACGCATAACGTGAGGAAAATTCACTAACCCCAGATATCCTGGATATCCAAAGGGTTTAGCTCTGTGGGAGCTTGCCAGGTTATCAGGCCCGTGGTTGGAGTCGTGGCAGCTTCGCATGAATTTTCTGACCCTGCGAGCTGTTCCTAACACAACGGCTTCTTACATTAGTTGGTAAAGATGTTCTTCCAGAACGAGGTATTTTAAATTATTTAGTAGAATTTTAGGGTCTACTCCTGTTGCTGACTTAACAATTGGTACAGTTCGTGTGTTGTTCATGCCCCACTGTGTCTTTATTTGAAATTCAAAATCCCTGTATTTGGCTATTTTTTCAGCCTGCTTAATATTTATATTATTGTTGTTAGGGATTGACATGTCAATTAAAGTTGTTTTCCTAGAGATTTTATCTACTAAAACTATATCTGGTCTATTGTGAGCAACAGTCTGAACGGTCAGTATCGTGCGGTCCCAGTAGAGCTTGTAGTTGTTATTTTCTAAAACACATTGTGGTTTGTATATATAGTAGGGTGTTCTTACCGACTGTGATAGCTCAAGTTTCAGCGCTAGTTTCTGGTGCAGTATTTTTGCCACAGCATCGTGTCGTTCCTTGTATTCAGTTGCAGCGAACGCGTGGCAACCTCCTGTAATATGCTGGATAGATTCAGATGTTTGGCAACCATATCTACAAGAGACAAGTATCATGAAAATTGTAGCTGAGCTAAATAGGGATGCATTAATGGTATGGAGGGTACTAAAAGAACAACAGTTATATCCTTACCATATACAGAGGGTTCAAGCTTCCTTACCAAGAGATTTCGAACCGAAATGCTTTTTTTCAAATGGTTTCAGTGAATGAATACCGATAATCCCCTTCTTTGCTCAAAATTCTCTTTTCGGACGAAGCTGTTTCTCAAAAGGTGCAAATCAAAACTTTCATAGTAGGCATGTAAGGGCTGAAGCTAATCCACATTCAATAACAGAGTCTAGACATCAAGATCAGTTTTCCATTAACATTTGGATAGGAACTGTCGATGAACATTTAAAGGGGCCATATTTCCTGCCTCTAAGAGTAACAGGTGAGTCATAATTTCATTTTTTACAAGAATAATTGCCTCTTTTACTGGAACATTTACCCCTGCGAACTACAAGAGACATGTATTATATACATGATGGAGCCCCAGCACACTTCAGCTTAAATGTGCGTGGGTGTCTAAATGTTTCATATGAAAACGCTGGCTAGGAAGGCCGGCTCGATCCCCAGATATAAATCCTTTGGATTATTGTATCTGAGGATATCTGAAACAATTAGTTTACACTACTCCAGTAACTGCAAAATTTTTTTTTTTTCAAAAAACTGCCTCAAACTGCACGAATTAATCCACTTTTGTAAAATCTAGCATTTTCCACTATGAATAAACATTTAACGAAAACTGCACACTTAAAACACTAGGATTTAGAATGTAAACAAAACAAACACAATGCAAAAACTATAAATGCCTACGGACGTTATATTCGTCGGGAAGGAACATCTTATCCCAATGTTGTAATATTTTTTCAAGCACTTTGCGGAGTAGTTCCGATTTATTTCTAATGTCCAAAAATTTGCTTGATCTATGAAAAGTGTTAATCCTCAAAAATTTTGCCCTACAAAGTCTAAAAATTGGATATTGATGAAGGTGGGATTGAATCCCAGCCAGGTCATATTTTTCCAATAAATAACAAATTATGGTACATTTCAAGTCGTCTTTAATATAAATGGCATAAATCAGTGAAATAAATAATTAGCTCGTATCAATCCTCACTGAGGCAACATGGTAAGCTATGCTTCTTATGTTCGAGTCCTATTCTTCCCATGAAATACCTTGCGCTCTTCTTCTGTAGCCTCAAGTGCTTCCAATACGTTCTTCTACTTTTCTCTTCATTTGTACAGTTTTTCCCTTCTAGAGTTCTTGAAGGCCAATTCCTTAATCTCGAGTGTTGACTTATCGGTAAAACCAAAAAATCTTCTGCTTCTCAGCTCCTTGATCCAGCTCAATTCTTCAGTAGTTACGGCAGTTCTTCTTTATCTTCCTGCTCATTTCAATTAGTCAAAGACCATTTGTTCTCACTTCTTCAGTTCACTTCAATACAGTCTCAAAGACCGAAAGCTCTTCAAGTTTTTCAACTTTCAGGGATGCTGCAAATTCTTTCCCTATCGATCTAAAATATTGTCAACGTTAGAGATGGGCAGGTCAGGATCCCTAGTGGTAATGATGGATGTACATCCGACAGCAATTCGGACACAGATCCGCGGACCTGTCGGAGTGGCAAGAAACGCATGCAATAAGCGGTACTGAATTTAGTTTAGAGATGTGTAGGTTCGGGAGGACACGAATCCTCGGACCTGTGTGAATGAAGGATGTACATCGTTACCGATCAGCGGAACCACTTGTTGATATACGCGGAAGCGGTATCGAAACATGCCATGAGCGGTACTGAATCAATGATAACGGACTGGGAACTGCGGATCGGAGTGAGGGAAACGGTATTACCTATGGTTTGATCATATAGAAGTATTGTTGGTTCATGGTTATGTATTTTTATCGTTTTAGTTGTTAAATATGGCTATTTTTATTTGTAATATATATTTTTTAAAAATCCGCCTGCAGTCCGACTTCGGTAATCACTGTTAGACAACCGGACCCATATGGGTCCGACGAACACGGGTCTTAGATGTAGATCCTTGGAACTGGATGCATAGCCGGATCCAACTCCGAATCATGAGCGGACCTACCCATCTCTAGACAACGTACCATGGCCGTTTCAATGGGGTTTCATTTCGTCAGGTAGACTCTTCAAAATGACGCAGCTTTGAATCAAATACTTCAATACAAGCAACATCCGATTGACGGATTTTAGTGAAAAAACTCTTATATTCTAGCAAAATACATCTATTTGCATATACCAACACTCTTATGATTGTTTTTGTATTATGCAAACAGGAAAACAAATACGAAATTTCACTTTTTCCACTGCTACATAATTCAAAGTATGATGGTCATTTAGAAGTGAGATCTTTCGTTAGATACACTTTTCTGAATGGCGCAGCTTAGTAGTGAAATGAACATTTAAATATCCGGGACATCTAACGTCGTCTTAAGCGTATCAATGCAATATCATTTATTAATATACAGGGTGATTTTTTTTTGATGATCAGTATGGGGATCTCGGAAACTAGCGGCGATAGGGCAATTGTTAAATTGGGAAAGATTTGCAGTTTTACTGGCCCAATTTAATCAGACTTTCGGATTTTTGTAAAAACTCATGGCTTACTAGATATTTTGAAAAAAACGAAATTCTGTAGATTTAATCAAATCCTTCTAGCTCATTTGTTTTTGATTTTATAAAAAAATGTAAATATCAAAATTGAAGGGAATTATATCCCGAATATGACAGTCATGTCCTCGTTTGCGTGACAGCTCTCGTTTTCGAGATATGACACAAACTTACCTTTTTTTGAATGGAAACCATCGTTGGCTATGACCTCAAAAAATCGGACATTTTTAGAGCTTTTCAACGATATATATTCGATATAGTTATTCATAAAAATAACGGAGTTATGGATGTTTTTATCTCTTATTTTCACTTTTAACGTAGTTAGCCATGAAATAGATTGATTTATTAATAACTATTCCAAAAAACATTGAACGATTTTTTTATTAGGTATATCAGATATAACGAAAAAACTAAATAAGTAGGTACTAAAAACTTAAGAAATAAACTACATAATAATGGTTACAATTTATGTTAGAAAAGTCCACCATTGTTATTTAGACAAAAATTGCATCTTTTTAAGATCAATTTCTTCAATTGCTTGTAATACCGCCTCCCTTAGGTCACCAACTGTCTCATAGTTTCTTTTGTATAATTTGTTTTTTAGCGCACCCCATAAATGGAATGTCTATAACTGCCCAATCGGGAGACCGGGGTGGTCATTCGCGTGGGCCATTTATGCCTATCCAAGCGTTTGGATAGATATTATTTAAGTGTTTTCTTACTAATAACGAGTTATGAGCAGGTGCTCCATCATGTTGAAACCACTCAATTTCTAAACGAGTTCCCAAATTCAAATTATGCAACATGTCTTGAAAAGTGTATTGCAAGAAATACAAGTACCGCTCCCCAGTAAGTGATTCGTCATAGATAAAAGGCCCCAGAATAGTAGACCCTATGATACCACACCAAATATTAAAACCAAATTTTAATCTGGGGTCGTCTTTGTTCTACATGGAAAGGGTTTTCTTTAGCCCAGATATGCTCATTGTATCTATTGAACATAACGCAGTTAGTAAATCTAGTTTCATCTGACCATATCACCTTTAATGGAAACTGTTGTATCGTTGAAAAGCTCTAAAAATGTCCGATTTTTTGAGGTCATAGCCAACTATGGTTTCCATTCAAAAAAAGATAAGTTTGTGTCATATCTCGAAAAAGAGAGCTGTCACTCAAACGAGGACATGACAATTATATTTGGGATACAATTCCCTTCAATTTTGATATTTACACTATTTTATAAAATCAAAAACAAAGGAGCTAGAGGGATTTGACTAAATCGACAGAATATCGTTTTTTCAAAATATCTAGTAAGCCGTGGCTATTTACAAAAATCCGAAAGTGTCAATAAATTGGGCCAGTAAAACTGCAAATCTTTCCCAATTTAACCATTGCTCTATCTCCGCTAGTTTCCGAGATCACCATACTGATTATCAAAAAAAAAAAATCTTCTTGTTCCTGTGGTTGGCAAAAAAAACAGATATGAAATTTGTTTTATTAGAGTTAAACCATTCAGCAAACGACTGGCGTGAAACAATTTCATTAAAGATTTTTAAGGTTTTAAAAATAAAATATAAAGTTGGGTACATACGGGTCTACATTAAGATAATTAAATTTACTCGAAAAAAGGGTTTTACTAAGATATTGTTCATTATGAAAGTTATTTCATTTCAAAGTTTTTGCAAAGGCCGAATTACGCTAGAATATTCTCCAAGCAATCATTTGCGAGGCCGTTGTTCCTTTGTTAGTGGATGTCTTCTAAAATCCTTACGTTTCACTGCTACTTACAGAGAATCTCAGGATAATATAGTAATTTTTCATTACCAGTAAACTTGGTTAAGTACAATAGTCCTTAAAGCTAGTGCATTAATCGTCTGGACGTTCTCAATCTCTCTTCCTCGATGCTCTCCGGGACATCCAATCCCTCGTTACAAAAAGCACCACTTCCTCTATATTAATTAAATAAATTAGGAAAGAGGAGCTGTACCATTTCGATTCTCAATTCACACAGTAATAACTATAAATAATTTCAAATAATATAATTAATTTATGCTAATTTCCTGTATTAGCGATTTCTCTATAGTATAATTCAGTTATTAAACGGGACGATTTATTCTGAACTACTCAATTCTGGATAATCTACCTATATAACAACGAAATTATTTTAGCCATTAGAACTTACAGAAATTTGTTTCAATCATTTCCGTTGTAACTATTACCTACCTCTACTCAAACGAATGTTGGCACAGCAGCTATAAAATCGAAAAAGTTTAAATTGAACCAGTTGTAGTAATTGGCTTATAATGTTACAGTTGTGAAATATTATAGTTTGTATTTCTAAAATTTTTGAATATAGCAACCACATTTGCATGGTATGTCATCTAATTTGAACAAACCGGTCGTTTCATTATCTAAACTAGATGTCATTGTTAATGGAATTACGATCAGCAGCAAATTTGAAAATTCGCTACAATCAAAGTCGGCAAAAGTCGTCAATTTGCATAACAATGTGTTTGACAAATAGGCGAATAATTCTTTTTTTAAATAACAATAACCTTTATTGTATATAGTAGTCAGGTAAATTTGCATGTGAACCTTCAATACTACAACTTATAACCAAAGATTTCATTAAAAATTGTACCATTAAGGTAAATAATTTTTAAAAATAAGATGACTGATGGAATAACAGAATTATCAGATGGATACCGTGGGAAGGAAAATGAGAAAGAGGAAGACTAGCTATAACTACGACGATATCAAAGTGGCAGGGCTGAGGTGGATCGAAATGGTGGGGGATAAACAGGAAGACCTATGTTCAGTACTGGACGCAAAAGGGCTCATAAAAAATGCGAGGCGTGTTTTTTAAGTACCGTTATGAAATTAAAAACAGACGTGCAAAGATATATGAATAATTTTAATAATAAAAAACAGTGATTTCGAAAGAAAAAGATAATCCAGATTTTCAATTAATTAGTATCGATCACCTTTACAAGCAACCCATCTTTAAGCAGTAATTTACACCTTTGTAAATTCCAATTCATTTATAGTATTAGCATTGAACTGGAGCTTCTATATAATTTTATAAAGTCTTAGAATCTGTAAATGAGGAACAAAGTGTAGTAAGGCAATTTCGAAAGATTATTCGTTGTCTCTACAGAAATTCCTTACAGATATTCTGAGAGGAAGGGATGTCTGCAATATGAACCACCAGTCTTCCTGTATAAAAATAGTGTTTTATTTATTGTGTCATACTTATCTGTGTTTAGAGATGTTTGAACTCCAAGTCGTTATCAATCGCTGTGTGTTTTATATGGAGATATATTTTTTGATTTTCGCTTCTATACATATTTTGACATTGACAATTTGATGTTTGGTGATTACTTGACACTTTAAGACGTTTAGAAGTAACGAAGCAGAAACTCAAATATAACATTTCCAGAAGATATATGGATATATCAAATATGGCTAAGAATATAAATAATATAAATATTAACCAGCACCGGTAGTCATAGGATATACTGTGACGAAACAAAGATCTTGTTTAAAGAAGAACTAAAAAAAAATAGAAAACTATAGACGGCACGCAAAGCGGATATCAGGGCATCTTCAGTTGACCTGGATTAGGGAAGGATAAACTATAGATAGAAGAACGCGATTCTGTAATTTGTTATGGTAGAAACAAAACGGAACTCTTATGTTACAGAACCTAAAAAATATTTAATAATATGTATTCTAAGGACTTTACATCTTCGTTAGTCATAACAGCCTTGCCAAATTGGACTCTTATCGGGAATTGGGAGATTTTCTTTATGGTTTGGGTACAAGTAACAGTTTAAGTTTAAGTTCTCGTTTACCTTTTAATCTTCAGAATTAATTTGAATTATATAATTAGTATATAGCAATGACCTGTATTAAACTTAAATTAGATTTGCCAAGATTTTTTAGGAAATATCATAAGATAATAATTATTCCGTTGTGTAGTTTAATAGAATTTATTAACATACACATTTAGTGGAGTCAAATTTTAAGAATGTGTATAAGCGGCATATTCTCACAAATCTTTACATTTTAAATAATAATGAAATTGTCAATTCGAATATATATATATATATATATATATATATATATATATTTCATAATGAGAGAAACATGTGTATCTGTTTGCGACTTTTGAACATAGGTGGGACTGAGGCGAAAATTTGGCAAGCCTGGCAGCACTAGATAACAGACGGTAGGAATATCGTGTTGTCGAATGGGTTTTTTGCGTTTTGTGACCGTTTGATTTCGTTTAGAACTTAACGAGTTACAGAATCTCACTCGAGCTATAACATACAGCGATTGATAATGACTCTACACCTGCAGTTGAAACGTCTCCGAACACAGAAAAGTATCACACAATATACATATAGGAATAATGATTAGTGATATTGTACAAATATTTTTCTCTTAGGATATCTGTGTGGAAAAATTTGTGTACAGACAACCAGCCCTCTATTCTAACTTGCCTTGCTATACTTTATTCCCCAAATGAATTTCAAATACTTATCTGTTGCAGAAAACATCTGTGGGGAGAAAACCCTAATGAATAAGCAAATAGTTGATGTGTGCTTAGCGCACTGTGGAGATGCAGCTGTCTGATTCCTTTGAGATGGTAACTCACCTTAAAATAATACAATAAATAGGATCAATATATATCTATTCACTAAGAATTAACGAAGGCAAATTTCTATGGACTATCACCCAGAAGAATAAAGTAGATATCATGAACATGTCCTTTAATACAATATTTTATCACGATTTTATCTGATTCTTATTTATCAAGAAGCAATTGAGGTACGAAACACTTTAATTTACCAAGCGATTAATGAAAATGAAGCATCAACATATTTTTCAAGGCAACACTAATGTAAGGTTATGTATTGTGTCAATTTGTTTAGAGCCAGTTGAATAATCGATAATCTTCCGAAAATCATTCATGATTGTCCTTTAACTTCTTTAAATGACTGAAGATATACCACGACATTTTTTAGTAAATGTTTCTTTGGTGGAGATACAAAGAGATAATTACCAAGAAAACCATTACTAATATAACCGCAACTTTGAAAATTAAACGCTCTGTGAATCGCATCAAATATTGTTGAATGAATCGCACAACACAAAAACTGGCCATTATCACAAAATCCTTGGTTCGAACAAAATGAAAATAAATCTGTCGGTAAATTTTGTGAATAACAGACGGAATCATAAATAAAAAACTCATATAAACATTGGACACATATTTAAATTACTTTAATTAACTAAAAGATAAATGATTGTAACATTATATTTTACTTTGAAGTTAGCCATACATCAGGTGTTAGTAGTTGGTTTAGCATAATGATCAAGTACTATTTAAATTTACAATTATCAATTTCAGTCGTATTTTTTATTCATTTTATAATTTTTACTTCCTCAATTCACTAGTGATATTGTAACTATATATGTTATTACATCGTTCGTAATTAATTGTTAAATGACAGATGTTAAATCTAAATAATTTTCGATAATCTCAATTTTTTAATCAGTAGGAAACATAAATATGACATTTTGAATGTTCATCTGGGATTTTCTCTCCTCGCAATGGTTTCTGAAAAATACAGATCAGTTGAGAACTTGAATATCAAGGTGTAGTATCTAGGGCAGTTTGTGGAAACTGCCCGGAATACTAGATAGATACTGTAGACCTACTTTCTCACAGTTAATCCTGCGGGAGAGTTTTTTCTATAAGAGGGAAACTAGTGTTCCGGGCAGTTTCCACAAACTGCCCTTAGATACTACACCTTGATATTCAAGTACTTAACTTATCTGTACTTTTCAGAAACCATTGCGAGGAGAGAAAATCCCAGATGAACATTCAAAATAATCATTTACCTCCTCAATCATTTAGAAACTACTTATAAATATGACATATCTACGTATTAAAAATTATTCATATTTGGACAACTTTATCTTTTTTCAGAAATTGGAAGATTAGGACAAATAATAAGGTTTTAGTAAAGAACAGTCAACGAGATAATGTCAATTTACTTGAATTGTGGAGCATACTCAATTAATCAAACAGTGCAGCCTGATTAGTTTGGTGTGTCAAATCTTGCAATAATTTGGCGTTTCTAAACTTTAGGTGCAGTGCCCCTTATCGTCCTAGTTGTGCCAAGGTAGAGGCTAAATCCTGATTGGTTCCGTCATTTTTTGAACTAATTTCCGGTTTACAATAGCAACGGGAGAATAGATGTTTAGCGTTTATCGCTGTGTTGCCAGATCTGATGATTTAAAGTAAATCTCACGATATCTGTATAATTTTATAATTTTGGTATTCTTAGTTAAATTTTATTAAGTTTAAGGCGTTCAAATACAAACCATCTAAATTATAAAATGTTGACTACAGTATTCAGACAGAAAAACCTGAGAGTTATGCTATTTTTCGCCATTACGGTTGGCTGTCTTCTATATGCACACAAACACAAAATAACTAAAAAAAAAACACTTATTCTGTTACATAATATTGTTTAAAGAACACTAGTTCTGGAGTTTTTTGTCTCCATAGCTGCATCTTTCAGAATTCAGAATTCCTTCCTTAGTGTTTTTTTTAATTTCCAGAAACGAAAACCGTTTTAAACAGATGAAACAAATGTAGATGACAAACTTCCTCTCTAATTAGAGTTCATCCTTTGTGGATGTTCTTTTAGTTTTTATGTAAAGATATATTTTGTCATTTAACTCTAATTTTATTATGTTAATTTTGACTTTCTTTCTAAATAATTCCGAACATTCCGCTAAAATTCTAATGCATACCTTAGCGTTTGTTAATGGTTCTATCTTTTGCAATTCTTTATGTATAAAAAATAAAGTTAAAACTATGAAATATTCACAAAACTAGTTCTATGGTGATATGAACTAGAAACAATTATTGATTTTCTGAATAGTATAAATAAGTGTCACGCAAGTTTGAAAATAATAATGAAATACATTTTCATACCAATACTATAAGCACAATTTTTAACACACTAACTCACGTTAATTAATAAATACTCACAAAATTATACAGAAACTGCAATTATTTTCGGTAAAAAAATTACCATTAAGTAGTTCAAATGCATATATGAAGATTTACTTGTCAGAAATACTGTTTACATTGAAATTCAGTAAGCAAGCATATAATAAATCAATTACCATAAATACGTATTCTATTTGAAAACACAATGGTACGAAATAGGCATTAACCATTTAAACTGCTTTTGTAAGACAATAAAGTCACGATTTACATTGTTGAAGGGCTCTATAGTTGGAAAGATGGAAAACTACTACACAACTTTCTCTTCTACTAAAGAATTTAAAATGTACTCATTTAGAATAAATAGTATGTCAGCATAGTGTTATCTAATTTTAAATTCGTAGGTAGTTATTCAAAATTTTCTTATATTTCATTGCCGAATTTTGACGAGATTGTCATGTTTGCAATATTGTCGGCTTTTAATCACGTTATCGGTTTTTTCATTACACTTCAGTATCAAAATAGGAATTAGAACATTTTTGCCAGTTGAAATCACAAGAAACTCAAAAGACTTCTATTTATAACTCACTTTTGCAAATATTTCATTTTGTGTTGCAAAAAATCATCTACTACCTCATACTTGCAAAATTATTTGCCTCTTAAGATGTTGATGTTAGTTTGTTCTATGTGAAATAATCGTTAAAATAAAATATACCTATATCAATTAGCAAGAGTTTATAGTCACATTTTCCAAGTTTCTAGTCAAAATTTCCAAGTTTATAGTCACACTTTCTAAACATATTTCTAAACCCGATAATATTTAGTAGGCCAGTTCTCAGCAAACAATACTTGAATATAAAACAGTGTAAACAAATTTAAAATGGAGCAATAATTGTTAATGTAGGATAATCAATAGAGTACTCCACATTTATTCCAAAATAATTTTGGTGTGTTTTTACTGTAAATAAATTTAGTGAAAGTGATGAGTAGATTTTTTCCCAAATTAAACCTGACTGCTAGTTTTAAATTAAATAAGGGAAAGTGAAAACAATAACAGAATTTTAATTAACTGTTTTTATTAAATGCTCAAGTTGTATTATCTGATGATTGCTAAGCATTATATTTTGCACAATCATTCTGCTGACTGATTTAATTGATCCAAGGGAGAGATGCCCTCGATAGTGTTAAGTCAGGTCCGAAACACCTAAATCACGAGGGTATGAAAGCTGTCACCATTAGAGACTCTAAACTTGCCACCATTAGTGAATAGATGCCCCGCTTAGGTAGTAGGTAGTTTATACGTAAGGGGGACGGCCCAAGCTGTTCTAATACGTGTACAAACAAGGTCTCTTTTACCTTATTTTTCACTGAACCGAACAATAACAATATCCTAACTGATGTTAGGCACCCTGACGTTTTATTGGTCGCGAAGTTAAAGAAATTCATCCTTTCTTTGAAAAATTCTTTTGTGACATATTTCAGACAAATTGTAGGGAATAAATGTTTTTTTTTGAGGTATTTCCGATTTAGGGACACCTTCCGATGTGACGGAATAAGAATGTCATTCAAACATTTTAACTTTAAAAGTTTTAATTTCACTTTTAAAGGTTTCATCATTGTTGAATATCTTTAGTTCCTTTTGTGACACCGTTTCTTAGAAATTCTATTCAAAAAGTTTTGAATGAGTTAGTGAGACTAGAACTACGGAATAGTAAGCTTCGTGTATATTTGTAATATTCTATATATTATGTGCTTAGATTAGTTACGGAAACCAACAGGAAGTGGATATTTATTCACTAATAAAGGAAGGTCGGTTTTGTTGGAAAAAGAGCTCTGTTAAAATGTCAACTTTGCCATTGATATATTTTTGTCACAGGTTATATCAAATTAGATTTAGAAAAAGTTTACAAAAATATATTTATACCATATTTCAATGTAAAATTAATTTATAGTTAAAGGATATCAATATCGTTATGTAATGTTGTGAGATACAAATCATATCTGAGAAAATACAAAAATTAACATTCCAATTGAAATAAACAATAACCTGGGTAAAAAAAGAGCGGTAGTCAATTAGGACTGGGTGATGAACGCTAAACCTTCTTACCAAGTATACTTCCTTACTCTCGTTATCTCCCTGCCTGTTTCGCTTTAGTTGTGCCATTCTTAGTAATTGATATATATTTCAGGAACATTACTATTTTGTTAAGATTCAATATTAATCCTAAATGTGTACTTTAGTTCTTAATTTAAATTTAACTGGAAAGGAACATGTGACGTGTATTTAATTTTTAAATAAAATATAAAATTTGTTGAATTATAATAATTCAAACCTACTTCGCCTATTTAATTATAACAGATTAAATTATTTGTAGATATTTTTTAAATATCAACGCATCTAATACATATTAAAACAAGTATCTGCTTTAGAATAAAACTTGAATACTAAAATAGTGTCTAAGCGACTAAACTTCCCATTGGAATGCGAATTTTCACCAAGTGAGCTATATATACATGTATTTTCCCTGAGATGATTAATTTTTAACACTTTCTCTCACTTACTTAACAGAAAATAATTTAATTCCTATGAAATGTTATAAATATAATTCTGGAAATAAGTGTAAAAATTCACAAGATTTCATAAATAATAAATTTTACACAAACAGAAACAAATCCACAAAAAGAATTTTTTGACAATACCAAATACCACACAATGATAATTTACTGTTTATGCTCTTAAAGTCAAATGAAGTATATGGCTCTAAGATCTGTTATTAATGTGCGTTACATGCTAGATCCAGAAGTATATGCTCTAAAGTCCGATATTAAAGAATTTAAAAATATTTACTCTAATCTCAAATATCCTTCAGAGGTGTTAAAGTAAAAAGTTTACTTTGTAATAGGTTTGATCTCAGAGACCAATGGCCAATAATTCCAACAGTTTGGAAAATTCTCTGCAAATTGAGTGTTGCCACAGCCAAATGTTCAGTTCGCTGATTCGCCGAGAATTTTTCAAGCCGTTGGAAATAAGACTTTTATTTTACTAATTATTTGACGTATATATGCAAGAACGAATGCCATTATAACATTTCACAGAGACATGTGAACAGTCAGCTTACCAGGCACTAAACAGCGTTGGTAGCCATAGAGTTTAATGGGAAAGTGAAAGAAGAAAATTCAAACAAGAGGAAGCTTAAGGAAGCAAGCTGCATGATGATTATTAATACTGAAATCGAAACTTCTTCTACAGATGTGGATTCCTGTTGGAAACAGCCATTGCTAACCGAGAAAAATTGGTGAACCATCATTATCAAGTGATCGAAACGCTAAAAAAATGTCACCGTCAAACTTATTTAAGAAGTAGAGCAAAACTAAAACATATAGTGATTGACAACGACTCCAGAGTTAGAGTTTAAACGTCTCCATAATAGATCAGGACACAGAATATACAATACCCTTATTTGTTCACAGGAAGATATTGTAGAGATTTGTTTCTCTTCAACATCTGTGAGGACGACTTCCTGTAAGAGTGCAATCACTAATACGGAATTTTTTTTGAAATTTTCCCCTAGTACACTTTGATCATTACAACTTATTAATACTTATCTGTCACAGACAACGACTGAGGAGTGAAAACCCTAATGAGTTGTCAAAATAATGTAGATTAACTTTAGAAAAGATATATAATTTTTGATTATTACAACAAAAATTGTATTTGAGCAAATAAATTTAAAGAACTAGTTTAATAACATATTTTGTAAAAATGAAGTATCCTTCAGCAAATACATGATTTATTTATCCACTTCTCCTGTAAGTGAAGTAAATTTAAGAAGAAGCAATGTTGAACGTTCCCTTCATAGTGCTTATATAAATTTTCTAAGCATAGAAATAGTCGGCGTTTCAAGTGAGCTGTCACAAAAGTAATTCGAGTGGTAATGCAAGAAATTGATATTTTTAATTTGATTAATCCAACACATTGCGCTAACCTTACAGAATTTGATTATATTATGGATTTCCAAGCATCAAAATCACTAGGTAGCAGCAATATCTTTCTAAAGAATATTATTGTAGATACCACAAATTTTCAAGTCAAACATATTCTATATATTAAA
This sequence comes from Octodonta nipae, assembly GCA_034190945.1. Taxonomy (NCBI): domain Eukaryota; kingdom Metazoa; phylum Arthropoda; class Insecta; order Coleoptera; family Chrysomelidae; genus Octodonta; species Octodonta nipae. The sequence continues at coordinate 39,096,709 of CM067217.1, read as the reverse complement.
ATTCTGGTCTGTTTAATTTATACCTGCCTAAATTGCATATCCAAATCAAGACATTTCCGCCAAATTATATCTTATGGTCTTTCATTGTGTTGTGTGCTTTAAAGTAGGTATACCTTGTTTACAAACCATATGTTTTGTATTGTCAACGATGGTTATTAACTCATTAATTTACATGCCCGCTTTATGAAATAAATAGAGTCACATATATCCGATTCCAATTAGAGCTATTGTTGTTATTGCAAAAAAGTGCAGTAAATGGAAATAGTGGGAAAATATGTAATTTAATAACAAAGTTTAGCAGTTTGAATAGGTTATTATGAAAACAATTAGGGAAATACGATATATAAAAAACAGGAATATACATATACCATATGTGCAAATGTAAATCAAATCTACATTTACCGTTTGTTGTATATTAACTACCTGAGCAATATTTGTTAATGTGGTTAATTAAATTTATTTTCCGGGAAATTCCCTGTAAATAAACTCAAAGATTTTTAACGTATATGTGGTTACTTAAGGGAAACTTTGTGATCAAATTTCACCACCTAATGACAAATTAAAGTGTTGTTTGGACTTTAACTTTGTGAAAGAGATTATCTGCCCTTGAGGATTATTCGGTTATAAAGAAAAACATTTTTTAACTATATTTTTATTATTAAAACAAATATTATAATATTTATTTATATTTATTAATGGGAGATATTAATTACAACCGGATATTTAAAGATTAGGTTTATTTCCAAATAGAATTCAGTATTTTACTGGATTTTTCAGATTGTAAATCTTTGATATCGATTTACAAACTGTAAATTTTACGAAAAACTGTGTTTTTTTTTGTTTGTGTGCTTACCATTAGTGGAAGCCGACATTTAGGTTTAATTTCGGCCTTATTTAATATTTTTAAGCATCGCCTCTCACTTTCAGAAATACAGTGTACCTCCAACTATTCACTAACGTTGCGACAAACTAGAAGAATAATAACCAACCGAAAAAAAAATGGCTTTAAAATTATAGCACAATACGAACACCTATTGACAATGAGAATACTAATTGAAAAAGTAGATTAGTATTAATGCTAGCTAGCGTTTCTCGAATATCTAAAAGGCTTTTATTATGGGCAATTATTATGTCTCTGAAAAAAGCTAGAGTAGACTATGGATATATAATTCACATTGATAACATATATAGCCACATGAAAATACTTTCCTCTTTTTCTCTTCTTTTTCTCATGACTTGGAATTTTTTCCTGTTATCAGTTTCTGTGGTTGTTGACTATAGGCTGTCCTTGAATTTTTTGGTGGTTTTTCAACTGGTGTTCTACTATAAGTGTTCTTACACATGTTTGCTAGCTGGTCCAGTCTCATTCTCAGTTTATGCCCTTTGTCACCATTAAACTCTTCATTATATATACTTTTTTATTTTGTTCTTCTTGTTTTTATTGTGTATGTTAAACTGGGTCTTACTGTTGTCCAGTATATCCTCACTTTACTTCGTGTTTTCATACATTTATTTTTCATACTTTTCTTCTTAGGGAACTGCTTACTTTCGGTAAAGTACTTTCTCTCATTAACGTTACTCGTAAGATTCGTTCTCTGATGATTGCAACTAATTCACCTTCAGTATCTGTTCCACGATATTTTTATTTCCCATTTGCATCTACATGGTTCAATAATACTTAGCGCATTTTGTACACTTCTAGCTATTATCGGCGTAACAGTAACAGTAGTGATTTTATGGATATCCATCCTTGTGCTTATTTTACTCTGAAGATTATTTGACTATTGGGCTGTGAGTCTCCCTGGATATTCCTATTTCTGGACTGTAGATTATGTTTCTCTAGAAGAAGTGAACAATTATGTTAACTATGAAGATATAAAGACTTGCAACAACGTCGTCTAAGAATTCCAGGGAAACGAGTCACCAGAATTACCAAATAATCGGGTATCTTGCTAGTACAATGCTGTTACGCTGTGATTTCTAGGTTAGAAATCATGTCAAACAAATTCGGGGTTTAACTGAACTATTCAACCGAATTCTTTTACTAGCCTTTCGAAATTTTTGAACTAAAAATTATATGTCGTTTCTGGGTGGGAAGTTTCATCATAATGACACCTAGAATTTTCCCTGAATATGATTCAATAGTATTTTCTTGTTTGTTTGAGGCTATCGTACTAGAAACATATATAAAACATGTACACTAAAGAGGCGAATAATATGATGAAGAGAGACTTTAAAACCAATGATTTACAGAAGAAAGAGACTTATCTGGGTTGCCTTTGGTAATGAATAATTACTACGAAGATGGGAATAATTTAACACTGTTCTACTTTGTTTATTAAGTGAGCAAAACAAGAACATATTTTTGATTGTGTATATATTTTATACTAGTTATTCCAATCCAAATTGTCGTTTATCTGTATTTTATTTAGTTTTAATGCAACTTATAATTTTCGAATTATCTTTAAGTGATTTGTTTTCAATTGCTGGTTATTGTAAAATGTTCGAACACACTTCTATATAGTCACTTGTCTAAATTTCTTTAGTTTTCGTGCGTCTCTCGTCATATTAATCCTGATATTTAGAAAACATGGGTTTGTGCAGGATTTGAATCTCCGAGAGTTTATGAGATAAAAGGAGTTACACTATGCTACCGGAGTTTTCATAATTATCATGTATGATTTGCCAATTTTAATTATCTTACGAATCTCTGTCGGTCGATTCCTATTCGAAGACTTCGTCGGGAGACAGATATTAAACATAAAGCGATTCACGGTTTGGTTTCCCAGTGGGCTTGTTTTCCTGATAGCTGTATGCTAAATGCCTGTTATCATCATATTGCGTTAAATACTACGAATGATTGAATATGAAACAGAACTAACTACATATTATAAATGGTTTAATTAAAGCAAATACATTTCGTATTATAGTATTAGTTTATTGGTTACTATTTAGAAATATAAATATAACATAGAAATCAGAACTTCAACTAATTATTGCGATAAAAAATTTAAAATTCTAATGGAAAAATATTCACATTCTTCAAGCCTAGTTTGTAGCTGATTTGTGTATTATATCTTATAACTGCATACTACTTTAATTGATATGCATATAGGCATAGTGCTGAGAACTCAAGGGTTTCAATCAATTTAATAACACTGAAAATAAATTGTCTTTATTTTGTCAGAAATTTCATCTAAACTCCAGTAACTACTTTTCTCAGATTATAAACAGTTCTATTAATCGAATATTACTTCAATGATTCACGTCTTTGCTACCTACTGAACTTCACTCGGCTGAATGTCGTCCTTTGTAATCCATCGCAGTTATTCTCCATAATTCCCCCCCTTTCTAGTAAAGAACTGGAAAATTTGGTACTTTTTATACAAGCAATCGTACTTTTACTTTGGATACTTTGTTTATTCGGATAGTTGGTTTTTGCTAATATACTCAATTTAGAGGATTTTATATATATTATATTTATCCCTTTTTATTTATGGTAATGTTTAACAGGCTTTTATTTGACAAATTAACACCGTTATTCATATAAAATAACTGCGAGTAAAAAGAGTAGAATGAAAAAAATGGCCGATATCCTGTCAGAGTAAATGAATTTTTAATTTTTGTTTTTTATTCACTATAGTAATGTTTTTTAAATATTTTTTTAATTTCTGGTATTATAAATGTAAAATAAAAGCTCTTTGGATATAAATAGTGGTTTCTTATTACGTCTCCGTCAAAAGCGGTCTTGTCTTTTTTCGTGATGATTGAAAAAACAAACAAACATTTAATAACAATATTACTTATGTAATGTATGTAAATTGTAAACATCTTTAATATCCAAAAACATAGGCTGATATACGTTTTTTATGTACCTAGGTAAATATATTTATGACAAGTTATCCTTACATTTTAATTTATAAGAATTTGTAGGTAGTACTGGTTAGTTGATTAGAATGCATATCTAAGAAGCCTGTCTATTTTTGCATTATTACTTTATTGTATTTATCTGTTTTTTTTTGTTGTTTATTCATAACACATTATATTTCAACATTTTTTTAAATAACGTTCGAATAAACTGCTATCATTATTAAAACCTATTATTATTTGTACATAATTTGTAAACATTTGTAATGACTATGAGTGATAGGGTGTCCACTTTGTATCAGTTTTACTGTTTGGCGCTCTAATTTTGCACTTAATTTTTGTTATTTTTTTTTGTATTTATACCTTCACTTTATTATACTTACACATTGTATATATATAAAAATAATGTGCAAAATAAACCATCCCCCGACTTGACCATACAATATATGGCATCACACTCCCTCTAAGGCACGCTATGGGTGCCTTTTGGGGGAAAAGTTACTAAACCCCAGATATCCTAGATATCAAAAGGGTTTAGCTCTGTAGGCGCCCTTGCCAGGTTTTCAGGCCCTTGGTTGGAGTCGTGGCGCCAGTTTCGCATGAATTTCCTGACCATCCGGACTGTCCCTAACAGGACGGCTTTTTGCATTTGTTTGTAAGGTATTTTAAATTGTTTAATAGATGTTTTGGGACTAGTCCTGTCGTTGACATAACAATTGGTACAGTTCGTGTGTTGTTCATGTTCCACTGAGTCTTTATTCGAAATTCCAAATCTCTATATTTGGTTATTTTCTCAGCATGCTTGATATTTATATTATTGTTTTAAGAATTGCTATGTCAATTAGTTTTTTTCCGGGAGACTTTATCTACCAAAACTATATCTGGTCTATTGTGAGCAACAGACCGATCGGTCAGTATCGTGCGGTCCCAGTACAGCTTGTATTTGTTATTTTCTAAAACAGATTCTGTTTATACTGATAGTATGGTAATCTTACCGACTGTGGTAATTCAAGTTTCAGTGCTAGTTCCTGGTGAAGTATTTTTGCCACAGCATCGTGTCGTTCTTTGTATTCAGTTGCAGCGAACGCTTGCCAACCTCCTGTGATATGCTGGATAGATTCAGATGTTTGGCAACCGTACCTGCATCTATCGTTGTTAATAGAAGGGTCTTTAACGATGTACTTTAGGTAAACTATGGTATACCCCGTGTGGTGGTCGGGTTAGAATAACACCACGGTATCCACCGCCTGTCGTATGAGGCGACTAAAGGGGCAGCTGTCCGCTGACCTACTACCTAGCTTTCCTTCCTTCTCCAGAACCCGCACGGTAAACTATTATTATTATTAATTATTGATGTTTTGGTTAATTACTAACCATGATTAAACAGAAGATACAGATATTTTATTGAAGCGAAACTGCTTAACGGAGGTCCACACTTACACATATGAAAACAGATGCATATGCTAATGAAATGCAAAAATTGAAATTTCATTTGTTTCAACACTTCGTTCGTAACGACACCACACTACCTTGCTCTTGAAATTACCCAAACAACTTAGTTTTTGTGTAAGAAAGAGGGACCAGTTTATATATTAAGAGGCTCTTATTTTATAGAAAATCAATAAATTATAGTAAATAAATATACTATCCAATTATTATACAATACCTGCCCAAGATTTGCTTTTAGTTTTAATGAACATTCCAATTTTTTGAAGCTTTTAAATTAGACTTGAAATACGTCATACCTCAGAATCAGAAAAGCGCAAGAAGTTTCTGGATGGTATATACAAGGATGACAAAGTGCAACTCCGCAAAATGGTCAAGATTATAGATGGTACAGCCAAGGATGGCAACCTTATATGGAGATTAAACTGAAAAAGAGTCCAGCTGAAAGGTCGAGAAAGGCGCTATAGTATAAAAATGTTATGATATGAATTGCTAAATATGTAAAAAATAATATTAATTTTAAGCTACCGGTTTTGTCATTTTTTCAACAAAGGATATGTTAAATAATATGTTAATATTAAATTTAAATTAAAAACTAAATTACACATTAGGATTAATACTCGACCTGTAACAAAATAGTGATAAATATTTTAATTTCCCTAAAATTTAATGTCCATTTCGAAGAATGATACAAAGAAAAGAAACATATACAGGGAGTTAATGAAAGTCGGGAAGTATATTAATTCGTAAAAAGCTGTCGCTTCCATCGGTCAGTCTAGAATGACTGCCGTTCTTTTTTTAATTATTTTCTATTTTAATTTAGACTTGTAAGTGTCCCTATTAAATACTTTACGAAAAGCCACTTTCTTCTATCGGTTTTACTGTTTATAATAATGTTTTATCGTTTTATTTGAAAATCCATCACCATGCAGATTAAAACATTTAATCGCGGAAGATCTGCTTGTCGAAAACTTTTTTAAAAACAAAATTAATTTCAACATGAATCTGAATACAATCAAAGTTAAAGTCGGATTGAACATCAAGTACAAGGAAAACTTTCCAAGTGAATTCATTGTGGGATATTGGAGCCCGGGTTGTATTTCGGTGCAGATGTCCGGGTTGTCTCGCTTCGAGTTCTCCATCCCTTGGGAAACTTCTGCTGGAGATGGACAGAATTGGTTTGGCAATCGTTGAACTATGAGTACGATGTTACATATATAGGGATGGGTTAGAATCATCTGTATATTATACGTATAATCAATAGAGTATAATAGTGTGGAATTTGCATTCCATCTTATGTAATATAAAATATGCAATGTAATTAAGTACTTCGAGATTTAATTGACCATTAATTCTCAGAATTTTGATAACGTATTTTTATGATATTCTGTCCAAACAATGTGGCAGCATTGATTTACGTGTCGAATATTAGAGGGTATTTAAGTGTACTACACGGTTTTTCAAATTTAAAATGTCAAGTGAATATTATTATGGGGTCTGAAAATTGTAGTGCTTATAAGCGTTTGAAGCAAAAAGTATACACGTATAAAACATTTATAAAGCAAAAAAACTACAACATACAATTATTGATTCTACTTTCATTTCTTCTGGTTTGGATCTCTTTCCGAACAATGTAGTGTATTAGTAGCCAATGATTTTCATTTGAAGCAAAAGCAGGTCTTGCAATTATTTTCAACTTCTTTTTTCTTTCGTTATTAAATACTCTACACTAATACACTATACTTTTCCAATTTAGTTGGCATCTTCATAGACTCGGACAAGACTAAGGTACCTACTACTTAAAGAAATAAGCTCTAAGAAGAGAAAAATCCAAGAAAGTTTCCATGTGACAGTGTTCAGTCAAACATATTATACAGGAAAACTTGTTAACAGATCCATAGACCTACTTTCTCTCAGTTAATCATATGAAAGCGTTTTTCTCCAAGAAGGCAACGACTGTACCATGCAATTTCCACAAATGGCCCATACTCTCCTTGGGTTTTCAATTATTAAACTTATCGTGACTCTCTTAAGTAACATGACGCACATCTGGCGGTTAAGTTTGCACATTAAACATGCTCACAGGATTTCCTTGTTTTTAAAGGGCTATATTATGTTTGTTCGTAGAGACCATTTGCCAATAATTTCAACGGTTTGAAAAATTATCCGCTAATCAGCGGTCTCAACAATTGATGGGCAAACACTCGGTTCACAGATAATTTTTCAAACCGTTGGAATTATTGCAAACTGGTCTCCACAACAAACCCTCCATCTGTGCGGATGGTCCTTTTACTATTCTATTTCAGACGTCGTTGGTTTTAAAAAATTTTCTCAAATAAAATAAATCTTCTTTATTTTTACTAAAAATTTATCATCACTTCTAGACTAATACTTCCAATATTACAACAATCAGCTATTACACTGCTGAACTTATCTCTTCCCATTCCATAGTTATTCTCGATATTTCTGCCTCTGCTTCTGGTACGCTAACGAGTATAATATCTAATTACGGAGTGGATTCAAAAATCAGATATCGAGGAAATGGCCAACAAATTGAAGACTAGGATCAGTAAACAGAAGATTCAAGCAAAAGCAACATAAAGAAGAAAAATGACAAGCCACCCAGAAATTGAACAGTAGGAGAAATACTTATCAACTGGAAAAGAATCAACAAAGCATCAGTAATGTCAGTGATGATGTATGGACCGAGCATTTTATTTACGTCTGGAAAGTGAACATAAATACCTACCACGCAACTTATTTGACGGGAAGCTTAAGGAAAACTAAATCAACTTTAGAACTGTGACTCACTCCTGTAAATTAAACTCTGATAGTTAAAGAATGGAAATCGAGTTTTTGAGATTTCTGTCTTTTGAGAGTAGCGCAACTGATGACAGTTTTCAACCAGAAACAAGTTGTTGATACTTTCAAAAGCCTGCAACATCTCGAAAAGTTAGTAATATTAATGTGTTTCTTAGTCTATTAAAATAAAAAAAACGTATAATTGGAGATGGACATTTATTGTGAGAACACAAATATATAAAAAAAAGCATTGGCTAGAACTTTTACAGTGGCTTTGTAAATAATAATTTTGCAAAATATTGCATGATTTGTATTTGACTGCAGGTGTCTCGAGTTATATTAAGGATCGCTTGTATCACGTATAAATAATTTCCGTTTCGAAATAACCAATTACCGTTTGGGGCACTCATTAATTTTCGTTCGCGTTTATGTACACGTTTGATGTTGATGAGTTTTATCTTTTTTCGACATTAAGTCTTTGCTTCTAATTTGTAATACAAGCTAATTATTATTAAAACATGCTTTAGGAATCTGGGATACAACTCACTAAACACAGGAACGATTATTATTGTTATTACATTTTTACGGCAATATAATTTTGGTAGAGATTAAAAACCATTATACAAAATTTTTTGCAAGCAGAATAGTTAAAACCCATTTTTGCTATATTACAATATGACAGTTTTGATCTCGTGGATCAAAAGTCTTCCTTTTTTCAAACTCTGATATTTGGTAGTTCAAAGTAGATCAAAAATCTCAATAGACGCAAATCCAATAAACAGGGTGTTATTAAACTTTTCGCAAGTATACTGGGTATACTAAAATCAGCCATGCTACTTTATAATTGCTAAATTAAAGTAGCATAGTGTGTGCAAGCATAGAGAGTGTAAGTTTAAAGTGTTAATATATAGGGTGGTAGTCAAACAGAGTGTAAGTATACACTGTGGTAGTAAACAGGGTGTCCGTCTACTGGAGGTAAATACAAAAACTATAAGCAGTAGTGCATAGAGAATGTAATTATAAGCAGTATTGCATAGAGGATGTAATTATACAGACCCTAAATGTACAGAGCGTAAGTATACAGAGTTATAATAAACAGAGTATAAGTATACAGGAATGCGTATACAAGGTAAGGAATATGCAGTATGTATACGGGGCGTAAATATTACGGTATACACCGTATATGAATCGAAGAAGTTTGGAAACAGGGTGAAGCTTCTGTAGCAATATACAAGGTGAACTATAGAGGGTATACGTACACAGGGTGAAACTTTGTAGCAGTATAGATACAGAAAGTGTACAATGTATTAATATACCGGGAGTACCCCAAGTCCACTTCATTAACCAAGTAAAAAATGAAAAATACCCCAGTTCAGGTAAGATGTAAATAAAATGTTTAAAAACGTCACACCGCGGGCTGAAATCAAGAAACATTCGCAAAGCTTCGTATGTCGATTTTTTTAATCTCCAAAGTTGACTAAAGGTGGATTTATATTGGTCTGACATGTCGTGACGTGAGCACTCTGACGTAATGGTTAGTGTTGACATTTATATGCCGTGAAAATATGTTGAATTAGCAGTAACAGCTTTAAGCTAGATTGAAATTATACAACAAAATAAGTCATGAATCATTCACGAATTTGTTTTTGAAAATGAATATACTGTTGTCGAAACTAGTCACGGTTTTTAATGTTTATATAATTAATAAATAAATAAATTAGTTGTTTTCTGAATGATACTTGTGGCATATTTTTCAATGTCTAAGTGCTTCTTGGGAAATAACACCACAGTTTAAAGAAAATTGCTGTATATTCCAAACGTTTCGGGGTCTAGATCAGACTCCGTTGTCAATGGTTAAGAAACTAAGGATTAAAAAGGCACAATTCTAAGATGTAAAAAAATCAAATAATACAGTGTCAAATATTTTAATTTACATCTTAGAATTGTGCCTTTTTAATCCGTAGTTTCTTAACCATTGACAACGGGGTCTGATCTAGACCCCGAAACGTTTGGAATATACAGCAATTTTCTTTAAACTCTGGTGTTATTTCCCAAGAAGCACTTAGACATTAAATAAATTAGTGATATAAAACAAAGTAATTCGTTTTTCTACAATTATATAAATATACGTTAACTCTTGAAAGTATGTAAACGTCGCACCAAGATTGGGTTCGTGAAACTCAAACTAGTTGAATCTATCATACCATACGATCAAAAAGTCATCTTGCACCCAAGTAGACCAGCGTCGGGGCGATAGGCTTTACTGAAGAATGCATACACCTGTAATGACTCCCAAATTTTGGAGAAAGTTCCCAACGTGTCAAGCAAAACATGATTATAGGATACATTTTAAATAAATTGAAAAAAAAAACAGATCGTGTGTAGTACTGGGGAGACAATAATGACTTTTGTTCTAAAACTAAATAGATCATTAGACTAGAGTTTCAGCCAGTTTCATCGAAATCTATTCTCCATAAAGAAATATCAGGGTCCTTTTCAGTAGTTTTCACACCAAATATATACTTAAATATCTATGCAAATGTGAAAATTTAGATGCCTATGTGTCGAGTTTAAAAAACAGATAATCTTTTAAATTTTTTAAAGGACTAAATATACTTCTGAAGGTAATAAAGCTATTTATACTAAAGTTGAGTTAAACGGAAAAAATAATAACTTCAAAGTTTGTTAACTGGAGTATATGAGTGAATGAGTTAAAGGGAAAATTTCCTTTAAAAGGTTGTTTATGAATATAAGCAGGAAAGTTTGTAACAAGAAAATAATAAAACTTATAATCGAGAAAATTCATCATTTCAAATTTCATTCGTTATAGAAATTCCTTGAAAGAGGTTGAAGCTTTTGCGGAGGTGTTTAAATACGGTTAATTGTTCGAAATATATTAATTAAGTAACAGTGTGGGCTCCCATAAAATGCGGCGTTATAATAATTTCCTTAAGTTTAACTTATCATTAAGATTTGGAATACAGAAATATAAGCAGACAGCTCTTTCGACATCTATAAAATCTCCGGAATTCCATCTTTATTATTTTATCACAAGTTCAATAAATTATCCAATACGGCTTATTATACGTAAACGTGTTGTTTTTAATTATAATTTGAAACTCAAATAGGATCTTTTCGAATAACGATTTACCAATAAAATGTTGAATCCAACGAATAAGGGTCAGGAAGGCCTAATATATGGACGTCATAAATTTTTTTATTACTGACACGTGGTTTTATTGTCGTCACCGAACGCAATGCCAGGGTAACAAATCAACGAAAATCCTCTTTCAAAAAAGTGCTTGAGAGACGAGAGGGATGTTTTACCAAAATATTCGGCTTGGGGGTATTTTTTGTGATATATAATTCCTTTTTAAGTGTGTGAGTAATGTGTGTGTGTGTATCGGTAATATTTTGCTTCTGTCGATTTTTAGGCTTGGCAAGTACTTTTTAATATTCAAGTGGGGGCAAATAATTATGCGAACGAAATTCTAATTTTCCTCGTTTTTTCCATGAGTATCATAAAGAGGTATTGTGTTCTGAGGATCTATATATATTTATAGTATTGTAACAAACGCTGATCTGATTTTAAAGAAGCACCTATTAGATTCACTATTTTGCTGTAATTTAAATAGGATACCTTAATAAACATAAAGATAATATATGGTTTGCAGTGGAGAGAATTGAAAATTTTAATTAAATTGACTTTTTGCAATAACTAAAATAAAGGAGAAAAATTGTAGCACTGCGGAACTGAAGAATGACTGAGAACAAGAACAAATTCGTGGTAGTTTTTACCTCGAAGCAAGGCTAGAGAGTAAGGAATTGGCCTTGAAGAAATAAACGGGTGAAGAAATAAATAATTACACTGAAGAAGAGAAGAGGTGATCTGAGGGATCTAAAGTCTTAAGGGAATTGAAGAAGAGCTTAAGGTGAAACAATGAGAGAAACTGTGCTACTTTCATATTTTTAACCGACTTCCAAAAAGGAGGAGGTTATCAATTCGTCGCGTATTTTTTCGCTTTTTTTTTGAATGTATGTTACCTGATTTCTTCTCCTGTGTTGCAGTTTTGAATGAATATGGTCTTGTTTAATAGAGATCCGGATTGGTAAAACTTCAAATTTTGGAAAAGAATTCTACTGGTAAAGTAGGAGACAATAATGACTTTTGTTCTAAAACTAAATAGATCATTAGACTAGAGTTTCAGCCAGTTTCATCGAAATCTATTCTCCATAAAGAAATATCAGGGTCCTTTTCAGTAGTTTTCACACCAAATATATACTTAAATATCTATGCAAATGTGAAAATTTAGATGCCTATGTGTCGAGTTTAAAAAACAGATAATCTTTTAAATTTTTTAAAGGACTAAATATACTTCTGAAGGTAATAAAGCTATTTATACTAAAGTTGAGTTAAACGGAAAAAATAATAACTTCAAAGTTTGTTAACTGGAGTATATGAGTGAATGAGTTAAAGGGAAAATTTCCTTTAAAAGGTTGTTTATGAATATAAGCAGGAAAGTTTGTAACAAGAAAATAATAAAACTTATAATCGAGAAATTCATCATTTCAAATTTCATTCGTTATAGAAATTCCTTGAAAGAGGTTGAAGCTTTTGCGGAGGTGTTTAAATACGGTTAATTGTTCGAAATATATTAATTAAGTAACAGTGTGGGCTCCCATAAAATGCGGCGTTATAATAATTTCCTTAAGTTTAACTTATCATTAAGATTTGGAATACAGAAATATAAGCAGACAGCTCTTTCGACATCTATAAAATCTCCGGAATTCCATCTTTATTATTTTATCACAAGTTCAATAAATTATCCAATACGGCTTATTATACGTAAACGTGTTGTTTTTAATTATAATTTGAAACTCAAATAGGATCTTTTCGAATAACGATTTACCAATAAAATGTTGAATCCAACGAATAAGGGTCAGGAAGGCCTAATATATGGACGTCATAAATTTTTTTATTACTGACACGTGGTTTTATTGTCGTCACCGAACGCAATGCCAGGGTAACAAATCAACGAAAATCCTCTTTCAAAAAAAGTGCTTGAGAGACGGGAGGGATGTTTTACCAAAATATTCGGCTTGGGGGTATTTTTTGTGATATATAATTCCTTTTTAAGTGTGTGAGTAATGTGTGTGTGTATCGGTAATATTTCGCTTCTGTCGATTTTTAGGCTTGGCAAAGTACTTTTTAATACTCAAGTGGAGGCAAATAATTATGCGAACGAAATTCTAATTTTCCTCGTTTTTTCCGAGAGTATCATAAAGAGGTATTGTGTTCTGAGGATCTATATATGTTTATAGTATTGTAACAAAAGCTGATCTGATTTTAAAGAAGCACCTATTAGATTCACTATTTTGCTGTAATTTAAATAGGATACCTTAATAAACATAAAGATAATATATGGTTTGCAGTGGAGAGAATTGAAAATTTTAATTAAATTGACTTTTTGCAATAACTAAAATAAAGGAGAAAAATTGTAGCACTGCGGAACTGAAGAATGACTGAGAACAAGAACAAATTCGTGGTAGTTTTTACCTCGAAGCAAGGCTAGAGAGTAAGGAATTGGCCTTGAAGAAATAAACGGGTGAAGAAATAAATAATTACACTGAAGAAGAGAAGAGGTGATCTGAGGGATCTAAAGTCTTAAGGGAATTGAAGAAGAGCTTAAGGTGAAACAATGAGAGAAACTGTGCTACTTTCATATTTTTAACCGACTTCCAAAAAGGAGGAGGTTATCAATTCGTCGCGTATTTTTTCGCTTTTTTTTTGAATGTATGTTACCTGATTTCTTCTCCTGTGTTGCAGTTTTGAATGAATATGGTCTTGTTTAATAGAGATCCGGATTGGTAAAACTTCAAATTTTGGAAAAGAATTCTACTGGTAAAGTGATAAAATTTGTGAATGAACACATGCGTGCATGGAAATCGACCAATATCCCTAATATTTTAGTCGATTTTTCGATAACTCCTTATGGATGTGTATAGTTTTATAACGTTTAATCTATTAAGGAAGATCCTTAGGTGATCTCATGTACTTTCCTCAGCGACGTGCAACTTGCAGTTTTGCAGATAATCGCCGAAAATTCCAAAATGCTTATCAAAAATTTAATCGAAATGACATAACAGACATTTCCTCATAAATATTTCAATTTCAACGTAATAGTGCGGTAATTTTAGGCACTGGAAGTTTTAATTACGAATTTGAAAATTTTCTGTGTACATCTCAAGCATATAGGTAGTAAAGCTTAGTATTTTTGGCTCCTTAAATCAATGAGTACCAAGCTCGTTTTGTTTGTATACCAGGTAAATACCTATTTAAATGCAATTTTTTCCATTTTGCGAAGACGGTACTTTTGGTTGTCAAATTCTCCCGGCCTAATAGAAAATTCAGTGACAACATATGTCAAACTTTAAACTGGTACTTGGTGGCATATAGACAGGGTGTTTAGTTATAGCAAAGAAAATTACAAAGTAAAGTGATAGAAGGAGTTGCATTTATATGAAGATTGAAATATAGGACGGACTAGAATGATAGTGGTCCGTAGGCAGCCGTATATACAGGATGGTTGGAATATAGGGTGGACTGGACGTTTGGTGGTATAAAAATGTTGAAAAAAATGTGAAATTAAAATTATATAGGGTGATTAAAAAACTGTTATATGATGTGGACATAAGCAAATCATATACAGGATGGTTGAAATATATGCTGGAGTTGAATTATATTTATACAGTGTGATTAAAAAAATATTTTTTATAGCCCATAAGAAGTTGCATAAAGTGTGGAGAGGAATTAATGTTACACAGGGCGATAACATAAAACGTTAAAAAAGAAATAATTTATGGGGTAGCCCACAAGGAGTTATATACTATGGTTGAAATATAGGACGGATTTGACTCCGTAAATATACTTCTACTCCGTCCTATAGTTTACAGAAGGCAGCTAACAAATTTATGCTTGTCCGTGGGCAGTCGTATGTACAGGATGGTTGGTATATAGGTTATACTGGAATTATCTACTTATATAGGGTTGTCAAAAAAGTTGAAAAAAGGTTACATGGCATAGTCTATAAGGCATAAATATATTTTGGGCTTATTAAGTCAACGCGTACTAGTACATTTTGTTCGTAAAGATTTACCTTTCAATTTAAATGATAAAGTATCATTGTGTAATGTTGAGGCTTTCGATGTTACCTGGTTCTGTCTATTAAGATTATACATAGAAAATAAAAAATAAAGAATGAAAACTACCTGAATTCAAAAAAACTAAAAAGTTGAAAATAAAACATTTAAAAAAAATATAACCGACTTCTACCTATAACTAAAAAGCTAAAAATAATTATATCAAAATACAAGTCTATCAAATAAGTAACACATTCAATGTTGTAAGGTACCTACCCAGGAAGTAAAAAATGTAAACATTAAAAGGTGCTCATTCTGTACAAATTAATTACCTCCCAATCTAGTATATTTTTGAAGTCGGTGCCAAGCAACAATCAAGTTTGATGAATTAGTAGATAAGTACGCAATGAAGCATTATAGATTTGCTTGGCACCGACTTCAAAAATATACTAGATTGGTAGGTAATTAATTTGTACAGAATGAGCACCTTTTAATGTTTACATTTTTTACTTCCTGGGTAGGTACCTTACAACATTGAATGTGTTATTTATTTGCTAGAGTTGTATTTTGATATAATTATTTTTAGCTTTTTAGTTATAGGTAGAAGTCGGTTATATATTTTTTTAAAATGTTTTATTTTACTTTAGCTTCAGGTTCCTTGAAAAATATGTGTTAATGTGTCTACATGTGGCATCGCTCCATTTACTTCACTCTGGGCGCTGATCAGGATCTTTGAAACGAGTATGCTTGCTTGAAATCCATGAAATAAAGGTAATTGGTATTCCTTTAGAGTAATTATATGATCAATTGTGGAGGTGCAACTGGGCAATCTGTTTTGCTCCCGTGGTTGGATTGAATCTAGTATTCCGCGTATGCTACTTTGTATGTATCTTGAGGAATATTTTGCACACTACCAGGAAGAAGGTTGTCGGTCTGAAATTCTCAATGTTCCCTATAAAAGTAATGTACGAAAAATTTAAGAAATGCAAAGAGTAAGTAAGGCTATGAAATATGTTTTGATCGACTAATATTTTCCGTAGGTCATTAAGGTATAATCTTCAAATGGCAATAAATAGGCATCTACGCATATAATTTAAAGAATAATTGATAACTGTCTCAAAATAATGTAGATGTCTTATTAATTATTAAATTTATTAACTTAATTTTCTGAGAACATTTACCATAGTAATGTATACATTTTTTAGACCATTAGAAGGTAGAGATTTCAACGAACAAAAAGCCCACCGACTTTTTTATAAAAGCAGATATTTTGACGTGAGAATTTTCGATTGAAAATTTGGGTTCTTTTTTCATATTAAGTCAAAATAAGGTGAAAAAATAAATATTTTAAATAAAAAAAATTACAGTTTGGCCATTTTGTGAATTGTTAAAGTGATGAGCAAAATATATGGTGTTTAGACACTTAAACAACGTCAATGGTTCCTGCCAGTTGGAATTAGTGGCACATTCTACATTGGCGATATTCCATAACTGTAACATTTGTCAGAAAAAAATTATCCATCTCCGACTGTACGAAAGGCACTTTACACAACTGGTCTCAACAACAGTTCTGCACCTTCTAAGCACGTCTTTGATGATAGATTGATTACCGGGTTAAACTTGTAGCTAGTGGTTTCAACCAGTGTGCAACTTAGAAAAATATTTAGCCAGAATTTTATAACTTGTTAATTTGTAGAAAATTCAGGTTTTTACATAAAAAACTTTGAAGAGTTCATGCGTATTCACTACAGTCTCTCCATACAATTAGATGATATCCAAGGCATTTTCGATGTCCTTATATCCAAGAATACCGGTAAACCAAGTACTTCAACAAATATCAGAGAATGAAGAGAATCTTTCAGCTTTCATAGTGAACTTCTGGACACTATCACTAGTGGTGGCCAACCTTTTAATGACACATTTCCAGGAAACGCAGAGCTGTTCAAGTTTTTACATCACATAAACTCTATGCAACCAAGGATTCAATTTACATTAGAACGTGAAGAGTGTGAAGTCCGTAGAAAAAAAATATCCTAGAGAGGACAACTGGAACACACCGTATACAGAATGCCAAAAATAGAGGGAGTTGGCAACTTCCTCAATTCTCTTAGATCATGTACCTTCTAGATATAGCCTGTCATGTACAAATGTCATGGTAAGACTAAAGAGAGAGAGAGAGAGAGAGAGAGAGAGAGAGAGCAATAGTGAGGACAAGAGGCTATTTCACTCGGTTGGGAACTGCTTTCAATAAAATACGTTCAGCATGTTGTTCATTGGCTGCTTCCACCCACTAAGTGAAATAGCCTGTTACTGTCTCTATTGCCCTCTCTTTTTAGCGTTGCCACGATTTTGTGCATGACAGGCTATATCTAGAAGGTACATGATCAATTCCAGATCTATAAGAATCATATGATGATAATAATAAAAAACATTAATTGAAATACATAACTATAGCTTTTTGATAAATTCATACACACATCACACATCAAAAAGGCAATAGAACATCAACGACACCCAGACACCAAAAAAGATATCAGATAAAAGATATCAAGGGAACAACGGACAGAATTGGCCGAATTCTTCAAAGCACAACATACCAATGGCCTAGCAACACCACCAGACATATAGGAATAAGTCCAGGACATTATAAACCAAAAGTTAAGCTACAAAATTCAGGGAACTACAGTACAAAATGTGAAATGTGATACAAAATATAAGTCGAACAAACGAACAGAAAAATTTCAGCCCAATTAGAGGAGCACAAAGTTACCGTTAGAGTCAAACAGATGGCGCTAGTCTAATTTCAACATCAACAACAGTCGGGCCACAAACTCAATTTCCATAGCAGAAACAACCCATTACAAAAAGTGGACAATTATACAAAAAAGACGACGCCTGGCAATTAATTATCTACTACATCGAAGACAACAGCAACAACTAAATACAACAGCCACACACAAAACAAAACCATCAACATTGACAGTTAATTTATAGAGACACTTCATGGAGGTTTCTAGACGCGAGATGTAAAGACCGACATCTAGGAATTTCAGGGAAACTAGCACAATGAGGTTCCGAATCTGGAGTCGTTCCGTGTAATTGCTGTTCTCCCGTAACCCCTAGGTTAAAATGTCACGATAAAATTTTCAGGATACTTCACCTGTGAGAGATATTCAATACTCTTCTATTGTACGCAAGGCAATATATATGATCGGGAACCTTCGTCAATTAAAACTTCATCAATTAAATATTGTGGGAAGCGCAACTGATGAAGGTTCCCGACCAGAAACAAAATATATCATATATATTGTCTTGCGTACAAAAGAATGACACCTCGAAGAGAGTACTTAATGGAGGGGTCTGTAACGTCACTGACGTCTGCCTCAATCCACTCAATGCCATACATTAATATTTGTCTACACCTCGTATATACATTTCGATTACCCTTGGTAGCTCATCGCTTGTCTGTCATAGACTGTCACTGACTCTTTACCAAAAGTAGTGGATAGTCTCCCAGTTGGCTCCATACCAAAACATTTTAATTAGGATTTGGGACTCTCTCTTTTGCTAACGTCAACTTTTTAGTTAGCTTACGAGGCTAAAGAGAAGAGAAACTGTTGCTGTATTTTAATAAAGAGAGAAAATATTTCACCTAGAAACGAGCTTTTGTTTTGTTTTCTTTGTAATTTCTGCGCCTTCGCTGTGGAATTTATCATCATTGATGTATAATAGTTGATTAAATTATTGAAATTCTTATCTCGCTAAACGGGAGATCTGGTTCACTAAAGCGACTAACAATCTTCGTTGTTAAGATGTTAAAGTGTGTCTAGAACATTAATTTCCGCAATTTATTGTGGTTGTTATTTATGCAATTTAATATTTCTTACTAATGTTTGTTTTTTCATATAATAACATAAAATATTTTTGGATCCTCATATACATGCTAAAATTTATAATTTAGATCCATTTTTATTTACTGAAAGTGAACAGTGTTCAATGACATTTATAGAGAAATTTATTGTTTTGAGGTATACAGAGTAGCGCAAAAATTCAAAAGTGATATAGAATAACCAAACAGTTTTCATGTAGGAACGGGAGCTTGAATTTATATGTGCCGCTCTTAAAGGCGACTTTTTTTTATAAAATACTGTAATGTTTTTATTTTCACACTAGGGTTCAGTTCTTGGATTTATTTAAAAACACAGTCCAACTCACTCTAATTTATTTCCACTACTTTAACACAATTTATATTCACTGAAACTACTATTTACAATTTATCTTAACTACACAATACGACCGTCGAAAACTGAATGCTTCTTATCGCCAGCTGTTCATAATATATATTTCTCTCCGAATTGTCTGGTAAGTCCACGAACCATCGGGAAACTCTTTCATGTTCTGGAAGCTTTAAGGGAATTCCCAGTAACGGCAGTTGAGACGAAACATTTCGGATTATCAGAAGTATCGGAATAATGGCCCTTCCACGAATTGATGGCCGATTGCACCAGCTGTCGGATGAATTCTCGTAACAATACATTCGCCAAAAATGCGATCAAAGATTTCTGTCATTTCGGAGAACCCATTAGCAAAAACTAGAAAAAAAAACAAATTAACTATCTCGAGGGTCAAGATGAGGTGACCAGGACCAGTCTCATCCTTAATTATTGTCAACCAGAATACACTAACGTTTACAGTAGTTGAAGAGATACTATAGTTTTTATTTAACAAAATTAAAGTAGGCTCTATTAATTTTCTTTTAGTTTTGTGTGCTTTTTTTGTGTATTTTTGTTGAATTATCAAACTCTATTGTCTGACATACCTCCCAAGAAAGTATACAAATTTTGGATTTTTCGAATTCTTTATGGAATTCTTAAATCATATTCAGAAGACATTTTACAAATTTCTGTACAATTTTCTGAGTTTTAAAAAGTTGTTTTAATATTTAAATCTGTTTCCCGACTTTCTTCAGCCTTTCTTACATAACCTGTATACAGGGTGAGTTTTTTTTCATGATCAGTATGGGGATCTCGGAAACTAGCGGAGATTGAGCAATGGTTAAATTGGGAAAGACTTGCAGTTTTACTGGCTCAATTTAATGACACCTTTTCTGATTTTTGTAAAAAGTCATGGCTTGAAAAAACGAAATTCTGTCGATTTAGTCAAATCCCTCTAGCTCCTTTGTTTATGATTTAAAAAAAAAGTGTAAATATCAAAATTGAAGGGAATTGTATCCCGAATATGATTGTCATGTCGTCGTTTGCGTGACAGCTGTCGTTTTCGAGATATGACACAAACTTATCTTTTTTTGAAAGGAAACCATAGTTGGCTATGACCTCAGAAAATCGGACTTTTTTAGAGCTTTTCAACGATATAATACTCGATATAGTTATTCATAAAAATAACGGAGTTATTCTCCCATTATTTTCACTTTTAACGTAGGTAGCCATGAAAAAGATTGTTTTCACTTTGACGTTTCCTCATTTGAGAGTAATTCCATTAGTAGTGCTGAACTGACAGTCGATATTGACAAGTTTTCGTTATAAAATGGGATATTCTAACGAAGAAAAACTGAGTATGGTGGAATTTTATATCATATGCCATAAAAATTCAGTTCGTGCAGCTGAGGAATACTTTCATAGATACTTTAATCGTCGTCAACCTGCTCTATGTACATTTAAACATTTAAGAGGCTTTACGATAGTTTACGCAGATATGGATCTTTTACTAAACCACCAAAGGAACGTAATCAAATTAACAAAGCAGCACAAATAAATGTTTTGGCAATGGTAAACCAAAATCCATCTACATCAACTCGTGAGATTGCGGCACATCTCAACGAACTATAGTTAAGGTACTGAAAGCGCACAAGTTCAACCCGTACAAACTTTCAGTTTCTCAAACTTTGCATGCTGGTGACGAACATCGACGTATTTTGTTTTGTACATGGTTTAAAGACATGTGCCTTGACAATCCACAGTTTCCATTAGAGGTGTTATGGTCAGATGAAACTAGATTTACTAACTGCGGTTGTTCAATAGACACAATGAGCATATCTGGACTAAAGAAAACCCTTTCCATGTAGTACAAAGACTACCCCAGATAAAATTTGGTTTTAATGTTTGGTGTCGTGTCATAGGGTCTACTATTCTGGGGCCTTTTATCTATGACGAATCATTTACTGGGGAGCGCTACTTGCATTTCTTGCAATACACTTTTCAAGACATGTTGCATAATTTGAATTTGAGAACTTGTTTAGAAATTGAGTTGTTCCAAGATGATGGAGCACCTGCTCATTACTCGTTATTAGTAAGACAACACTTAGATAATATCTATCCAATCTCTTGAATAGAAAGAACTGGCCCACGCGAATGGTCACCCCGGTCTCCCGATTTGGCAGTTATAGACTTCTATTTATGGGTTGCGCTAAAAAACAAAGTATACAAAAGAAAGTATGAGACAGTTAGTGACCTAAGGGAGGCGGTATTACCAGCAATTGAAGAAATTGATAGGTGGTCTGTGAGGAAAGCGGTAATGTCAATCTTAAAAAGATGCAATTTTTGTCTAAATAACAATGGTGGACTTTTCGAATATAAATTGTAACCATTAGTATGTACTTTAATTTCTTAAGTTTTTAGTAAGTACCTACTTATTTCGTTTTTTCGTTATATCTGATATACCTAATAAAAAAATCGTTCAATATTTTTTGGAATAGTTATTAATAAATCAATCTATTTCATGGCTACCTGAAAATAAGAGAGAAAAGCATCCATAACTCCGTTATTTTTATGAATAATTATATTGAGTATTATATCGTTGAAAAGCTATAAAAATGTCCGATTTTTTGAGGTCATAGCCAACTATGGTTTCCATTCAAAAAAATATATGTTTGTGTCATATCTCGAAAACGGGAGCTGTCGCGCAAACTAGGACATGACAATCATATTCGGGATACAATTCCCTTCAATTTTGATATTTACACTTTTTTTATAAAATCAAAAACAAAGGAGCTAGAGGGATTTGACTAAATCGACAGAATTTCATTTTTTCAAAATATCTACTAAGCCATGAATTTTTACAAAAATCCGAAAGTGTCATTAAATTGGGCCAGTAAAACTGCAAATCTTTTCCAATTTAACCATTGCTCTATCTCCGCTAGTTTCCGAGATCCCCATACTGATCATCAAAAAAAAACTCCTTACCTTGTATATGGTATAGTTTTATTCTGGTTGTCCTGAGCGCCAGTAATACTTAAAAAACTCTGATATTTATTCTCAACCACTATTTTGTGCGCAATTCTTTTAAATAGTTTTCCGTAGACGTCAGTTTCAAATGAAGATCCCGTTTTTGTTATATAGCATATCTAACAAAGGTAATTTAATGTTTTGTAGCCAATTCTTTTGTTATCTTTGGTTTATATTCTTTAATAATTTATGTCACTTTTCTCAAGGTTGTGTTCTCAAATAGGGATAATAATGTCGTCAAAAACCCAGGACCAATCTGCTGGCAGAAGTCACAGTTTAACTGTATGTAGGCTTTGTAAAAAAAATAGTATTTTTATTATGTCAATAAATCTCGAAATAGTTGTTTTAATGAAGAGTCATATTCTAATATTTGTTTTATTATAGAAATTAGAAGGTTTCAGAAATATTTTATAATAAATACTATAAAATATATATCATTGTACAACTTTCAAACATTCAATTTCGATTTTACATTTGAAGCATATAGTTTTTTTTCTCAAGTATGGTGTTATTTACCAATAAATACAAAAATAAATTATACTTACTTCTCAAGTGAAATGGATGCAAATACTTTATTGTGCAAAGGGCGGATCCAGAAACGTGCTTCCAGCGGGACAATCTCTTGCTTCAGAGGGGGCGATCTTCTACCAAATTTACATAAATATAATTATAAACCCATATTTCTTGGGCTATTGCATTAAAAATAGTTGTTCTGATGTTACCTTCTTCTAGGCTCTTGGTGTAGAGTAGAGGGAGGTTATTTAAAGAGATGGAGGAAAAGGGAGGAATATCGAAGCATACAATACGGCTTTACCCCAGGGAGTTCGACTTATAAATCTAGACATTAAGAATGCCTTTAACACGGCAGGATGGAGCATAATACTTGGAAGATTACGCGAAATAGTGGTTAGCTGATATCTCCAAAACATTATAACAGACTATTTTATGGGGAGGAAGATCAAAGTGGGAGACAGGGAGATGGAGTTAACACAAGGTGTACTACTGTGATCAGTGCTAGGGCCGACCCTATGGAACGTATTATATGCTCCGTTATTACGTATAACCTTGCTGGAGGGGTGTCAGACGCTGGCCTATGCAGATGATTTGTCAGTGAGGGAAAATAGAGACGGGCGATTCGTAAGATACTCGGGTGGATGGAGAGAAATCGCGCGGAAGTTGCAGAGGAAAAGACGGGGCAAGAGGGGCAGATAGAGTTAAATTATGGACAGAGGGTGGTTATGCTAGGTAAAACAGTCAACTGATTTTTAACCATCATGTCAGGTTCCTGACGACTAAAGTCGCAAAAATGGGTGCAGCTCTGGCTAGGCTACTACCAACCGTGAATGGGCCTAGAACGGCGAAAAGGAGGCTGTGGTATGGGGTGGTGAAGTCTATCTGGTTGTATGGGGCCCCTATATGGCACAGAGTGATGAGGGTGAAGACCTATCGTAGACTCATGGACTCATGGTTTGACCGATCCTCCTAAAGAGGCATGTTCATATAAGACAGCAACGATGGAAGGGTTATATATGGTTACTGGGGAGGTATCCATTAAGCTTTTGGTTAAATAGAGAGCGAGAGTTCAGGGTATAGATGGAGCGGGACGGATGAGAGAGAGAGAGAAAGTTATGGCAGAGTAGATGGGATTCAAATGTGGAAAAGCTCAGAGGACCAAATTACTGACAGGAAGGATAAAGGAATGGATGAGATGAAGCTTTAGCGAATTTCACTTCCCCTGAAAAAAAGGCTCTTGGTGTAAAATCGATGTATTACATCCACCACGTGTCTGGCGACGGCTAAATTTCTGTTAAGTGGTAGACCTATAGTGTTTTTTCTAAACCTATTTGAGGAAACAAATTCTATCATAAATCACTTCAATTTAACTTAGACGATTTAAGCAATGAGTGACAGTGAGATTCTCAAGCAGATAGGAAGACAGACAACTGCTGCGAGGAATATAGATATAGATGTGATATCGCTCGAAACAGTATATGTGCTGTTCCAAATAAACTTGAGAAAAGCTGAGAATTGTTTAGTCCTTTTAGTACAGGGAGGAGAATACGATTTTTGATATTTATAGAACACTATCCTAAAAATAAACACATTTACTAAACTTTTTTAAGAGATAAGAAGTATTTAGAGCAATATTGCGAAAAAACCCGTCAGCAGTTCAAGTAGAAATTAAAAACTAACAACGAGCTAAATGGTCGTTCAAAATTACCATGAACATTAATACTATGTAAGCATTTTAAATTACACGGAATCATCGAGATTTCATTCATTAATTTAGAAGCTCTTTGTTCATATTCTAGTTTGTGTGGTGTTTTAAGTCAAAATATTGTGTGTTCCGTTTAATACTAACAACGACAATAAAATTCTTGTCATTTAATTTGCTTAATCTTGTACAAGTTGTAAAATCAAATTTGCCAACATCAGCATGAATCTCAACTATAAAAATTTAATTATAATGCACATAAAAGGTTCTCGACACAGTAAACTTCTTTTGAATGCAGATTAAAAATCTCTTTCCCATGAAGAATAATGCAAGGCAGGTTCATTATTGTTTACGACATACTTAAATCCAGAAGTGATAAATACCAAGAATATTAAAGTTAATTTTTGAGTTGGTGCGACAAATTGTTAAAATTAGCTATTAAATATATGCAGAATATTATGCTCAAAAAAGATATGAATTTTTCCATTAATACATAATGTTGAGGTGTTTCAATATTTGGCGTAATATGGCGAAAATAGATGGAATCACTTCAAAAGGTAAATACGAACTGTATGCGAATAATATGATATGTAAACCAACAACGCCATTTAATACAAAATATGAAAATAAACTATGCATTTCTTTATCATGTTTTCGTTAGTGCAAATTACCACCCCTTTGGGTTGTGATGCCCCTTGCCGTCGTGTTGCTGGTAGACAATACTCAGAGGGCGAACAAGAAGTGTTGCCAAGGTATAGGCTAAATGCTGATTGGTTATGCCATTTTTTGCACTTATTTCCGGCAACGGTAAAACAGTGTTTGTCGCTGTGTTGCCAGATCTGATGATTTAAAGTAAATCTCACGATATCTGTATGACTTTATCATTTTGGTATTCTTAGTTGAATTTTATTAAATTTAAGTCGTAAAAATACAAACCTCCTAAATTATAAAATGTGGACAACAGTACTCAACAGTTATCAGACGATTGCAGTATCAACCTAATTTTAGTTGACAAATTGCATTGACATATGAGAGTTGCTGCTTGCGTACTTACGAGAGTAAAGGAATTTAAAAATGAAACTATGTGGCCCAATTAGGTTTCAGAAAATTTTTAATAACTCTATTATCAATATTTTATTTTTTTAAGACAAAATTGATAGGTATATGAAATTGTTAATTACTAATTTTTTTACTTCGTAAGTAATTAATTTTGATATTAACTTCTAATATCAATGGCTTTACCTTAGTGTTTACTTATTTACTTCCCCATCAAACATTATTTGACTGTATTTGTAAATGACACAGACAAGTACCGACACTTTTCGTAGCTGCCATTTAGCAAACATGTAGTTAAACAGTCAACTAAACCGATCTTTTAAGTTTCTGTTGGTCAGTAGTATGCAGTAGCCAGAACTCTCTCTAATTTCCATTCGAGATCTTGACGCAGGTTGATTTAGAGGAGATCCATTCTTTGCCACTGTTGGTTGTTAATTTCCTTAGAAAGTTGTGTTTCAGACAGGGAAATTTCTTAATTGGGTTTTTCCTGGAGAAATGATCTTCCGGTTTTCCTTTCATATTGGAAATGAACATAAGTGTTCGTCATACTGGGTTTTGATGTTTCTGTAGGTCATACCTATATAGATATTATTGCACTCTAAGCAGGTTAACTTATAAACTCCGCATACCATAAATATATCTGCAGGTTTTTCTTTAGCATTAAGTAAGGTTTGACAATTGATTTGATAAGATGGATAAATAGAATGCTTTACAAATTGTTGCTTTTTCTGAAATAAAACTTCAATTAACTTTTTGATATAGACTATTGATCACATTCTAGTCATCCAATTTTAAGTCTTTTTTTTTGAATTAGAAAAGATGGGTAATTAAACTGTTATAATCAAGGACAACAATATAATTTTTCGTATTTACAGAAAACAGTCTTCACATATTACACTATTTCAAATTCTTCCTTTAGTGATATAAAAAGCTTCTAATACAACAGTTTCAGTTCAGCAACTAAATTCACTGAATATATATTAACTTATTGTGGTGATGTTTCATTGGCAAGATAAATATAATTTAGGATGACCATTATTTTTATCTCACTGCGCAAAAGTCCCAGTCAGTTTTCTTTCTGACTTAAGGATGATCTTAGATTACATTTTCTGGTTTGTCATCATCATTTTACTTTGTTATATTTCGAATACACTTTATTGCTTTTCTTCTGAATATTTTCATGATTCTACTGATCAACCAAAACCACGAACTCCATAGGATGATTTATAATGACCATAGTGAGCAGATTCACAATAGAGTGATAAAATTAAATACCCTATATTTAATTTTTCCGAAAAATATTCAAAAATTTCCATAAATTCACTAATTATCCAAAGATATAAGGTCTACATACTAAAACTGGGATAATTCAATAACATTAAATTTAAAAAATCCTGGGAATTTAGATTTTATTTTCTTTAATTTTACTGACAAAAAAAAATTATTTCTGAAGTCTGCTAGCTAACACTGCATAGAAGTAAGATAATATGCAAATTATTTCTGTAAACTAAAATCTTTTATTAGCATATTCAATTAACAATGAGTGTGATCTATTTAAAATTCTTTAATTCTAAATAAATAATTAGTCGAACGATACGATAAAAATGTTACATATTAGCTGAGCACTCGATAAAAACTAAAAACTAAAGCTAAAGAGAAGATAAACCATCGATACATTGAATTCTTTACTAATGAAGGCTCTAAAGAATCTCCATATATTTATTAATAATTATTCCCTAGTATATAACAAACAAACGACAACGGTTCTCGTCGCAATCTCGATTTATTATGAAATCCAAGAGGATTAAATTATCCAAATTCATTATCGTGTAGAATCCATTAGAAGAGGCTTTCAATCGACGACATAGTCAGTATACACTACTCAAACAATATTAGATACAGATACGTATACAGGATCTCCGGATGGTGACCTAAGTATTTCTTTTTAATTTTATTATTCAGAATAAAACATTATTTACGTGTTAGGGGGCAATACTCAAATATTTAACACAGATAAGCTAGTTGTTTCCTGAAGGGTAGTTGTGGCATATTGTGTCAATATTTAAGCAATTTTTGGGAAATAATAACATAATACTATGAAAAAAAGGTCTAGACTCCGAAACGTTTGGAAATATACAGCAATTTCCCAAAAAGTGTTTAAACAAAGATAAGCTACTGTCTATAGTACGTACCTGGACCGCCGAATTTCACTCCTGAATTAAACATTTCTTCTTGTTTGGGCATTTACATTCCTAATCTGCAACTTTGGCCAGAATCGTTACAATCTATTTCGAGGCGCTTGCATATATACAATACTTGATTAATATAGTTATATAAAAAATAGTAATGCAACTAATCTTGTATTGAATGCGAGCTAACATTGAAAGAGTTTTTCTTTGTCTATTAAGTTAACCCTACAATACCGCAAGTCAGTACTTTCCGATCTATGACAAAAATCGTAGTCCTAGCAATTTCGTGTTTAATACATAATTATATAGAAGTCCTTTTATTAATGATATATTACTTCTGCTAAATATTTTAGATTTCTGTTATTATGTTCTTTTGACACAGTGATGAAAGATGTTGCCAGGTGGTGGTACACATCTTCCGAATTAACACCAAAGAATTGCAGCCAGCAATTTGGAGTTGTAAAAGGCATTTTGGGCTATAGTTTAATACTGGCAGTACCACCCCGTCAATTTTATGAATAAAAATATGTCCGCGCTATTTTTGAATTTGTGTGGCTTTTTATGTAGTAGGTAATAATTTAATATGAAAATAATCACTAAATAAACTAAGATAAAATACATTTTAATAAACAGATACTAGAACTTCAAATGTATTCTATTTTTATATATTTTTTTCTATCATTGTGTATAAATTTATAAGTACTTAAGTCAAGAACGAAAAAAGAACATTGTGATATTATGATACAACACTGGATTTCTTAATAATTGTAAAAATCTCAAATATATACAAGTTGTACATATCAAAACTTCGAAATGCAACAATTTCATCAAAATCTTTGAAGCCGTTTTGAGAATATTTTGACAGACATACATAAATATAACGATTATTCATTTAATAATATTATATATCTGTATGAAATAGATGAATCTCTATGAAACTTAATATAGTTTCATATTTTCAACACAAAAGCACAAACATTGCAAATCTACTGTAAACAAAACAAACTTTTTTGTGATGAAACTAATATTAAAATAATACTTTCGTATGAACTAAGCCGCAAACTATTAAACACATAAAAATAATTCATTTTGTCCTTACTGGAAAATATAAATTTGTGCGGTTGTAGCGATTTTGTGTTGTCTCATCGTTTAGTTGGTTTGTTTTAGCCTTTAGTTGAAGTTTAGAATTGTCACATTGAGTATCGCACTGCCCGCATCGCGCATACCGCGTATACGTGGGACGCATTCTACCCTACTTATAAAAAAGCGGCAGTCATATGAGACTGAACATTGTGAAATATACTTCTCGTCTATAGTTAATTGTCTCTTTTGTCTTTCATTGTGTCAGTCTCAGCAATGCATACAAATTTCAAGACAATTAAAATAATTGTTACTATGTGCTTAAGACACAGGTAATGTATAATTTAGTTCTTAATTCGAATATAACTGCAAAGGAACATATGACATGTAAGTTAAGTTTTAATTAAAATATAAAATTTGTTGAATAATAATAATTCAAACCTACTTCTCCTACTTAATATTCTGTCAATATTTAACGAAGTTATTTTAATTATAACAAATTCAATTATGGGACCATTATTTAAGTATTAAATAAATATTTTTTAAATATCAGTGCATCTGTCGATTATTCTTCATAGTAGCTGTTGTAATACAGTTTAATCTGATACATATTAAAGTGTCCGTCTGTTTAGGGGGCGCTGATGTACAAACATGGATTTTAATCAGCTCTCCACAAGTTTTTAGATTAGGCCATAGATATTTAGAAAAAATATATTTTATATATGCTTGACTGAAAATAAGACAAAACTGGTTGCTTTACACTTTCGCAATTCGTATCACACCGTCTTTCTGCACCAGCGCCAGTCTGGTCACTTCTTGAACTGTTATTTAATGCCTTCAGCTGTACAGTTTTTCCCCATATGAGTTGTCATACTTGTCTCTACCACCCATAAACTCGGTATCGTTGTTCTTTTTTGTTTTAGTCTGTCTCTACCATCTATAATTTTGGTAGTGTTGATCTTTTTGTGGTGGTCAGATTTTTGACGTATGTTAAAATTTTGTTCTGATATTGTATAATTATTAGATGTTATATTTGTTTATTTGCCATAATTTATTGATTTTCTATTATAGAAGAGGTTCCAAATATATAACATGGTTCCTGTTTCCTTATATTGAAAACTGGGTTGTGTGGGTATCAAGGAAAAGAAGTGTCGTGTCGGTCGGTCGGAACGAAGTCTAGAAATAAATACCATTTTTTCATTTCACTATTTCCGTATGTGTGTAAGTGTGGTTTAAAAGCTTTTGGGTCAATAATGCTGGGATTCTAACATATCTAGTCTTCAGTTTTGTGTTATTTGAAATTCTTTGGAACAAACATTTTCCCAAAGTTAAGAGACAGGCTTATGAAACAATATTCGATAATTTTTTAGCCTGCAATATTATGCAATGAATTTCTTTACTTTATATTGAATTAAAATGTTATCTTATGTTATGAAAAAATATATAAAAGCTTTGTGGAGTTATATGAATGAAAGATACTATTTAGAGTTTTTAAGTAATCTCTCCTAGGAATATTTTAATAAACGACAAAATTTAGAAAATTGGCAATGGTTGACGATTGACGATTAAAGCTTAAATATGTACCTGCAAAGAAACGTGCTGGGGTATACTCTATTAACAATAAAGATTAAGATGAACGTTAGGTTTAAGGATTCCTGATAAGTGATTAATATTTTAAAGGTAACATAAAGTAGTTGGTTTTGACTAACATAAAATTAGTTTTTATAAATTTTCCTTAAACGTTTTTTATTTACTACAATGTATTTAAGAACTGAGAATAATATTATTTTCAGGTTTTAATTTGACAATTACTATAATTGCAATATTAAAACACTGTTTTTTGTACAAATCTATTTTTGACTTAGCTCTTAACTACCTGTTAATCATCAATCCATAAATGTTAAATTCTATTATTATTTAAAAACATTGCTGTTATCTTACAGGGAAGTTTCGGGGTACTGAAGGACTCCTAATATATTAAAAACTTGCAATGATGTTCGCAACAGTTAGTTATTTTATATTAATAATGGGATTTGATATAAATAATAGATTTTTAACAAAAAAATAAATAAATTATGATATTTTACAGGTGATATTAACTAATTGTACACAAGTCCAACCATTAAATATGCATTAAGAGATCGTCAAGATGAACGGCAATGTTATTCCGAAAAACAAAATGTATCTGGAGGGTACAACCGATTATTTCGACTCACACATAATTGAGATAATTGAATTTTGGGCCGTTTTACTGAATTAAATTACATGTGGTTTTAATTAGCAAAACCGCATGTTTATTTTTCTCGTTGTTATATGGCATTCTGAAAATGTAGAGTATGGCTTAATTTTATATGTAATATCACGTCTAGAAATTCCTAAGCATCCTGAAATATTTGGCAACATACTATATGCCTACAAGGATAGAATTTTAAACCAAATCCATTTAACTAAAATAAAAATAAGAATGGACTTTTAAAATGTGGCATGTACTAGACTTTTCCCTAGGCTTGCTATATGTAAGAGACAATTAGTAGTCTCTATAGACGTCGATAAAGCTTTAGAAGATACTAGCTTACCCGCCTCCCTTTGCACGGGGCTAACGCGTTGTATTAATATATACATTTACAAGCATTTTGAAATCGTCGTTTAATTGACGTTTTCGGCCATTTTTAGGTCTTCGATCACTTGACACTTTTTAATTTTTTAACGCTTGACATTTTTGGATATTTGCACGTTTTTTACACTTTCGACGTTTCCGACGTTTTTAACACTTTGGTATTTTGACATTTCTTGCATTTGTAAACATCCAAGTAAACAATCAATTTTTACACTTGTATCTGTTTTAGAGCATCGACTTCCTAGAGATAGCCTGCAGTGCATAAATACCGTGCCAAGGATGGAAAGAGAGGGCAATAGAGAGGGTAAGAGGACATTGCACTCGATTGGGAACTGCATCCAAAGGGCTCATTGGCTGCACCGACCAATCGAGTGAAATAGCCTCTTGCTCTCTGTATTGCCCCCACTTTCAATTCTTGTCATGATATTTGTGCATTGTAGGTTACCTCCAGAAGGTGTATTTACTAAGTTATCTGTAAGTCCAGGTAAGTCGTATGTCAAGTGCCCGTATGAATGAAGAAAATGAACCAAAACTAAACCTACCTACGAAACCAACTTACACCAATATAAAAACTATTTCAAACAACTCTTACAGCCCACCTCTTTCAAAGAATTTCCAAAAAAAATGCTTAAACTATATTTATTTCAAATACTAAAGTAATCTGCCAGTCAAATTTTATTAAGATCGTATAACTCACTTGAGTACTTCCGTACAAATTTTGATGCCCGTTTTCACCTAAACTCATCCTATGTTCTTTCCTGAAATTCAAACTCTCTCAATACTCCGCTCTTTTGTATATTTTTATGAATATTCTAATGTTTTTTTCCATTTTTTCTAAACTTTTCTCATTTTACCCAAAAAAGAATATTATAAAAATATAAATGAGATATTATTTCCTCACCGGTGAAAATTTCCTACATATTTATTAACATTGGTACCAAAGTACCTCCAAAACAAAACTCATTTAGTAACTTTTGCGTGATGTGTGTTCAGATAGACAGCATATAAATAGGCAAAAATTGCGTTGTTCGCTACTTTCTATATTTTCCCAATGAAATGAGTTATTTGCTTTCTTGATGCAATCCCTCATTTTATCAAAATTTATAAAAAAAAATTCCTGTTCTAAAAAATTTAGATTCATATTGGAGTACCTTTTGTCACATATGGATACCGCTTTAATCGCCTTGATTGATTGATTAGTGAAGAACACTCATTGAATTAATTGATTATTTTAGAGCTGGCAACGAATTCGTTTAAGTTAAACTCTGCATTTACAATTGATTTCACACATTTATTGTAACTATTTTTAAAATCTACGACCTCAGCTTCTCACTATAGATATTTTTCCCGCTCAAGTATATAAACCCTATTTAATTTAGGCAGTAATTCTATATAAAGTCCAACATTAAAATTTTCGGTGATACCACATGTATAATAAAAAGTGTCACAAAAGTACTTAAACAGTATGGTACACGTAAGCCCTTACAACATTACTAGCATCAAAAAGTTCGTTACAAAAAAGCCCCTAGTAATTTTTGGCTGAAGGTATGTGTCGCAAAAATAAAAAAAAATTCATATAAATGTAGATCCGAAAATGCTAGGTTTTCCAAACGAATGTTCATGAAATCCTTAATAAACAGTAAACATCTAAAAAATTTTAGAATTAGAGAAAGTGATTAAAAATGTACACAATCAGCTTCATTGCAGGCATGTAGGGAGATAAAGATTTTCTGACTCGCTTACCGACTTGTCAATTTACTATTAACTAGTGGTCGCCCAGTTGTCGAAATTCGACCCGATTTCATGAAATTGTAAATCGATATTTTTATAAGAAACAGAGTTATGGAGAAATCAGAGAAGTAGATGTAATGACCAAAATTGTTTACTTATATTGACAAATGTATTGCAATAAAAAAATAAAAATGCAATCAAATATCGGTATTTTTGGCTGGAACCGCTCCTGGCAAAATATTCAATATAATAATTGTAAGATTGTTCTTTGGAACCTAAAAATTTTCGTCATTTGCGGTTTCAATCAAGTTCAGGAATATTAAAGAAAAGAGAGGACCAACAATCCCTAGGAGAACTTAAATATTTAATACATTCTCTATTGCCTTTGTCTGACAACTTTTTACACAACACGTTCGGGAAGATTGTGATAATAATATATTAGTAAAATAATTAAATTTATATTAAAAACAGGAATATTTAATATGAAAGTTACTGCAACGCCTCCGAAAAATCAATACTGATCTATTACATTGACTATTTTACCACTAAACACTAATAACGCTTGTATGCCACATGCTCTAAGAATATAAAAGCATCTAACGATCGCTCCTTCATATATAATTACTTAATGTTTTGAGTTTTGACCGTCTGGCGGCGGCGGCAATGTCAGTTGTTTGGCGTTGACAGTATGGACGTAAATAATGAATTCTTATTATATTTTATTTAATGAATAAACCAATATTATAAATTAATATTAGCATTCTGCACTAAAGGTCGTCAATAGCTACTTAACAAAACAAAAATGAAGAAAATCGGTTGAGAGGCAGAGGAAAAAATGGTACCTAATCGTTTTGTCTTTGCCTATTTATATATAGATTCCATGAAATCCTTACTGTATTCGTTGCGTAAGTTCTTCTTCTGTTGTATGCAAACAATTTCATTATAATAAGGTTCCCAGAATTAACAATCCTTGTTGTATCGATGTTATAACCTATTATCGTAGTTTGTTCTCTGTCATGCTCTGAACACGTCCATACCAGATTAATTGTTCTTAATCTTGATGTTCTAAGTTGTTGTGTTTTTTCTGCCATTATGTCCTTGAATCGGTCATTTGAAATTTTATCCATTCTAGATTTTCCAGATGCTGTCCTCTGGTAGTTAATATTCGGTGTAAACACCATCTTGTTTGTTATCCTTTTTCATGAACAATACTTCACTAAGGCACTAAGGGATTTTCTACCTTGAATGCTTCTGTCCTGCATTGCTTTCTCAAGGTTTCCATTTTGTGTGATTTTCAATCTTAAGTACTTATATTCTTCACAATGTTTAATTACTTCTTTATTTTCCAGGGTGATATTCTGCGGTGTTTCTCACTACACATACGCTTTATCTTTTCTACGTTTACCTCCATCACTTTCCATAATGTTAAGGCTGGTTCCAGATAAATCTCCAAGAGTATCAGTGATGTTATATTGTTAATAAATCATTTTTGTTTGCTTTAATCGTATTGTTTTCTGCGGGTCGATATATAGCAAATGGATTTGTCGCAGCCTTCTTCTCTCTTATTTGATTGACACAATGTCGATGATCTAGATCTGCATTTTCACTTTATTGATGCCAACTCATATGTTGATGAAAAATTGGTATTGTAAATTGGCTACTCTATATAAATTTGGATTTTCATCTGCCCATGTTGTGTAAATTGTGGAAATTTATTATACTTTTTTGGTGATTGATGCTTCTTCTGGGTATAGCACAGTACGTGAAAAATTTCTATGTTGCCTTTAAGAATGATTCGCAACATTCTTTCCAGAATAAAAATTACTAGAAATCAACAATTGATCTCTTGTACAGTCGTTAAGATTGGTAATATTCTTAATTGAGTAAAAATTTACTAGAAAACAACAATTGAACTCTTGCAGACTTCTTAACAACGACGACGATGCTATTTCTATCAAATTTGCAACAATTCTCGTAGCTATAGTTTGATTAATTCATTACTGGAACAGGATACTTATATCTTCAACATCCAAAATAAAATTTGGCTGGTTAAAAAGAACCGGTTTGCTGTAAACGACGAAGTATATTTTCAAATACGGTTTAATGTTTTGAATGTTTCTTTATAGGAAAATTTACTTCGGTTAATTAAAAATCATTTTTTGGCAGAACGGAAAAATTCACTAATATCTTCAAAAGTGACTTTTTTACAAGCAATGTCACATTTAATTGTGTCAACGTGCATATTTGTTTCGCTTGCGTTACTAATGTTCACAAATATGTGATTTGTCATGTCATGCAATATGGATTTTTATTTTTGTTTTTTCCTTAAAGATATCAATATTTTTATTGTTAGTTAACTATTAAACAAAACCGCATCAAATTTCTAATGGTTGAGCCACAATTTTGAGCTTGTACAACAGTGTGGTTTCACTCATGATTCTTTGATTACAAAATGTAACGTATAAATATTATTTATAGTAAAATTAATTAAATTTTATTATTTTGATTAGCATGTTTGTCATCATAGTAGATGTCATAAATTTGTTTGTATAGTATACGAATACTTAACTCGCTCCACCCAAAATCTTGATGAGATGCGGATTATCTCGATGTAAATGTTTTAAGATGACAACTTGTCAAATTCATTATTTCGTCTCCGCTTGCATATGTGCGATGGACCTTTCATCTTTTTCATGGAAAATGTTCGGTCATCAACCGTCGCCAAATATATCGAGAGATCAGCTGTCGATTAGAATCACACGGGACAAAAGCGAACATATGTATGGGATTATTTCACGAATTGAGTAATTCCAATCTTTCTTTTAGATATGCGTTTTGAAACGACAGTTTGGTGACATCAGGATTTCGATCCGATTTGATGAAAGTATGTTTAGTTTGGATGCATTTGGATGAATAGTTAATTAATGATGTCGGATTATGCAATGAAACAATTTTTTAACACTGTGAAATTAACGTAACTGTTTTCTTTTATTTCGTTTCATCAGCTCGTCAAAGAAGTATTAATTTCCTTTACCACAGTAAGAGACTAAATAAAAGCTGTAATGCATGAAGGTTAATTAGGCATAAGTGTTACCACTGTGTAGTATACAATTTTTTACAAAAAATAGTTACATGGATTTTTAAGTTAGTTATGTTTGAGTTTAAAGTTCAGAGTTAGGAAAGCTTTTGTTAACTTCGATAAAGATTTTTGCATAAGGGTGAGTTAAGGGGTAATTCAATAAACCCAAATCTGCAGACATTTTATATTAGTAATGATCATCATCACATCTACTTACAGTAAATGCTACGATTCTTGCTACGATTCTTTTGTAAAATTTGTCTTTGCCATCATGTTCATATTTCTCCTGAAAATATAAAACTATCATATATATGCATATACACCAACCAGACAATAGCCGGGCTAACCAGGAGGAGTTTATGAAGTACCAAGTCGCGATTGTCCAAAAAGCTACATCGGTCGTACTAAGATACGCACCAATTATGGAATATATGAACACTCCTTATCAGTACGCAAAATCCAAATTGGGCCCTCACATATCTTTATATACAAACAGAGAACTCTATTATTTTTGACGAAAGCAGGACAATTATATCCCTCAATTCACTTAGGGACGATTCGGAAGAGTATTGAAATAGAGAAAGGAAGAGGGCTTAATCAACGTGACAATAGCACGCGCCTTCTCACCCCATGAAGATCAGCAATCCTCGAACGGTTCGATTCCTCCACCACCGGTAGAGATATCACCGCGCGACCTGATCATCGCGTGACATAACCTGTAAACCTAGCGACAAGTATAATTACAGGAAGCGGTTCGGATTCACACTCAGTTTAGCTATCTTGTGACACTTAGTAGGCAGATTGAGATATCGAGTTTGATCTAGACTCTGAGACTCATTTATTAGTATTCTAGTGCGGCTTGGGGAGTAGGCAGATTGAGATATCGAGTTTGATCTAGACTCTGAGACTCATTTATTAGTATTCTAGTGCGGCTTGGGGAGTAGGCAGATTAACACCCCGAGTTCGAACTACACCATATTTTAGCTCTAGTTTTTCTTCTTTTCTTTTCTCTTGATAATGGTTCCCAAGCAGTTCTCACCCAGTACCTAGCTCAGTTCATAATTATAACCACGGAAGCCTCTCAGAACACACACACATACATATATATATATATATATATATATATATATATATATATATACGAATTGTTTGAGTAACGGTTGAATTGGCTAACACAATGTAAGAAAGGTTTCGGGATGCAGCCTTTTATGAGCGATTTTATAAAGAAGTGAAATACACTTATACTTTGCGAAAGCTTTCGAAATACTTTAATTTCTTCGTCAGTCTTTTGACTACAAACAAAATTTATAATTATAATATGAGAGATAATTTCTTAAATACTTACAGTAAATTGTGATTGTAATTTGAAAAAGAGCACAAACATAGGAATTATGTAATTAATAAATTAGATGTAACAAAATTTTTTTGAGTGACATTGATAGCAAAACTGAAAATGAAGTTATAATCAAAAATAACATTACTATGGTGAGTAGAATAATGTATTGTTACTATGTAACTTAATTGTTGAATACTGAAAATTAATTTTTCTTGTCGATGTCTAAAAGATTGCAATAAATGTTATTTAAATTTTGGATATCTGTTTTTTTATTAATATTATTTGGATAATAGTTAATAAATACCATCTCTAAAAAATTTTTTTGTAATAATTTTGTTCACATGCCAGAACTAAAGCGTTGTTAAAATTTATAGTGTGTGAATTTTGAATACAATGAGTGGCAATAGCACAACTTTTTTTTCCTAATCTGATATCGCTTTTATGTGAGATCATTCTACTTTTTAGAGTTCTTGAGGTCTGTCTAATATACGTTGCATCACAATTAATACAATCTATTTTATATACAATATTAGATTTCAATTCTTTTGGTATCTTATCTTTTGTTTTGCTAAAAAGATGATTTACTGTTTTGATTGACTTATAAATAAATACTTAAAATACTAGATCCGTTTTTTACAATTTTACTGATTTTAGTTGATAGATCTTTAATATATGGAATTGAAATATGATGAAGATTGACGTTGTTATTGGAATTGTTGCTTATAATTGAGTTGTCTTTATAAAATCGCTCATAAAAGGCTGCTTCCCGAAACCTTTCTTACATTGTATATATATATATATATATATATATGTATATATATATATGTATATATATATATATATATATATATATATATATATATATATATTGTAATGGAATTTTTATTGTATTTAAATTTTGAGTTGTTCTATTATTTAACTTGTTTTCAAAACTTTAATTCTTTTTAAAAACAAAAATTCTATCACAACTTCTTCTTGCTCCCGCTATTTGAGACCCAACATCTATAATGTAAACTTTTAATATTCAATAGTCAATAAAACACAAATTTCCGATATATTTTTAGTATTATACATTTTATACTTCAATCAAAACAACCATGTGAAAAATTCATAATTCAAATTAATTATAAAAATGAAACAATTCACTAAACTTGAAATCAATGAAGTAATCTAAAAAGATTTGTTGAAACGAATGGTTCTTTATCACAAATAAAATTTAAAAAACAATGCTATTTCACATGCAAGTTACTAAATTTTTAGTTTTAAACCCAATACTAAAAATGTATAATTCCGAATGAATCAAAAGCAATTATAAATTCTATTATTTTAATTGAATATGAACGCCGTAATGAAATTTGTAACCTGCAAAATTGTACTACCTGATTACTTTACGTTCGTATTAAAACATCAACTACTTTATCCTCCTGTTTTGATCTATGTGTGTTGACTGACTTTTTCTGAAAGTGCTGCTTTATCTGACTGCTACTTCAAACCCTGACCTTGTGCAAATTATTAGAATAACACGATTTTAGTGATTTTGTGACACGGTTTTATTTGTTGGTGGTTAGTTTATGACTTGTTTCGCCAAGGAGAAGCTGATGTTGCTACTGTCATTTTTAACCTCGTCAAAGAATCCAGCTGTGATTCATACGACTTTTTTACGAAACGTCTCAGCAAGCTTACATTTTTTGGGTGTTTATAACGATTAGATAATTTTCGGGAGACGGCCTTGACATATTTTTTTAATCGAAATAAATCATCGAAAGAAATAAAACTCCATATAGTTAATGTATATGGCCGTATGCGGTTGATAAACATAATGTAAACTATTAAGTGTAAAACGCTGCGCTATCTCCGCGAAGAATCTGCCTCGTATATTATACTCCTTTCAAATGGCCATGAGGACGGGTCTTCTCCTTCGCAGCAGCAACATTCATTCTTTCGGTTGGCGAGAACGATAAAGAATGACAAATTATGGAATTATTCCGAAATTGATATTATCAAAATTGTTTTGGTACATCGATAAAAGGTTTTCGTTATCTTGCGTTGTCCGCGCGGTACTTAACGTCTAATCTAAATCGCGACGATTCGCGTCAAAAATTTTATAGCGTACAAATGAAACATTAAGATAAGTTGATATAATGTACGTTCATTAGACGTATGTTTCGAGATTGTGCAGTAGGTGTTCCTGTGTTTTATGGCAGTTCTACAAAGAAATACTACTAATGTTATTTTATAAATGAGTTCGGTGATACTTTGAAAGGTCAATGCACCTATTACCATGTTAATTTTTTTCTAAATGTATTTAATTAGTTCGAACCTGCCTTGTGTTAATATGATACTGACGATAGTCCTAAATAAAATGTATTTCGAGAGAAAAAAAATTAAAAATGGCTATAAAATAAATAAAAATGAGGAAATGCAAATGAGAAAAATGTTAAAATGTATTGCTAAAAGAGTCACAGACAATTACAACAAACTTTGAGTTAAAAGCACTTCGATCGAAAGTCAAAGGACCAATTGATTTAATCTTAATTTTGTATTTAACCATTTTGTAGTCTGAATAAGCAACATGTGCAACACCGAGATTTCTCAAAATATAACAAGTTTAAAATGAATAACATAGTGCAGTATATTGCGTATAGCCCTTTTCAGGAATTTTACTCTGTGAATAACATCAGTTTGTGCCCTTTCATACTCCCCTCTTTAAATTTTTGTTTAACTTACAGTTTTTCGGAAATTATGGTATTCAGAATTCATGTTTCACAATGGAATGTCAGTA
Organism: Octodonta nipae; assembly: GCA_034190945.1. Classification (NCBI taxonomy): domain Eukaryota; kingdom Metazoa; phylum Arthropoda; class Insecta; order Coleoptera; family Chrysomelidae; genus Octodonta; species Octodonta nipae. The sequence continues at coordinate 39,056,128 of CM067217.1, read as the reverse complement.
CTAGAAGAACACATTAACTGAAGATTTTATTCACAGGGTAGAGGTCTAACTTCCGAAAGAAACTTTATAATGAATATGCTAGTAACAACAGCTTCTATGATATTGCTTCACCTTGTCTGGCTTTTCTATTAAATTTAAGACAGCTTTCTAAATTTTGATTTGCACTTTGGTTTCGCATGAAAAGTTACTAACATTTAGATGCATAGATTCTGTCTAGGAATACATGTTTTCCAAACCTTTCTCAAAATCTATGAAGGCCAAGACAAGTACTATTTGATATTCTTTGGTCTAATTCTGTTAAACATTGTGGAATTCGGCTTGTTCAAGTGGCAGGGTAGAGTGTAATATGCTGTGACGGTGGTTTTTATGATTTGAGTGAATACTTTGCACACAATCGGCAGAAGACTTATCAATCTGCAGTTCTGAACGTCTAATACTACCTTTCATTCGGATTAATACTAAGAGAGGGCTAGTCTGTTATTTTGCCCTATACCTGGTTTCATGTTTCTCTACCGGCATCATTATTAGTTAAACCATTATTCCTTCATTGTCTTGGATTATTTCAGTTCTTGATTCCTGACCCCATCTCCTTCATGACTATGTCTGCTATTTCCTTCATCCTCAGCAGTAGTTCTTACACTAAAATTATTTTGACGTGTTCTTAACACAAACAAAACAAAATTCTTACATTATTCGAAATTTAGTTGCCAAACTTGTTAAAGATTTTCTATATGCATACGCGCAGCTTATTTGTCACCGCGGCAAGTAATTGATAAATGCAAGCCCTGATGAAGCTCTCAAACAATACAAGCGAAACGTCGGCAAGTGTTTGATAGCCAATTGTTTTGTCATATTCCAAACATTGAGGATGAATAAGATAGGAAATCTTATTCATCCTCAATATTTCAAAAGTTTAAAATAGATTCTTGAAGAATTGCATTTACTTATTTAGTTATTCGAAATCAAGTAATACACTCTAATACAGAATTAGAATTATAGTGTTAGTTGCATGTGCGTAGGACTAGAATATAATTACTAATAATTATTCCTAAAACCAATAGCTAAAACTAATAAATTTAACAATATAGATAATTTTACATAAATATATAAACTTTCGATATATTTTAAAACATACACTAATATTTTTTTACTTTAATTGCTTCATATTTACTGAAGGAAAAATCATTAAACTAATGGCCAGGATAAGATTTCTTTTCTAGCTACTTATCATATTCATTTTCAGCATTTGAGACTTTTAAATCTAGTTCTAGAACTGGATGTAATATACCCATTACTTAATTCTGTGTAGTGATATAGTAGAGAAGTTGCTATCGAAAAAAGTTGGAAATCTATTTTTATTGCTGAAAATTTTAAAAAGTCCCTTTTGTAACCATTGCAGCAGGTTAAGTTATTTACTCCCCGTGCTATAAAGCAACCAGTAAAATTTGTTTTGAAAGTATTATGCAACTGTAGTACAAAATCACTCCATCTGTATCAGCACTTCCATATTAGTTTAAGTTTTCCAAAGAGAATTTCAGGCAGGCCAGTTTTTTTTTATTTGGAATAAAGAAAATTTAAAAATATTTTAGTGTGAGTGAAATTTTTATATAATGTTATTTAGTACCTAGAAAGTCAAAATTAATTTGCGAAAACAATAATTCAATTGTTAAACATTCTTCGAGACCGATCTAAAAGTGCAAGTGATTGGGCATGTTGGAAGAGTACAGACTGACACGCGCTAATGGCGCAAGTGTGATAGACGACAGTTGTTTGTAGTCAATATGTGGTCAGTTTAGTTACATTGGTGTATTCGTTGATGTTATTTGTGATAGTGATAAATTAAAATGTGTTTTTTGTAAAGACAGAAATGGTAAAAAATAACTCTTGTAGAAGATTAATTAAAAAAGTGTAAAGAAGTTTTACAAATACGTTTAAATTTTAAATTTAAATATGGTAGTGTACAGTTAGCACAGCAAGTTAATTCCACTGACGGATATCACAGAAATTGTTACTGCAGTTTTACAGCTTTAATGGCGAAATACCACATTATAGAAGCTGAAGGTTTAACAATTGAATTTATTGCTTGGGAAATTAATTTTAGACACTTAAGTAACATCATATCAAAATTTCTGTCATACTAAACTATTTTTTGAAAAAAAAAATTTAATCCTAAGTTAGTATTAAAAATTATTTGAAAAATTAAAATTTTACTTATACAGTTAGGTTGCACAGTGATAAACGCAACCGCTACCCCCAGCCAGGTAGCGCGTATGACTGCTGGGAGAGTGAGAGAGATAGCATATCTAAAACTGGCCTACCTGAAATTCTTGTTTTCCTGACGTTGCTAGCTCTTGTTTTTAATCCAGGAGTGGTATAGTGGGAATTTGTTAAATCTGTGAGATGAACAATTGCACACCGGCGATTTGTTAATTTTATAGGAACTTTGCTGTACAGCCCAAAAAACCTAATTAGTTGAGCTGTAACTTGTCATCTATATTGGAGAGAAGAGTTATATGGTACGTGTTTGAGACTGGTGAGAAGAAATAAATATATTGATATGACTTTAATTTTCTTAAATCAGCTCAGCTCACTAGAAGCTAAACAGCTGTTTTCGGTAATCTAAGTAGCTTCACTAGGACAACCACTCTTTTTATCTGAAAATGCAGGGATTTAAAACATATAGGGACTATTGCAGTCCCTGGTAGGAAGTGTCTCTGTTTGAGCTGAGAGAGAAATCCTAACAATATGTTTTTCAGTCAAATTTGTATTGCAGGTATTTACAATAACTGTCGAGACTTTAAGAAATTTTATTTTCTAAAAGAAATTTACATTTATCAAATACATAAATAAAATACGACAGTTGTTATGGCAGATTATATAGAATAAAAGTATAATATACTTTCTTGGAACGTTTACTGATTTCTACTGTGGTTTAAATTTATTTAAAGGAGATGCGGAATATGCTGTGCTTTATATGGTGTTAATGTACGACTTACGAAATCCTGCTGACAACAACAATATATACAATCAACAATTAAAAGTGAAGCCAAAAAAGGTAATCGTTTTGGGTACGTAACTTCTCGGTATTTACTATAATACATTATCAAGCACATCGACATTTATTGGTCAACCAGAAACAAACCGTACAATCCCGACTTTCTCAAACGCATTAAAATAAAATCCAGTGATGTACAACTCGATGACGATACATTATAGTTTCGTGTTAGCCAAAGAAATCAGACATCAAAAAGGCAAACGTTATGTACAAGAAATATAAATAAATATATACCTACTAGATAACCGATACAGTTAGCATAATGGCATAAAATGCATGAAACAGAAAATATGCGATTACCTAAGCATCCGGCTTATAACCACTGTATCTCGATAGATAGATTCATACAGATAGACTGAGAAAGAGTTAATTTTATCGGTATGAGTGAGCAAGCATTAGAACAGTAAAAAATAACTTAATTATACTATTTGACACACGAACAGTTAGACGTACCGTGATGCTTACACTTCTGTAATATACAATTTTTTTTCTTTGATACGAATGGTGCTATTAGATAGATTGATCGATAGTGATGGCGACTGTGTGACATTAAAGCTACCTGTTTTAGGTAAAAGAAACTCTCTTAAACGTTACAGGAAATTATTAAGACTCGACGTATAATGTTGTGAAAGATAAGATTGCGCGGCTGATTGTTAAATTAAGTAAATTATTGGTTCGTTATTGGCCAAACAGAGGAAATGAGCAATTTGTAAAGTGGAAGAGTAATGCAGGAGATTCGGCATTGGTTGTGAACGTGTGGGTTAGCAAAAAGAGGTGGATACAGTAGTTTACTTAGTTACTAATGGGATAATGTTAAACTTAAATTCTTTTGCACATCTGTTTCTGTAAGCTTGTACATTATTTTGTTATTTATGGATATAGTGGTGAATGCAATTATTTCATGTTATTTGGTATTGTGAGAAGAACCGTATGCTTCCATTCTAATAGTATGGTTTTAAAAAAAGTACACTGGCCAACAAAATTGTTTATCATAATTTAAAATATAAAAATATCTATCTAGTTTTATTAGCCTACTATAATAATATTTATTAGATCCGGATTCTAAGTGCCTGTAACAAAAAAATAGGTACAACCTGATAAATTAAAAGGAATTTGTCGTAGGATCTATAAAAATATTAAAATGGAGCACAGAGAGTTTGCAACTATAGCTTTTATATTAAATATCATAATCTTGATATTTTACAAAAATTGAACTCCTCCTTACAGAGATTGTTTCCTCTCACTGTTTATGTATTGCCAGGAGTCACTCTCACTCAGATAGTAGTAATTTGACATTTTATTTGCACAGAATTTGGAAATTTGGAATTTAATGACTTTTGTTTTTAACACCAAAAAAACCACATGTTATTACAGGTTCAATTTATTTTGCCGAAAATAAATGTTTGTAAGGATGTCTATACTGTCCTTTCCTAAACATTGTGTTGTACATTTCATTACGTAAAGTATACGGAAATTTCATTACTGACGATTCTGTGATTTCAATAGACCTACAGAGCATTCAAAATATTGTTATCTTTCTTGTTAGATACGACTAGCTAAAAATCATGATCTTTTCCAAGAATTTATTTAACTCATCCTCGCAAATAGTTGCTTTCAAAGATATTTATAAGGGGTTACTGTACTCTCAGAACTCTGTCAGATAGCAGAAATTTGACCTCTAGTATCTAAAAAAGTTGGTAATTTGAAACTTGATGACGATGAGAACTTTTGTTTTAAACACCAAAATCAACTTGATATTACAAGTTCAGTTCCTTAGATAACAACCAGTTTCCATGACAGGGAAATGTTATTGCTGATCTATAGATAATTCATGTGTATAGGGGTGTAGTTTTTCTTAGTAAAGTGGTTACGTTTTATGATTGTAATTTATTCTTAAATAATTTCAAGAAAGAACCTTGCAATTTTTTTTTGGTGTGTCCACCGGGAAACAATTTCGCTTGTTAGACACGTCTAGCTTAAAAATCATGATCTTTTTGTAAAAATTCAACTCATCTTTGCAAATATTTGCTTTTTGAGATATTTATAAAGGGTTATTGTACTCTCAAAACTCTGTCAGATAGCAGAAATTTGACCTCTCATATCTAAAAAGTTGGTAATTTGAAACATGATGATGATGAGAACTTTTGTTTTAAACACCCAAACCAACTAGATGTTACAAGTTCAGTTCCTTAAATAACAACCAGTTTCCATAAGGAGATGACAGGAAAATGTTATTGCTGATCTATAGAGAATCGATGTGTTTAGGGGTGTGCTTTCTTAGTAGTGGTAACGCTTTATGATGTAATTTATTCTTAAATAATGTCAAGAAAGAACCTGTTGAGCTACATGTCTCCGTTCCTGACTTACTATATAGCTGCTAAAGAAACATATAACAGGTCACATCTACTGTTTCAATGAGACCTCAATTCTTTGGTTTGTCTTTTACATTTTACCAAAGGGAAGGGATCCCTTCACTTGAACCTGGGAAAATTCTCAAGGTCACGTCCCCCACTTCAGAACAGAAGATGACACCGCCCGTGCTCATTCGCACGTGCCATCGCCTGGGGGTCAATGACATCGAATGACAGGGGCATTGACACGGAACGGTGGGGCTTTAGCATAGAACGACGGAACGTTGGTATGGGGCATATGGCATAGCACGACAGAACAATGACAGCTGACAAGTATGCCATAGAGTTGGTGCGTTGACGTATGGCACGGAACGTTGGTATGGGGCGTTGACGTATGGCATAGAACGGTCGCACGGTACATTGACAGCTGACAGGTAGGCCATAGACTCAGAGATACGGAACACGGTTGATAGCTGACGTATTGTACTATGACGTAATAGATAAAGCAGTTATACCCTTGAAGCGCATTCATTGATTAATTACCACATGCTCAGCCATACCAAGCTCTCATTGGACAATAGTTACCACGTGATCTGTTCAATCGTGCCAAATTTCAATGATGTACAAAATAATTTTTATATTTATATTACACAAAAACCGTTGCAGTGATGGGGAATCGAGCTTGCACGATTAGCCGGATGCGATTTTTTTGACAAAGTCGTCGTGTCTCCACCCAACCGTTATCTCTACGTTGCCTGTGACTGGTATTATTACTACGAGTCTTAAACGGGTTTTTATTGAACATACTATCAACTTTTAATATCTTTTTATGTAGTGGTCTTGTTGGCACATATGCTAAGTGCTTACTTAGGAAACCGATAGACTGGGGTTCGATTCTCCAATGAGGAGAGCGCTTCAAGGTAACTGCTTATCTATTAGGTCATAACCCGTCTATAGTACAATACGTCAGCTGTCAACCGTGTTCCGTACCTCTGACTCTATGGCCTACCTGTCCGCTGTCAATGTTCCGTGCCACCGTTCTATGCCATACGTCAACGCCCCATACCAACGTTTCGTGACATACATCAACGCCCCAACTCTATGACCTACGTGTCAGCTGTCATTGTTCCGTCGTTCTATGCCATACGCCCCATACCAACGTTCCGTCGTTCTATGCTAACGCCCCATACCATAGTTCCGTGTCAACGCCCCTGTCATTCGAGGTCATTGACCCCCAGACGATGGCACGTGCGGAAGAGCACGGGCGGTGTCATTCATAATATTAATATCTTTCCTCTTCAGATTAAAAATGTATTAAGAAGTAATTTTAAAAAAATTAAGTACTCTAACCTGCCATCTGCTAACAGGTCACTTGCACTTCCCTAAGGACATCTCAATAATTTGGTTAGTAGTAGTAGTAGTATCAGAAATTTATTATGGTAATTGCGATTGTGTGAAATACTAGTCACGTGTTTTAGGTAAAAGAAATTCTCTTAAACGCTATAGGAAATTTTTAAGACTACGTATAATACTGTGAATGATTGCGCTGTCGATTGTTAAATTAAGTAAATTATTAGTTCGTTATTGGCCAACAAGAGGAAATGAGCAATTTGTAAAGTGAACGAGTAAAGCAGGAGGTTTGGAAGTGGTTGTGAACGTGTGGGTTAAAAAACGGAATAAAACAGTTTACTTACTAATGAGATAATTTGAATTTGCGGTTTTTCCTTACAAAGTAAGGAGTAGATTAAATTATGGCTTTTAGTGTCCAGATTTTATTGGAAATTACTATGTTTGATATTTTTCGGGCATAATTAAAAGCGCTTGATAAATACTAAAACTTAAAAAAATGCAATCTGGCTTATGGGCATAACATTATAATTACAAAAATATAGAAGATCTTAATATCTTTCAATAATGATCTAGTTTTTTTATTCTTAAGGTTATTCGTGTAATCTATTTATTTTTACGGATTTTTGGGAAATAGCCACAAGGAGGAGAAGAAGAACTGGGAATTGAAAAATTCAACCAGTTCAAGTTCTGGGTTCTGGATCTTACAAGAACCGTCAAATTTACCTGTTATTATAATTCCACTGAAAATTTGATCCAGACCTTGAGACGTTTGTATTTTTAAATATAGAGTTCTTGTTTTTAAGTGTGGTGTGATTTCTCAAATAATCAGCAACATTAAAGAAGTTTTTTATATGTGCCAAGTTTGTTTCTTCTTTCAAGAAAGTATACTATCACCGTGACAACTGTAGAAGTAGTAAAAAAATAGTTGACCCTTAGTTTAACTTTCCTCTCAGCCAACAATACACAGCGGATTCCTCATGCAATGTTGTGTAGGAGCCGTAAAATAGAATTTGTCAATTCAACAATACTACGCAAAGAGAACACAACGCAAAAGGGCATTTTAAAGAGCCCGCCTTTATCTGGTAAATAACTACGATTGTATCCTGTCTCCTTTCATAGAATTAATCGTATCTAGTTACGGATTTTTGAGCAACCCTAATTTGGATAGTCATAAGGTTTTTCCTTGATTCTCGCTTATGATGTTTTTAGGATAGGTGAAACAACAACATTCTTAGAACGCATTTTTGGCGAACGAAATACCTGATTATTTTACTTTTCTGGAAACAGTTGATTTTGTTTCTTTATTAACAAATAAAAGTCTACAGCTAATTTAACTACATATGTAATTATATTAATTATATTAAATTAACTCTCCACTTAAGTTTCAGCTTTTTTTTCTGAATCTCAGTATTTTTATTTCAATAAGAAAATGGTTGGTCTACCTTGTAAAATATTGATGGATATCTTTATTTTTTCAAAATAACCCAACCAAATAGTGTTGAAATATTGTTATGTTTTAGTCTGATTATTTCCTTCTCCTTCTTGCACTAAATGTCTAAAAATTTTCGGTAACCTAATAGCTTTTAAAGGTTAACTTAACTTTTAACCTTATACAGTGTGATTTCTAACTTATGAATTGTAAAATAGAGGTGCTATACCTAACACGACTCCCAAGTTGAGAGTCTTTACTGGGCGTTGACTCCAAAATGCTATATGTCGCTGTTTAGTGCCAGGTTTATTTCATAAATTATTATCTGAAAAGTATTTAAAAATAAGAATTATTTGAAATATTCCAATACAAATTTTGATGAATATATCTGTTTAAAATATATTCTGAAAGTTTCGGGTTATACATAAATAGTAAACTTTTGCTGACCAGCTTATTAATTATTGCCATACATTCACTTATATCTAGTGATAACCCAACTAATGAGAAAGAAGAAAAGATCAGCGATGTAGGTTAATCAAAATACTACTAGTTTGTAATTAATAAACTTGTTTCAGTTAACATACATATGAGAATTAATTTGTTGTACATTTACATGTTCTAAAATTCAACAAACATTTATTTTGTAGATAAAAAATTCTGATTGTAGGTAGTCTTGAAGACGTTTCAACTCCAGATTTGGAGTCGTGCATTTTTGTTATGCCTTATTTCTCCGTAGTTCGCTCAGAAGCACACATTTTGTTTGTCAAAAAAGTAGTTTGACGGCATTTTATCAGAAATGTTAAACGGTTTTGTGATTGTGTCTTGTTTAAGTTGTCTAATTGCCAAAAACTAAGTGCCGAATTGGGCCCATACCGCATTCGTAAGAAGTAACTTTAAAATGATTGTTGAGAGGGTCCTTGAATATTTTGACTGCTGGTGAATGTTTTCATTCCTGTGTTCCTTTCTCCAGCATAAATTGTTAAGAGGTTGTAATGGTCAAAGGATATTAAGAGCAACTTTGAAAAATAACTCGGAATACTGGTTGTCTCTTACCAAAAGTTTTCCTCACAAATCTACTGAGAGAAATATATCTCTACCATTTGATCAACAAGTGTTCCTATGTACAAATATGTATTAAAATAATTTATATTTAATAAGAATCGACTTCAACTGACTTAAAATGAAAACGGTTTACAAACCATGTGCAATAACTATTTTCTAACATATCTTGACTTTGGAAAGGTACTTATGTGATATTTACTTTGACATTTACGTACTTTTGCCTTTACTTTTCCGATTTGCTGAGAAGTACTATGTTTTACGTTAGAGAAAAATGTAAGGAATTGCCTTAATATATTATAATTTAAAATTTATTTAACAAAAAAGTGCGGTAGAGAGACTCCGTCAGGACCGAACTTATTTTTCAGCACTAAACGTGATGTAATAGGTACAATTCTTTATTTCATTTCAACTCTCTCTCTGTAATTTGTATTCTGTTTCTATTTTTCCACTTATTTTTTTAATTTACTTTTATTTTGTTATTATTTGGTCCACTTTTTATAAGTATAATTCTAATTCAGTGGTCACCCAATGTAACTCATTTGTCTATAATTTTCTTAACAAACCTTTGAATCAATAATTCAACTCTACCCGATATTGCAATCGACCTGATATTTTTGTAAACCACCCTGTATAAGTATAAATTCAGTCCACCCTATTAACTGTTTCTAATATCGTTAGAGTCTCTCTGTATACCTCCAATTTTACTTCGCTCCATATTTCATGTATTACATATATGCAAGCAACTGGTCTACCCTATAAACAAAATATGTTACATTGTAAAACCACCTGGTACACCTATAACTCTATCCTTTACTTCAAGCACCCTCTATATGCAAGTGCTTTTAACATTTTTTGAACCTGTCTGTATAACTATAATTATACTCCGCCCTATAATTCAAATATGTTAACAGCTTATGATTATTTAACAATTTTTTAAAACATTTTTTGATTCACTTCATTATAATTCTACTGTACACTTATTTCAACCACCTTGTATACGAAACTACTTCTGTGCCACCCAATTATCACATTTTTTTAATATAAAATGGCTTGCTGTTCGAATTTCGATACTTGCACGCACATACACACACACCTACAAGCGTATACAGTATAGAAAAGGTCGCCGCAAACAATTTTTCGTTTCGATACACTGATTTTGTACCATTTCACCCTACTCTAAAAGAACTTCGTTTTAAAATGAAACTGACTTCAAATGGATGAAAATGAAAACCGTTACAAACCCCTGTATGCTATACTTTTATGACATCTTGATATTTGATATAGAAATTTTTAAGTAGAAAATTTTACATTTGCATTTATCCTATTTTCTGAAAAATGGTATGTTTTACGTTATAGAAAAATATACGGAGTCAAGCTGAAATATATCTTTGCAGAATGTAACTTAAATTATGCAAATTGATGGACCCGTTTTAGAGAAAATAGTGAAGATTTATTGTAGTGTAGTCCCTTAATTACTGTTTTTTCTGATTTTCTGGAAAACCGTATATCTCACCTTACAGAATACTCTATCATACAATGCACTTTAAATTATCAAAATTGCTTAAGCCGTTTAAAGTAATCACTGAGTATATATAATAAAAAAAGCCGACGAATTGATAACCTCCTTTTTTTGGAAGTTGCCTGAAAACTTACTTAAATTGATTATATTTCTTCCTCTCAGACCATCTATGAGAAAGACTTTCTGTAAGCGAAAACAAGTAATCCCGGGATTCGTAAATGCTCTTACTACATACACATATTGAACATTACAATTTTTTAAAGCTTATCTGTTACAAAAAATAAGTGAGAACAGACAACCCGAAAGAGCTGTCAGAATAATCATGGACATCCACAACAACTGAATGATGAAATCGTCTATAAAACTCGACACAAGTTGCAGACAAATATTGCTACATTATCACCAAAACCATATTGTCACTGGTAAAGTTCAAAACTGTGGGCCAAACTAATAAGACAAGTATTGTGTAACTAACTGCATCAACAGTAAATATAATAAATGTTAAGCTGGTTATATTCAGATAATAAATAAATCCAAGTCTCATTTCCTATAAATGGAAATAATAAGTTTAATTGTTGTATTTTCCTATTGGGAAAGTTAGCAAATGTTTATAAGCACATATAACATTATAATGCTTATTTTGTATTTATATTCAAAATTAATTCCATTCTGAGAATTTTTTAAAGATTTTGAATGAGTTGTTGCAGGTTATTCATGTATAAATAGGTTCAGGTAGAATTGTAAATGAAGCATGACATCAAGGAATAAAATAACTCTATTCACTTCCATTTAGTATACTTCCTACTTATTTCTTAAAGGATATCTGTAGAAGTTTCACACACAATTTGCACAAAATTACAACTTATTATACTATTTTCAATGAAATATCAGGCGTGAAACTTCTGCAATATACAAGAGCAAGTGTGAATATCTAATTGAAGATCAAAATAATAATCGATGAAACTGATTTCGTTGTCTTTTATCGGTGAGAAACAAAAACTTGTTTTATTCGTCAAATTTTTATTTAGCAATTTAAGAATAAAATGAATTACTTTTAGTTTTCGATATTTTGGTACAGGATGACTGGTACGATTGTTTGTAAAATTTTTAGAGGACCATGAAGAACTAAAAATTTATTATTGCCTTTCCCAAATCCCACAATATTCTTTGTACAAGAAAAAGCTGCTATGCATTTCCACAAAAAACTTTAGTCTTTAGATTTCATTAAATCTGTACAAAATGTTTCACTACAGCCATGGGAAATTCTAGTATCTTTTGAAGTTACTGCTTTGTTTCCTAGTGTACCCATTCCATAAACTTTGAAGTAGCTTGAAGATTTATTGCGTGAAAACTCTTTTTGTGGGCCGGAAAAAAATTATTTTATTTCCTTCACAAAATTGTGCATGTGCCAAAACTGTTTTAAATTTGGGGGCTGCTTTTATGAACAGAAACAGGGAACAGCAATGGGGTAACCCTTGTCTTCGTTCCTTGCTAATTTTTTTATGGGCAGATTCGAAGTTGAAACAAAGAAGGTATTTTTCTAGGGTATGGCTAAGGTATGTAGACGATATATTTGCTGTTTTTGTTACGAATAAGTTTAATATTAATGATTTTGTCTTTTATCTTAATCATAAATGTCCTACTATTATTATATTTACGTATGAATTAGAAAATAAAGATAGTCTTCCATTTTTAGATGTACTTTTCTAAAAATTGTTAATAACCGTTTAGAATATGACGTATAATAACTCTTTTCACTGCCAACAAAATGACGGGTATCAATTTCCTTGTACAATCGTTTGTTGACATTCCCTCTTACCAAACAGAGATTTGAGAGAGAAAAGAAAGCAATTAGGGATATAGCTACATGCAATCGTTATCCAGTAAATATTGTAGATAAGCTAATTAGAAAAAACTTAGGCTAAGAATAAATGAACCGTGAACGAGGAACAAGAACATAAGTTTATCTTTATATCCCGTATAATCATTATACTAAGGGCTTTAAAATAATTTTTAGGAAACTTGGTATAACTGTAGTATACAGAACAATGAAAACTCTATAAAAACTATTGGGCAATCCCAACGATTTCGAAAAGTCGGAATATATGGGATAAATTGTAATAGTTCAGTCAATGACCTTTTTCCCGGGTAATTTGTCCAAGCAGCACCGATTTTCCTAAAAATATGGATTTGAGTACTACTTACCCCGCGTCTCAAGGTTGACCCTTTGCTGAGGTTTGCTGTTTTCCCAGAGGGGGATGCTACCCCTTCTCGGGGGTGAAAAATATTATATGTAAAAATGTCTGGGAAAGAATAAATTAACTAATTTTAAGCAACTTTTGTTCCATAATTTTTTTTCTGAAAGTCAATTCTTTTCGAGTTAATCGCAAGTGAAATTATCGATTTTTCAACAAAAAAAACATGTTTTCATACGGTTTTGTGTAAATAACTGTACAAATATGCACTTTAAGAAAAAAATCTTTTGAATCAAAAAAAATGTTGGGTTTGGGGTTTCTGTAGAACCAATACAAAGGGAGTTATAGCTTGTGGAATTTTGTTTTTATTTGCCAAAACAAAAAATGAAAGGTTTATCGTGAAATAACTGAAAAACAATGCATTATCGGGAAACGTTTATATATACTTTTTAAAGTGCTTACAAAATCCTTTAATTAACTATATAGTGTTTTTTCAATGAAATATGAGCTGAAAGGAGCGAAGAAGTTCAAACATTTTGTCTCAAAAAGGTGGCTTATCATAATATGTAGGTTTCTTCTTCTTTGTCAATGTCAAAACTCTATATCTCTAAGTATTTTTTACCTGTATCTTAAACTGTGATAGACAGCTTCTGCTGTTTCTCCGATAAACATCACACAGTCAAGGATCACGAGTGAAGTGAGGATTGCACCATCGTTTGTTAGTTTGATCTATTGATTTATATACAAAGGCTTTGTCTGTTCGTACTATAAGGTGTGATTTCTTATCTGCTGCTTGAACTGGGGCAGTTTTGTGGATCAAAATAAACTGTAATTCTGTATGTGTTCAGTAACGTCTGCTGGCCGTACGTTTGATGATTTGGGTGTATACAACATCGCATGGAAATGGTATTCTTAATACTCTTGCGGCTAAAAGTGGGCTACATCGATCTTTAGGACAACGAAGTATTTGGCGATGGTCGTAAATCGTTTTTAGTGTTTTGTTTTGAATAGATTTCCAATAAGATGCTTCATTATGGTTACAGTCTGCCTGGGGACGATTTTTAGTTACGGTTCTCCTTTATTTGAAAATGCTATCTGTCATTCCAAACCATGGAGGTTTCATCATCATAGCAGTACCAAATTTGCTTTGACTGAATTAAAACTCTTTCATGTAAGCACACGATATAGTTACACATAGATTTTCCGGTAATACTGGTAGTCGTTTGGTGATGTCGGAAGTGTCTTCAGACACCGCTTGGGAAGATATTTGTTTGCTGGAGAGGGCCGTTTACGGAGGATATGGTGTAGAGAAAAATTATTTCGAAACTGTGATTTTACCGTGTTCCTGTATACTTGTCGATGTAGTACGATGGAGTGTATAATTTCGTTTATAGATTTTGCGTAGACTTTAATGTCTTGGTGGTACATGAAATCTATGAGCTTTCAGGGAAACGCCCCAAATCCGGAGCAGTGATTTCTTTTTTACAAAACGTGTTCGTCTGACGCCAATGAACGATCTCAGCTGTCATCTTCATGGCTTACTGTCTGGAGATGAAAGTTTGGTTGTTAAAACAGTGTTGAGTGTATAAATGAAGATTTGGTTTTAGGGAACAACACTATGTGGTTTTAAATCTGTGACACACCAGTGGTTCCATAGCTTTTCAATTAAGTGATAAATTAAGAAATCGACTCAATAGAGCAAACCGAGCAGATTATTGGCAGACAATGAACAATTCCTGTCGATATAGATACTGAAATTTAATGAATACGGATTTCTACACATATGGTGTGATTTCTAGTTGACGGCTCTTTGGATTATAAGGTAAAGTCCCCAGTTTCGTGAAAAAAAGAAATGAATCTATTTTGTAAACTCTTCAGGTTCCACTAACTGTAACATCAAGGTTGAATTCCATTGTAAATTTATTTTGAAAAGTGTGCTCGTACTCAAATGAATACAATTTGATGTCATTTATCTGACTGTCATTTAGAACACACATGTGTTCTAAAGTCACAGAATATTTTCTAAATATATTTAATGAATGAAATTTATTTCAACTAATAATGACAATATCCTTGTTGAGCATATTTACAGTTTTTTTACATCATACTTTCATTTTTGTTTATATTTCG
Source organism: Octodonta nipae (assembly GCA_034190945.1). Classification (NCBI taxonomy): domain Eukaryota; kingdom Metazoa; phylum Arthropoda; class Insecta; order Coleoptera; family Chrysomelidae; genus Octodonta; species Octodonta nipae. The sequence goes on along the minus strand of CM067217.1, from coordinate 39,041,037 downwards.
AGATATTTAATAAAACGGTGATGTAGAAAGGAATTAGAATTCTTTTTCAAAATCATTGTTATCAAAATACTTTATATATGTGAATTTTGCAAATCCTTTGATGTGACACAGCTTATGAACTAATTTTGTTAGTGACATTATTTTGTAAAATATGTTAACTGCGCCCACAAGGTTTAAAACAGAAGACCTTTTCATTTCTGTTTTTTATACTTAATAACCTTTGGTATAACCTGATATATAGTAAACATCTAGATTATGTTCTTTGCAGGTGTTTATTTATGCAACCGAAATATTCTGATTCATAACAATTTTATTATTAAAAAATCTGGATGATACGAAATCATTAATATTCATTTTACATTCTCCAGAAGGCGAACACAGACCAACCCACCTCATTAGTCTTCAGTAACATCCAAGAACATCGCATTAAAATATGTGTTTTCTTTCCAAATCGAAAAAATAAAATAAAATTCATTGCCAACCCCAGCTAAAGGTCCCGGGACTTATAGCCGTAGACTTTTTCTTTCGATTCCATACGATTGGAATAATTTAGTGGCCAAAACGAATTAGGGATAATGAGTTTTGTTCTTGTTTTGACTTTTAAAACCGTTGCATTTGGTAAATTAACCGCGATAGGTCTGCTTTTTATTGTTGTTTTCGATTTAGTTCGATTCGATAATGTTTTCATTTACATTTTAGATTATGTTAACGAAATGATATTTTATATGTCGGGATCTGATATATTATGCCGAAACATACATAATTAATTAGAAGAATGCAAAAAAGTGAATGCGTGATACTTCAAAACGAAATTTAGAAAATTAAATTAAATCAGAGGATTATTTTGAAACGAAACTAAATTTGTTGCTTAGAAAAATTACTATGAAATCAATTAGTAATCATTGATTCGTTAATCCTCTATAATTGGTCAATTTAAATATAGGCATTGAACACAATATCTGAATACTCCCCAATGCAATGTCTATTAAGCTAGGATGACAGTGGCTTTTTGAATTATTACTGAAAGGTTAGGTAGAAATCGGTATATAAACATGTAACAAAAATTATTAATTTTGAATAGTTTTCTGAGTCGTGCCAACCAAATTAATTAAACATATTTAATATTCATATCGAATTGAAAACAAAAATGGCATGACGCCTCCTAGGGAATAAATGAATTACACTTGGAAAATTGTGCGGAAACTTTTCATCTTTATTCTGTTTTTTCAGAAATGTCGCTAGCATGCGTAATGCCAATTTGTTTTTGATCATTTTAAGATCAAAATTTTGATTGTTATAGTTGGCAGGATTCAGAATATCATTCAAGAATTAAACATTTTCCCTACATGTTCATATATCGATTTCAGCCCTTACACCCATTACTACCCTCCTGCCAAAACAATTTTCGTGATAAAGTCGATGGTAAACTATCGTTTTATTAACACGGCAGTACTCAGAAGGTCACCGCAGCACCTATTTTTTTTGTTTAGAAAATCTAATTTTCACAAGAAAATTCCCTGGAAAACGAACTGCAAGTACCTCAGAGAATCTTTCAATACTCCACAAGGTAGGAGGTTGACGTCCTAATTTAGATGTCTTGGCGTAATTGTCAAAGTTTGAGCAAGCTCCGTCATTTAGTTTGTGACTATTTGACAGGCATTGAAATTAACCTCGTGAATTTTAACAAAAATGGAAAAAACGGAATATTGTGTAAAAATACTATCACCGAACCAAGAAAAGGTTTGAGAAATATTGGGTAACCCTGCACCATCAATCCAGGTCGTCCAAAAAACGCCCAAAATGGTCGTAGAAATCGATAAAATGACATATTAGAGAATCGAAGAATGAAAAGGCATCCCAACTGAGCGGGTAAACATTACTCACACTTGACCATAAGCGCAACCGTGTGACCCCTGCAAAAGCAAAGAAGTGTTAGGTGATGTTTAGTCGTAGTCCAAGTTAGTTTTTGCGCCGGTTTGTTAACGTGGATGAAATATGGGATCCACTTTAACTTATAAGAGACCAAACAACAATCAAGTTGGGTTTCACCAGGTGAACGTGCACATATAGATAAAAGAGGAACGAGGACGGCTAACAACGTAATGTTATTGGGGGATGCACGCTGTGTCATTCACCTCGATTACCTTTAAAAGGGTAAACCGATCCTGAGGAATATTATTCAAAACTTCTGGACAGATTTGATATTATTTGAAATTGGGCTACTACCTACTACACCATGCATATTCCCTACGCCTATTTAGCCTCCACAGCTATTTCTTACTTCTAAACCTGAAGAAATAACGGGGCGGTAACAGATTTGTGTTGAATGAAGGGGTCACCATTGCAACTAGCACCTGTTTTGAGGGCCTTGAGGAAACCCATTATTTGGAAATAATAAGAAAATAGAATAATATATTTTATTCAAAAAGTCACTGACGTATGAAACTGTCCCCTTATAAGAGTCGTTTTATTGTGGGGTATCCGAAACAACCATTATCTTGTTGCTATTATGTTATTCATTTAGGCGCCAATCACCAGTTAATTATTCTGGCAGTTGAAATGATTACTACTGCAGCATAAGTTCTAAGCTGCTTTAGCAAAGTGCGGATTTAAGAACTGTCAGTTTTGTTGTTAATAAGTTGCTTGAAAATGTACCGGGTATTTTGTAGAAAAATGTTGCTGATTCGTGACTTTATTTAAAGTTTTGATCCTATGAAGTCTCCAAGGTATAGTGGCTACTGCAGCTCAAATCTGCAGCATTGGATTGAATTCGCCGTTACTTAGAGGAAGTTGATATTTATGATGAAGTAAGTAATACAACTAATTACAAACTTAAACTTTATTTAGAACTGTGATAATTGTTTCGCGTCCGATGTAGCTTATTCCGGAGATCCTGATACAATTTATCAAAGTATTTTTACCAGCGATACTATTTCTATAAAAATTTTCGTTTATCGATATTATAACAACAAAGGCGAGGCTAGTTTCACAACTTTCTGTTATTTAAATATTCTATCATTTTTAATTTTTTTTATATTTTTGAAATAAGACTAATAAACGTTCACATGTTACTTGGCATTTTTGGTTTGCGCTGTACACAGTACGCGGTGGCATAAATGTTTTGATAACATTCTAATGCGATTTAGAATAGGCTACTTTTTGACATTTTTCAAATAGCAGTGTTAGCTATTCATGTATGAGACATATTACATTTAATTTTTATTGTAACTTGAAAAACTATAATATTTTTAAACTTTTAAATAAAACTTCGTTAAAGTTCTCAATTTTATTACTTGATACGATATACCCTGTATACCCTTAATTTGACAAATTGAAAAACTAATTAAAACAACTGAAGTATATATTCCAATTTAAAATTCGTTATTGTTATATAATCCCAACTTTTTTATTATTCCAATGGTACTAATGAATAGTTGGATTAACAATAAATTTATTCATCTCTTTTTCGGTTTGGAGAGAACACACATATTTTACTTCGATATTTTCACTGCTAGTGACGACTAATGAGATGGGTTGGTCTTTGTTCGCCGGGTTGCTCTTCTCCGTTGACTCTTGGAGGAGGTAAGATGAATATTAATGATCTCGTGTCATCCAGATTCTGAATTATATAAATGTTGGTTTGGTGGAATGAATATATGCGGAATAATGAACTGACGAAGGATGAACGCCGAAACGGGCGTTGGTGACTAATTCTCTCACATTTTGTATGTCGACTATGTCGTGGATTAAATTTGAAGAAAATAACTGTCAGCTGCCTGAAGGAGATATGGTTGTGATAGTTTTCGAAGAATTTATTTTTTATCTTTGCTACCGAATTAGTTAATAATCTCGTCTTGTTGTAATAATGATAATCAAAGCCTTCATTAAATTCAATTTATATTAGTGTTACATTCTTTAAAGATGTAAAAAAACGTTAGAAAGATTGGGATATTGTAGGCTAAAAACTATCAATATTAATTTTATTTAATTATACTCAACTAATGATGCAAACTAATAAATATTTGCACTATTAGAAAGTAATGCACTTAATTTTTTTTTGATTTGGCAACAACTTGATTATGATTACTAAATAAAATAAAATTTATAAACTGTACAGTATTAAGAAATTTCTCTCCCTATTACCAAGTATTTATATAGTTGAAAATCTGACCAAAAAAGTTCTATAATTACCTTTTTATATTTTTTGTATTAAAAATATATAAGTATATAAAAATGTACTGGTCTGTGTTTCGTTGATGGTTTGTATGAGCAGCAGAAAAAACTATTGCACTGAGTCGCCTGACAGACGAAATTTTTGTGCTCAAAGCTTACCTATGATTTGACTCTAACAATAAATTCATGACGGCTTCATTTGTTTGAGGTCTCTCGATGACAGTATATAATAAAAGACGACAATTTTTTAGTTAATAGAAAATACCACTATGGCACCTACAGGAACATATGACATGATAGATCTATCAATTTTACCTATATCTACCCCTCCGCGTTTTAGAGAAAACTAGCCAGTAAGAGAGCATAAATCTGTTGTGGTGCTGTGTGAAAATAAATCGTGATATACCAAAAACCAACCAAAGCATTTGTGATACTATCTTACAATCAATATACGACAACATATTATTTCTAGTCCAAAACCTTTATCAGTTACGCATCCATCAAGTGATTAAAATGGTGAATAATTTTCACAGTACATATTCCGATTTGGGTTCTCTGTAGGCGAGATTTCCCTGAAATTCCTAGAAATAAATAAATAATTATTATCGAGTTCAATAAGTTGAGGCCAGTGCAACTGATGAAAATTCTCGTCTTGGAACAATATATTGTCTTGCGTTCAATGGATTTTACACCTGGAAAAATTGTGGTATTTATGTAAATGTTGTGTAAGTGTTTAGCAAGCAAACCCTAAAGTGAGCAGGCAAAATCATGCTTTTTAATTATTTCAAAGTACAATTTGGTTATTTTTCAAAATGCGAAAATTCCCAAAAAATATCTCAATCACTGTTGGCACTGAAGCAGTGAAGAATTGATTATAGTGTTATTATTTTAAACCATCTTTTTTTATAAATGATGGTAACAATTACAGACATAGTGCACTGATGTTCTGTCGTGACTCTATAATGTGAGGCTTGAAAAGAACTCCATGTTACACTGGTAACCGCTGTCGGTAAGTTACAGTGATATGATGTCTGTCTTTTAATATCTTCTATTTTTCTGTATTTATCTATCTGTTTTGAATATTTCTTTCCTTTCTTTAATAAATATGTTGATGTTTGTAAAACAGCAGTACCTGGTTATAAAACAAATGGTATATTAGCAACAATTAACAGTTATCACGAAAATATCTAGTTTACAATGGAAACAACAAGAACATATTTTTTTAGATTTGACATTAGATCAAAACAATAGAAATATTTACATCGAGTGGTACACAAAACAAACCAGCCATTATCGCAGAAAAAAGCCGTAATACTAAATCTAGCCAACAGAACTATAAAATTATCTGACGCAGAATGTTTACGTTGGGCCAATTTTTTATCCAAACCCCAGAACACTTGTACAATACCTAGAGTTGCAACTGTCACAGGATCTGAGAAGTCACTACCAGGAGGTGACACAGCACCAACTATGGAAACGGAACCCTCTCTGTCCCGATTACCAAGACATTTGACGCGACCAGGACGTTCGTAGAAGAAAGCGAGACGGGCACCCAAGTAGGCTGGGTAACCGGAATCGGCAGGCATCTCAGCCAGACGACCTGAAATTTCTCTCAAAGCTTCGGCCTAACGAGAAGTAGAGTCAGCCATCATAGACACGTTGTAACCCATATCCCGGAAATACTTAAAGTAATACCAGTATAGAAGCTGCTCTGGCAGCTACAGGCATGTTCGATTTGTTGGCGACCAAAGCGGTACGTTTCATGTGGATTCAGTTTCGCCACCAACTTCAACTGTCAATTCTGGGAAATCTCTCAATACTTCAGACATTTCATTACCTCTTTCACCGCAACCGACGTAAATGATGGCAGCGGAGTTCGAGTATTTAGAAAGTGACTGAGAAATGACAGTTTTGCCGCAACCGAAAGCTCCTGGAATAGCTGTGGTACCTCCTTGTACGCATGGGAAAAGGGAATCCAATACTCTTTAACTTGTGAGAAGTGGGTGGTTTGCTGGCAGTTTCTCACTTACAGGACGTGAATGACGTACCGACCAAACTTGCAACATAGTGTACTTTGTCTTTTCTCCATCAAATTCAGTTTCCAATACAACTTCATCAAATGTGTAGTTTCCAGATTCTGCAATATAGGTGACAGTTCCCTTAGCTTTGACTGGCAACAACTTTTTGTGTTTAAGTATTTTCATGGACAATATGATAAATATCACCTCCCGTTAAATGTGAATCCATCTTAATATTTTGTGGGACAAATCCCCAATTTATAGTTCTTGACAAGCATGGTACGTTTATACTTTTAGGAATGTAAATAAAGCTAAATAAACCTTAATGTCTAATAGGTACCCAAAAGAATCAAATTTTTAACGAACAACTACAACAACATCACGGTCAGGAAGGAAAAACTCATCATCTGAAAAAATAACTACAAAAAACAACAAATAGCTAAATTTACTATATGTAAAAGCGTTGTCCAAACAATTTCAACGATTGTTAAAAAAACATAAGGACATGATTTTTTATCAAACATTTTCCGCAACCTAAAAACAAATACTCCAAAATATAAAAAAAAATAATCTTGAGAACTGCATAAAGTCTCATAAGTACAACCAAAAAAATCAGACGGTACTAATAAAGCACGTAAAATGGAGAAAGCTTGCATTCAATTTCGAAAATACTAAAGTAATAAGAACAGAACCAAACACCAGAACACCTATATGAAATGCTACAGATTTAGAAAAATATAATGACAATTAATTACACGTGCCAAATGTACGCCGTTGCCCCCTAAATGGAATAAAGACAAAAATTGTACAGGTGTTTGTGAGATGTCATTCGATTATGACAATGTAGTAACAATCGTTTTTGTGATATACACATTAATGTCTATTTGGTAAGTTAATGTTAAATTATATGTAATAGAAATTTTAAAATTAGACCTTTTAGGTAGGTAAAGGACATACGTATGTAGGTCGGAAACGTTCAAGTAAAATACAAACATTGAACAAAACCAAGGATTTGATTTAAATTAATGCTATATATCACTGGTCAAAGAATCCTTGGAAATAAACGTTATATATATATTTTATATTCACTTTGATTCAATTCACTTTTTTAAAAAATTATTTATTTAGAAACATACAATATTAAAAGTGAACAATTAAAATAGTTAAAGTACTTGAATAACTTAATGCTATAAATGATATTATTTGAATGACAACACGAGAACGTTTCCAGTTGCTTTTATAACATTGCCAAAAGTGCTGATGCAAGTCAGCGTTTTTACTGGTTAAACGGACTCGTGTAGGTTTCCGGGAAGTTGTTTGCATATAATTCAAGATGTAATTTGATATCCCTGAGAAGTCACGTACGCTTTAAATTCCGTTGACTTCTCGACTGTGTGAACTAAGTGCTGATATATTTTGCATATAACATATATATATATATATATATATATATATATATATACATATATTTGTTTTTAAGTTTTCGCGGGCACTAAATGTTTTAGGTGGTTTCCGGAAATTCATCCGCGTAGTTGATAACTGATCCCTGCCCGGGATCGATGGTAAAATGACGACGTTTCGGCAGAGTCACATCTGCCCTCTCCGGTCGGTTCGCATAATTCTCGTAGCCTTCTGCTTTCGAATACATTCGAGTAACTAGAAGCGAAAGCAGAAGGCTACGAGAATTATGCGAACCGACCTGAAGAGGGCAGATGTGAGAGTTATTAACTACGCGGATGAATTCCCGGAAACCACCTAAAACATATATATATATATATATATATATATATATACACTTCGAAAATAGAATCTCCGGTTTATAAACTCGGTTAAAAAGTGTCTTCAACAATATTTTCTCACCACCTGCATAATAAATAACGCAATGCCGTTAAATACACATCAAATAATAATTTTAATTCCGTATTCATTTCCCAGTATCTTAACAAGCGGCAGATAATAATATGTCTGATTGTGTATTATTAGAAACACCATTTTTAAATTTTATTCACAATAATTTATTTATACTGTTCTTTTTACTAGTAATTCTTGTTTTTATAGATTTTCCGTTCTTATTAATAAATTAAATATTGTTGGAACCTACCTATGTTTGATTAAAAGTGGTCATTTGAAAACAATGTATTTATTAGAAATTATTTTATATATCATTTACAGGTTATGATTGGTTTCTATTAGGAATTCTTTACTTTTTGTCTAATTTGAGTTTAGAAGGAAGTAACCCAGACTAATTCACGTTTTATTGAACTACTATTTAAGGGTTTACAATAAAAGTATTCCTACCTTATTTTGCTTCTGTTCGTACCTGCAAAATAAAAGCAGCCATTAAAAATGTTTTACAGGCAATATATGATGGCAGTCAAGAACATAAATTATTATAGTTTATTTTCCTGAGCAAAACCTGTATATTTAAAAATTCAAACTCTGTTATAAATAGAATTATATTCCGAAATATGACAATATATAAATTTCTAGTTCAGTGTTTGAAAATTTTGAAATAACAGAACTAATGAAAATCTTTAAAGTTTGAAACAATCACCTGCACAGAACGAAAACTATATATATTTGATCAAAGCATGAGAGTGATTTTTTGATGGACCCGAATCCAAAAAAAGCCCTGCACCCTCCAACAAATCGTTACATCCAAAAACCCTAATGTGGGTAAAAGTAAGATTAATATTTAAATTCAGTTTGTGAAACATAATGAATCAAATTAAAATTCATTTTTGGTAAAAGAATACGGCTATTCCATAAATTTGAAATTCAGCCTCGGTTGGGGGCCAAAACTACTATATATATATATATATATATATATATATATATATATATATATATTGAAAAAAGCTTCTGATTTATAAATTTCCATTAACTTTAAATGTGAACATTTTTTATTCCTCATTATCAAAAACAAGATCCGATTGAGTTTTACGATAGTAGAAGCGAAACAATATTCTTCATTTCATAAAATTATTTTTCGTTTTGTGCTCTTTGTGTAGTAGGTATTGTTGAATAGTAAAACTGTATTTTATGACCTATGTCTCAAGCATACTCATAAAATTTGAACATTACGAAATGTGGTGTCATTATGTAAGTTTTATGTCCAGTAGTTTGTACTTTAGAGATTCCGAACACTTTACTGGATAACTAAAAGCCATCAATATCAAACCTAGAGACATGTAGCCAGTTTTGATGTAGTCTCTCTGTGTAGCATTGTCCTGGCAAATGAAATTCACCAAATAGAAACCATCTTCTCTAACGACAATTCAGAACTGTTGCGAAATGTCCTTACCACAACCTAACACTAGAGTTAAATAGGCCCAACAAAATTTTGACCGGCCACATTTGTCCTAACATCGTAAAAAATTAAATTTTTTGTGTCACATTGATATTAAAATAAAGAAGCATTAAGCATACGATTTGCAAGAGTCCAACGTGTTGAAACAATGACGTGTAAATAAGTATTTTCGTGATTTTTTTATTGCTGCTAATTGAATAGATGAACATTTTCATGCTCAAGAGTCCATAAAAAAATTATATAAGTGCAGCTAATGGTAAAATATTTCTATGCAGTTGAATTATTTTCAGAAGATGGGCACCACCAGGTCGGGTCAAATTTGGCGTACTTAATTCTAGTGTTCACTACTCCCATAGATAGGAACGAGAAAATTGCCGCCTAAAAGCTGTCACCAGCTCCCAGTCTACAAGCACAATACTTTTTTTTTGTCCAAGGAAAGATCTCTGCTTCAAATAATTTCCATGGGAAGCGCTAAAAATATTTTTTGGTTTCTGCACAATAATGTTTGCGAGTATCCGCAAAACTAAAGTCTTTATATAATGCATGATTGCTTACGTTAATTAAGCGCCTGCTTCCGACTTCAAAAAAATATATGTTAATTATCGTTGAAACACTCATTTTGTGTGTGATGCTATTAGTAGTTGTTTCGATGCTCCAAGCCAACGAAGAGCAATAAAACACGTTCATAACAATAGCATTTTGTTGAGGTTTTCCTTGCAACTTTAATGCCAATTTGCAAGTGATGACTTTGCAGTTAGAAAACGTCCCAAGCATGCATATTAACTATGACCTAACCAATTTAGAAACTGTTGAAATCCGGACTTTTCTAACTTATTACAAAATGCTTCTATACATATTTTTTTCAGTTAGCGTTTGATAAACTTATTTTTAATGTATGATAAATATATGGTGACATTTTCAATAACTTACTTCATTATTTTTTAGATAAAGTAAGAGTACTGGCACTTGTAGGTACTCTATATGAACACAGAGAAAAGTAAATTTTTATTTGACAATTTTTACACATAGATTAAATAAACTATATAACAGTTCATAAAGTAGGAATGCAATGAGTTTTACAAAAGAAGGACGATACAGTGAAGAAAAGGTAAGTGTATTAATAAAAACCATCAAATATGTTTTCTCTTGTTTTGTATTTTCAAAAGGTGTTCAAATATCCATAATTCTAAAATGACGCCGTTGCCAAAATTAACGACTGCACTTATTTTTGAAGCGAAAGCTTCTTAACGAAGGCCCACACTACACATATTAAAATAGAGTGAGAATTCGAAGAAATCTGTTCTGAATTTATTCTAATCTTTTTTATGGATGTCGTAATGTGGGCTCCATATTACACTTGCAATATTAAGTCTACTGTAGGTATAAGCATAATAGACAGCTTTGATCAAGTTCTCATTCCTAAAATCGTTACATTTTCTTCGCCAGATAATCAACATGGTAACTATACGACAACTTGCTACCTACTATTACGCCTCAATATTTTATTTCAGTTACCTTTTGAATATTTTTTCCATTAATATTATAGTGAGATGTTATTGGATTTAATTTTTCAGCGTAATCATCAGCGTAACATAGCATTTGGCAAAATATTATTGATTTACCTATGTCATTTATGTAGAGAGTAAAAAGCGCCGGTCCAAGGTGCGAACCTTGAGGCATACTAGAAGAAACAAAATACGGTTTTGAACTAAAACCATTAACGTTGACCAGTTGAGATCTATTATAACCATATGAAGCAAACCATCTCAACAGCTCGCCATAAATACCTACGTTAGGGAGCTTGTGAGCTTGTTTAATAATATATTATGATTCACTTTATCAAAGGCTTTGCTAAAGTCAGTATAAACAGGGCCGACTTGTACACGATTGTCTATTCCTTTACTGATGTAATTAGTGTAGCAAAGGAATACAAATACAATCAAGAAAAAACAGGAATTGTAGGAAAATTGGGAGAATGGCAATGTGAGAGTAGAAGATGAAAACCTCCATCGGGCAGATTGCGACAATTTCTCCAATTATAACTTCCTATAAAAAGCCTACTAGGAGAGCCTGTCCTAGAATATAACATTCAAAGAAATTATCGATGAAGCTACGGCAAAAGATGTGTATGGTCGCGAACTGACAATCAAGGGGGCCCTGGTATGCTTTTGACCATGGTACCCTACTGATTGACGCAGGACTTATAAATAAGATGGATAAAAAATTGATAAATGTGTATTTTGACAAATTGTTGATAAAAAGCGATTAAATTTTCTCAACAAATACAGTTAAGCGTTCTAAATCACGCATTCAAATGTCATTGTAGATATTACAATTCGAAGCAATTAACTAATTTACGAAATAATGTTTGAAATTATACCAACAACAATGTTATTCTCGATACAAATCCACTTAATTGAACTGCCTTATTTTGTCTAACATAAAAAGTGGGAATGCGCTGGTACAGCTTTTTCGTTATCTGCAAATGAAGAAAATTCAATTAACTGAAAAAGAGCGGCACTTTGGTCTGATAAATTCTATTTGAATTTAGAGTAGGGGTTCATTAAATTGGAATCCTAACATTTGTACGTATAAATTAGGTGCGACAATTTTTCTTCTATACGACAATTCTGTTGGGGAAGTGAGTCGACATATATTTTAATAGAAATACCTACAGAGTCGGGATTATTCTGTTCGTTTTGAGACTTGATCTGTCGTGCGTTATATATGAAGTGCTGGTTTCAACATTTTGCAAGATAAATAACCAAGTATCAATAGTTACACAGTTTCTACCTTTAAACATATGTTCCAAAACTTAACTATTTAACCCGTTTACGAACTCCACGTCTACATTGTCGGACTGAACATTTATAATAAAAGATAATTTTACTAAGTTTTATTATTTAATTGAAAAAGAGCGGCAGTCATTTGAGACTGAACGATGGAAGCGAAAGCTTCTTACGAAATATACTTCCCTTTTCTCGTTATCTCCCTGTATCTATTTTTCTTTATTTGTGTCACTCTTAGTATTGGATATAAATATCAGGTGAATTAAAATAATTGTTACTATTTTGATACGAGTCAAGCAGTATTCCGAATATAATTCTTAAATTAAATATATCTGCAAAGAAATATAAGTTTATATATTGAATAACTATTTGGAAAAAGTTTTGTTCATCTGAATAAGCATTTGAACACAAGATGTCAAAGAAACGTTCATTTTGTTCTTAGCTAAAATCATTACAAACACATATTTATCCAAAACAATAAATTATATACCAATATATTTAACGGTAGCAACAATTTAAAAAAAATTAAGTTCTCATTCTGAGTCAAGTGAGTTTTACTCATTTTATGTCAACTGAAAATAGTACATGATTAAGAGCGGTGCGTTTTAGATACTAGGCCACACATCTGTCCCTCTATTGAGTACTTTGTTTATTATTACGATAACATAACGATGTAAACCAAGGACATGTTTTGCTTAATATGTATCCTTCTATGAGTCTATATTTGTTGATCATGATTGATTTTTGTGTGGTATTATTTTTAATTTCTGACGTTTGAGACTTATCACAAGGAGAGAATTGTGCAGGTATTCTATATTACTTGGACGTTATATTAGTTTGTTGCCTATTTATTATTGATTTTCTATAAAATTATTATTCGCAAGTCTTAATGTAAAATGTTTACTTGATAATATGAAACTAGTCAAAACATACATATAATGGCAAGTTTCTTTTTGATGTTTGACATTTTACACATGTCGGTACCCTTTAGTTCCAACCAATAAGCGGGGGTGAATATCACTTCTCTTTTTAAAGGGCTCTGTTTTGCCTATCTTATGACACATCATTTTTTTAAATATTACAAAACAGAATTGAAACAATATTTATTTATGGGGAAGAACAACGATGTGCAAGCAAAACTGGTCATGTTTTTTATTAGAGACATCCCGATAAAAGTATTGTCATCAGTATCAGTGGGCAATAAAATTGTAAACAGTCGTAGAATTTTAACTGAAGCTGCACAGGTTGAGATTTTAGGTCATTCTGCCATGGATCCTCAAATATCAATACCAAAAGTTTCGAGGTTAACAATTATTTCCGTCTTCTATGTGCAAAAAACTTTACGCCTAAATTCTTTCTCTACAAAATACAGCTTTTCCAACAGCTTGATGATTATGGCAGGAGCTTAGAATTCTGGAAATTAATAACTCAAAGGGCAAATGCAGACCTATATTTATTAAAAATATTAATTTTTTTGACGAAGCAGGATTTTTTAAATGTAGTTGTCAATAAACATAGATAGTGGAACAATACCAATCCACAAGTTTTTCTGGAAGAGCATAACCAACATCCTCAGAAAATAAACGTATTGGCCGGAATTCAATAATGTAAATGTAATGTAAATAATAATTATTTTAATTTCAAAGTTTAAAATGGCATTACTCTGTAAAAAATAATCTGATTTAAAAAAATAATGTGTCAAAAGATGGGTATCACATGATACCCCTCTGTGTTTAATCTTTTAGAAGTGATATTCACCCGCGCTTTGGAGTTGGAACTGCAGGGTGACCGATTCTACCCTCCCCAAAAATTGAAGCTTTAAAAATTCATTTATATCATATTAAGAATTTTCTTCCTGAAAATAAATTGTATATATTATTTTTATATATCTCAGATATTCATGAAAAATTAGTCTAAGTTCTTAAAAAAAAATTTTACACCAATCAGATTCCCTTTCAAAAAATATTTCTGGTTACGCGCTTGCCTACAAATAAGCCATGGTTACATGAAATTCAAAATAACGTCGTGACATTTAACAAAGAAACTTGCAATTTGTTAAACAATTAATTGAAACGGCTAAATGTATCGCGCACATTTGGTTGCCTAAGAATAAATATTGCAGATACAAATTTCGAATCTCCCAACGAACAAGACCTAAGAAGAGATTAGGAGACGAACAATTTGTGAATGTTGCACTAGGCAACGTCACGACGAAGAAAATGCCAATAACATTTTATTGTGTGATGAATGTGTGATAACAAATAATATAATAATTATCCATTATTACTCTGCAGAAAATCCGAGATTAGGCCAAATATCTAGCCATCATCATAATTTGTCTCCCCTTGACATGACAGTTTTGTACCCAAATACTGTTATAAATCTTCTGCTCGATCATTTTGTGATGGTATTTTTCAAACGTGTTCAAACAGTAACTAAATACGCCACAACTATCCTTCAGGAAACAACTAGGAATCAGTTACGGGACTGCAGTAACCAAAGCAGTTAGGAACCCAGAAGACTTGTATAAGAAACTAGCCCGACCCAAAAATAGTTTTGTGGTGTTATTTTCCAAAAAGTCCTTAAACATTTTAGGTGAATGTTTTCCATTTAATATTGCACGTATATTGTTCGGGGAATAGTTAATTAAATTTTTGAATGGATTGGCATTACTTAGTTGTAAAATAAGTCTGTGACGTTATTCACTTAATTCTTTTTTCAGATCTAGTTTGTTGTTTTCCTATAGAGCCATCTCAGGCGAAGTAGTAAATGACTATTCGGGTAAAGGAAACGGATTTTTTGAAAGTGAAGGATATAAGTAGTAATAAGAGCAGAGCGGAAATATGAGAAATATCTGAGAAAGCATGATCGAATAGACAAATATACATAATCATTCAGAGACAAAGAGAAATACATAAATTTGACAGAAAATTTAAAAAAATCAGAAATTTATGGTATATGTTTAGTATGATGCATGTTGTAGAAATTAAGATATCTAGAAAGAAGAAATCTGTTAGATGGAGGCATGAACCACATCTTCTGACCTGTAAGAAAGAAATAACCAGCGGTCTGGGATGGTGAGATTGTTTTTAATGATTAGTGCCATCTAGAGTCTCACTATGTAGTGTGGTTCTTGCTCGATCTGCAGTACGGCATGTCCGTAAACGGTTATTCCATCTCATAAAAAAGGAGTTATCCTTATCCTAGGCTAGCCTTATCAGTGAATTGATTGTGTTATTATTTTTATGGAGAATTTCAATGTTGTATTCAGTGATTTATTTTCTAAAACGAAACAGCATACCTATAGAAATTCTGGATACTGTAGTGTTCAGTTTAGAAAAAAAAAAAAAAAAAATAGAAGCAAAGTAAATTTATCGGTATCGTAGTGACACGAAAAAAATTCATTGAGTACATTTAGGTAGGTATCGTATGGAATAAATCTTGAAAATTTACTCTTACAAACTTGGCTTTATGGCTCACTCATGTGTACGGCTTAGAGGGATCTACTTCCTAGAGATAGCCTGCAAGGCATAAATACCGTGAAAACACTAGAAACAGAGGGAAAGAGGCTATTTCACTTGCCACACATTCCATTCTGTTCAGCAATCCATCGAAATCGAAAATTAGTTGATATCAAATGAAGTACCCAATAGATGTATTGTTAATTATTTTATTCTTTTGTGGGTTTAACAATGATCAGTTTTATCCGAGGTATAGAGCTTTGAAAATAATAATTTTCAGGTTTTGTCCAACTAATTAAATCAATATAACTCAAAAACGATCAACTTTTGTTTCGATACTACTCTTGAAGATGGTCAGTCTACTCTTTCTCAAATGTTTCAAAGTGTGCCACCTCTAAAGGTAAATATTCAATTTGCAAATAACATTGTTTACAATTGTGGTAGCTTTTACTACTCTTTCGTATAAAACAAGTATTTTATTACTTTGCCAAGCCCTACATTTTTTCTTGTAAAAAAGTGATTTTAATGAAAACGTTAAAATTTTTCTAAAACATTGGTTTAAGCAAAGTTTTTACTTATTGGCTAATGTACATTTGTCTAATTCAGTTCTGCATGATTTCATTCATCATCGATATTCCGGGGAATAAAACAATAATTTAATACAGAGAAGAAATGATTCATAATAATCACCGTTTTTACAAAACCGTTTTCGGTACCTTAGGGATTAAATAATTTGTTTAATACGCTTTGTCGACTTGAGCAGATGGATATTCGGGAGATATCCACTCCAATTGGGTTTCCCTGATTACGGAACTATCATGTTGATTACGTTATTGGTAACATTTGATTAACCCTGATTGATATTTGGCTTGATTACGCGTTTCGATTAAACAATGATTGAATTGGATATATCTTGGATATACATTCCTATCTTCGAAGGCTTTTAAGAATATTATGCTGGGAAATGTCATACTGTTGTAATCTCAAATGCCCTTCTTTTTAATTAATAATGTTCTTATCAAGGCAGAACAAGAAACCATCTGAAAAAATATGTAAGTTTGTCACGATTCATGTAACTACAAATTAAGTTGTGCAAATTGCTTGTGAGCGTTTCTAATGTTCTATGTAATAAATTAGTTCGCTCCCTAAGTATGTCATTTGAATATATATATATATATATATTATGTAGTCAGTTGTTGCCTGTGTATAACAGTTACTTATTACATTTAAAATACCCAATAAGCCTTATATTATTAATGATCTATATGTCAATTGTAAACATTTATTGAAAACATATTTTTCGGTTGTATTCTAATTGCAATCTTTCACTTTGGTACATACAGGTATATGTTAACCCATTCTCAGTGAGGTAATGATTTATTCATTATAATAACATCTTTCTTTTAAATAAACTGCTTAAGGTCAATCTTAGTATCAACAATGACGAAAAAAGTCAAGATTGTGCAACGTCTGCTTAAGAGATATTAGAAACAAAACACTGATGATCCATGGTCGAGGGACTTGATGGGGTGAAGACCAAGCGTAGATACACAAAACCATGTTTTACCGCTACCTAACGTGAATTGTCGAAGCATAAAGAATAACAACGAACTGACCAGAACAGGTCTATACAGAGAGATGGAAAGTCGGGAGTGAGGCTTATGTTCAGCAGTATACGTCTCGATCTAGTAGATGATTATGAAGGATATTGATTATATATCTATTTCCAACTAATTGTTTTCAACCTTCTTCTCTAAGTCTCTGTGCTATATCTTGGCTCATCCAATTTTTTCTCTTCATGGCCCATATTTTTTCAATCCAAGGTCTTATTGACCTTCCATATTTAGTTTTGCCTGGTAGTATTTATGTCTTTTATGTATTTGGCCATCGATTATTCTCCAATTGCATTAGATATCTAAACCAGCGAAATGCGTTCATTTCAATGCGATCTATTACTGTATTTTGGATGGGCATACCTTGGCGAATTTCTTCATTTTTTATACGCTGAAGTCTGGACACTCCCACAGCTGACTCTCTAGTGTTTTTCTTATTCGTTTTTTTTTGTTTTTCCAGGTTATCGTAGTTATCCCATTAAAGACTATTGAGAGGCACCCTATAATTTTCCCGCTATCAGTAAACCTGTTTAATTTTCTTTCCTCTATTTTTGTGCTGTGTACCAAGGCACCCAGATATTTAAATTCATATCATTTTTTTATCCCTATATCGTCATTAATTAATACTTAAAACTTTTGTCTTCTAAACGTTGTTTGTGGCATGTTCTTGATTATTTTTATGTTTCTTTGGGGAATAACACCACAATAGAAATAAAACTAGGTATAATAAATATAAAACTATTGACAACGAAGTCAGAATAGACTTTGAAACGTTTGGTATTCCTGCAATATACGTAGTTTTATTTCTATTGTGGTGTTATTCCCCAAAGAAACATAAAAATACTTAAAACTTTGTTTCACAGTTTATCACGGTATTATGTATTTTTTAATACCCACTTCTTATACTATGTATGTATGTATGTACAGTCTCTGTATCATAAACTGTAGGTCATATGAGTATTGTGCAAGCATCATCTGGTCATCTGGGAAGTGTAAGGTACAAAAGGTAATTTTCATCTACTGGAATATTCATACCGTGTTGTAATGATTTGTTTATGTATGCATTCAAACTGTATAGGCTACAGGCCTACTTGAAGTAATTAGTTCGTTATGGGATTTGATTGCTGATTTATTTGTTTGATTCGGGTTACGTAGTTTCGTTATAGTTCTTTGATTATCGCCGTGAGTAACATTTGTAACAAATGATTTGTTATTTTGCCTGTTCATTGGGTTTTCCCTCCTCAAAATTTTTTCCGGCAACAGATAAGTATTTGAAAATTATATACGAGGAACAAAGTGTAGTAAGGCAATTTCGTAAAATTGCCCGGATTACTGGCTGTCTGAACAGAGATTCTTCCTCACAGTTATTCTGAGAGAAAGAAATATCTATAAAATGATCAACCAGTACTCCTGTATATAAGTAATGTATTATAAAAAATCTTGAAATACAACACTAAACGATTGACAACGAGACTAGACTCGGAATTGAAACGACTCCAAACACAGATAAGTATAACAAAATATACAATACTTATATACAGGAATACTGCGTTTGATCATTTTGAAGACATTTCTTTCCCACAGTTTCCAACATGGTATAGAAGTTTTTAGTTGGAAATCTCACTAAATAAACACCTTAAAAGTTATCAGCAAAACATTTTAGCGACAGGATATGCCACAATAACGACATTTATATAAAAACAAATCGACACCAAGCAGATTATTATGCGACTTTACTAAGTAGTACAACTCGGGAGTAGTAGATAAAAACATGTCATAATCAATTTGCATTATGCTGAAAGGTTACTAAGGTAGACATTACTATTTGATAAGTTTATTTGTCATAAAGTCAAAACAGAAAATAAATTTTCCTCATTTCTGATGTATAATATATTATTTTTCATTTGGTAACAATATTTCCTTAGGATGACCTTGGAATGTACCCCCACCCAAACGCTAAGGTCAAGGTATTTGCGGCATTGGTTTGAAATACAGAAATATTTATCTGGAACTGAGTTCGTGCCTAGTTATTTCATCGTATAACTTCAGAACCCTGGGTAAAATATATAAGTGATTTTAGACATTTAGATATCTTATATTAATGATACCTATTATAAAAATTGTATACTTCATAGACAATCTAGGGCTTAACTCAATTGAGGGTTATTCAAGTACAAGTACTTATAAAGTAGTTTTGATACTTGACATATATCTATCCTAGATAAAGGTGTCACACAACGATTAAACATCGATCAGTCTCAATATGTCAATGCTGACTTCATCCGCAAATATGTAACCGACGTTTTGCGTTCACTCATATGCATAAAAAATGTAAAAGTTTAGTGCAAGATCATATCGAAACATTTTAGACGTTATCGAACAATACAACCTCAACGATTTGTTATTTTCTATAAAGAAAAAAATAAGTTATCTTACATGCATTAGCATATTCTCCTAATGCACCTGACAGTAATTAAAGCCCCATCAGAAAATAATTACACGGTCGCAGTAGTTCAAAGTTTCCGGTAACGATGATTTTTATCAGTCTGCAGCGATATGATTGGAATTACCGACGTCATTATAAAGTTATTTGATACATTTCAGTAATTATCGCAAAAGTTCCTTTCAATGAATTCTAAGAATTTATTGATTACCAATGAATTTTAGAATTATTATGGATACTAATAAATAAGAAATATTTATACTTCAATAAGATTTTATAAAAAAAGTACAAAATAATTTCTATATAGCTTACATGTTATACATGATTTCTTTAAATGTTTTTAAATATTACTCGATTATTGATGTCTGACTTTTGAATGAAGAATTTTTAAGCAAAGCAAGTTTTCAAATATGATTTCCTATGTAGTATCCGGTGTATATCCGGTTTTTGGTTTGTGCTATGAAAAGAACAGTTAACCTGGCGTTTCGTCAAACTCGCATTTGCCATTTTCAAAGGTGAAATTTAACCCCTTGTACTGTTGTTGCTCTATTTTTCCTCATTTCCTTTATTGTTCCTGTTGTTCTTGGTATTCCTCTTCTAGGTTTACCATGCGCCTTAGATACTAGAGATTTGTAGATCTTTACTGAAAAGATTCAATGTTCCATATCATCCGGTTGTTTGAAATGGTTTGAATCACTATCGTCGTGCAAACGTATCATCTGGAATTGGAATATCTCATATGTCACTTGCTGTTATGTACTTTAACAAATATTCAGTAAAAAATATTTGAGAGATTTTCTAAATATTTCACTTGAACTGAAACGAAAAGATATGGATTGCATATTGACATACACTTGAAATTCATAAGATACTATTTTAAAAGGTTGAATGAAATTTGTATAAGGTTGACTGTATGTATAAGATAAATACCTTTAGGTATAGTCATAAATCATAATAGAATTTCATACTTTTTGTTTACATCCACAGATGGATAACAATTGTACCGATGTTTATAATTGTCAGATACTATTAGATTATAATATAATGTAAGATTACATATTTTCATCCTCGAAATTTTATAATGCACAATGCATAAATACCTAAATTATTCTATATAAATTTAAATTTGAAGATGCCATCTGTCTTTATTTGTATTTTATACTTTATGTGTGTAAAAGTATGAGGTACAAAGGCATATATTTTAAAATTGTGCGCATTGTTTACCGGCCAAAAACGTGTGTAACATTGAAAATTCATTCGAAACAACTGAGAACTGATCTTAATTGTTTATGTAATCAGTCGGTCTCAGCTCGATTTGAGGCGATGATCCAAATGTTCCAAATGATACATATCTCTGTTCTATATCAGTATACTGATCCAAATACTAACGTTTCAATCTCGTTAATGATACATTTCTACTATGACCATTTGCCACCCAAAGTTTTCTAGCGTTCATTCTTTGTAAGAGCTTCCATCTAATAATTATTTTTCTTTCTACACATATGTGTAAGGCTATATAGCTATTTAAAGTTTTATTTACTAAAATTATTTTCTACTTAGATTCCATGTTTCAGATACTAATTTGAGTACTAGTCTGTAAAGTACTTTTAACTTCATTCGTTAATCTCTTTTTTAATTAATATTTTGTGCATACCATGCTATGCTGGCATAACTTTTAAGATACGTATTTCTATTTTTCGGTTTCAATCCCCCGATACTTAAATTTGTGTACTTGTTCTGTTTTTTTATTATTAACTTAAACATCGAGATATCACCCCTTTCCTATTATAATTTGTTGAGGGATCAGTTCCATTTGTTTCAGTGGTTCTGAAATTTGAATTATAATAAATCCTTATTCTTGTTAAAAAGATTTGTCACTTTGAAACCCTTAATCAAGTGTTAACCCTTTAAAATATACAAAGGAAAATTTTAAATATTGTTATAACATTCATTTGACGCTGTTTGTATCAGCGTTTGTATCATCATACATAAAATTCGATAAAAAACAGCAACAAGAAAGGGATTCCTGAACAATTCTCGAAGGGAAAAACAGGCTGTCTGGTACATTCCGGAAAGGCAGACCATACACACTGGCATACGAAAATGAGATTACCTTACGGCAGGCAGTTAGAAGTTTGGATGGCATTGTAAGCACATCAGTGCAGTATTAGTAATCGTTGTTTTGAATAAGTATTGTATTTGTTTTGGTAAATAAGGACGTTTGTAGTAAGTATTTTTATAATTGAACCCATAGAGTTTGTAATAATATTGTTATTAATTTTAATAGTCAAAATTATGTAGATATTTATATTTCTGACCTTTTACATTTCAGAACTAATTCCAGGAAGCAGTTTAGCAATTCTTGGATTATTTACTGAATAGAGGAAGGCGACATAAATATATATAATAAATTGCAATAATTTCATAAACAAATAACCGAAAAAAAAAATAGTTAAGTGCATCCGCAAATCCGGAAGAAACAAGACGTACATTTATTGTAAAAACAAGGAGAAGCAAAAAGTGCAACAATTCAGCGGTCGACAGTTCATTCTCTCACTTATTAAGATTCTTTTCAGACAACATATTGGAATCGTTAAGTTAAGCACAGACGGGATGGAGTAATTCCGACAACTTAAAAATATAATTTTAAATGGAAAAACAAGCTATAATTTTTGTATGCCAATAAATGGGTTATAAACTACCGAGTGTGCAGTATCAAATGTACTATGTTGGCCAAATTAGGAAATTTTTCAGTTTGTCTGATGCAGACAGTGTTTCTAATTTTTGACATAGCAACTATGACAAGTGTAACTACATAAAATGTCACCAGTGTTATGGTAATATTTAGAGTATTTTAGCTATGGTTTGATTTCTTCGTAAAAAGGAGCACATTTGCGTACTGCTACTTATATGAAGATGGGTCCTGGACACGTTGGGTGTAGTCATGTTTGGAACAATTTATAACTGAATATCCTGATGTAAAAATTGCTACGACATATTTTCACAACACTGAAATAGAACTGACAAGAGATTTAGAGATTAGGAGTGTACTAAAATGTAAACCTGCCAAAGGTGTATCGGTGTTAGCGTGTCATGAAGCATGTTATTTTTATTTAAATATAAATATATCTGCTACATAAATCGTTATTTCTTTAACATTTTTTGTCCTGTTGTCTTCTTTATTTCTAAATTCCTGTGTACACTATTACTAAAGTTACAGAGGTATACCTGCATGTATTTAAGATTGATTATAACATTTTAAACGATAAATGTTAATACTATACTAATTTACAATAACAACATATGTTGTAACCTATATTAGAGTTTGTTCGTAATTAGAAATTTACAGAAACTACTCTCAGTTCTGTCGTTTATCCCTCTTTATATTATGTATATTAGAATACTTGCAGCAGTTTACAAAATTGTTTTCCTCTTATCAATATGCTCTAAGAAAGTGTCCTTCAGCACAATAAAAGCAGACAGCAATGTTTCTACACTTGGAACTATGACCATAAGCACAATTCTTGCATTAATTTGTATCAATATAATCACTATTTTTGCATCGATTACATCCAATGTATATATTTATAAATAACCACTTCATGGTTATCAAGATGATTGCGGTTCTTAATGTCATTTATCAAGTGGGCATCAGATATTTACACATATCATACTCAAGGTTTTCTTAATTCATCAAGGTTTTTTTAATTCATCAAATTCAACATTTACTTAATTGCACCTTATTAACAGAGTTTAGTTTTTTGCATAGTTTGAAATTGGTCATTATGCTGATTATTATTTGATAAAAAATTCTTTCTCAAACATGATTTTCAATTAACAGATTGTCTTTTTAGTTCAGTATTAGGATTCCTAAAAGCTCTTTGTATTAAACTGTTTAGTTACCCCGAGTTCATACTCTTTATTGTTAAATATAAAACTTTATTTTCTTTACTTATTTTTTTAATTAAGAGCCAAATTAGATATTTATACTGTTTGAGGTTATGTCATCACGAAGTGAAAAATTATCAGTTGTGCCAACACATCGTTTAGTTGCAATACCAACCGCTCAATGTTGTCGCCTAAATTTAAGTATTGCCAACTCAGTACACTTCAGATTGATAACCCGGTCCTATCATGTCCTTACGTATATCTATAGTAATATTTCATACCTATTAGAATTAGCAGTCGCAGTACGTTTTTGTTAATGGTGACTGACATTTAATAATTTACACAAAAATGCATCTCTGATGTTTCATCAGCAAGTTCCAAAACTTGCGAAATCGACTTATGCCACTAAGTTAAAATTTCAAACATCGCGAAATTTTCTCCTATGGTCTAGTTAAATAAATATACCAGAAGAATTAAGCATGTGTAAAACTTTTCTCCTGAATATAGTTTTTTTTTCTGGCTGACTGAAGCTCAATTACATTTGTACACGCAGTAATACAATAAAAAACCGATTCCTCTAGGCACGATTATTACTTTATACTATAATATACAAATAACCTGAAAACAAGCAGTTTATTCAAGGAAAACAATTGACCAATTTGATTTTCTCTCAAACGAAGAGGAATAATTTTAATTAAAGATTCTGGTTTCACTTTAGTATCCTATTGTTCTGCTTATTGGTCATAACGTCATTCAAACTTTACTACATAGACTTAACCGTAAGGTCGAGCTCTATTTTGTAATTTACACCACACACTCTATAACAGTAAATAAAAACAAAACTTTTTCATTTCTCCCTGGACTCACACTTTCAGTAAAACTTCTAGTCCCCCTTGTTATATGACCTGATTTATTGGCTTCGCACCCTCGTATATTCTCTGGTGTACACTATATTTGTTCTATTGTGTTTTCTAAGCTATGAAGGCTCACTCTCATCCCAAACTTATATAAGTTCAAAGTTCAATAATGAGCTTCATTTTTCTCCATTATAGCCATGGAATAACGTTTTTGCTGCTAATATAATGAATTTGCATCGACTGTTTACTTAAGTTACTTGTCTTCCAGTAAAATATTCATATTTGCACTAAATGACTGCCCTGTCAAACAGCGAAATTAGTTTTATAATATAAGAATTTGCAGAATCTTTTTCAAAACAATTAGACGAATTAAAAAAAATACGTGGACATAAGTGATCTTTAACAGGGTTCTTCAAAAACCTTTGGAGATTTAACTCATCTCTGGAATACAAAACAACTGGGAATTTCTTATACAACGAAAAACTCGTCAGTTATCAGTTTAGGCCTCGAGAAGTAAAATTTTGTAGGTACTTGGAATTTCTCTGCAGTATACCTAAGTAGTACTCTTTAAGTTTCAGTCTTCAAAATCGACAATCAAACAAAATAGTATAAAAAGTAGCCAAAATTATTAAAAAATGTCTACAGGATTAATATTTAAAAATGCCATTGATTCGTTTTGATACAAGGCTTTAAGAAAGACAAATGTCAAAAAATTAATGGGAGAAAGATCCGCTGCTCCTCACTAACCAGCATTGAGGATTTAGATCCCCAAAATTCGAATCATAATAGATACAGAATAGTATTAGACGTAAACAACTCCCCAGGTTGGTTGGTCGACGTCAAATATACTGGCGAAGACAAACATTACTACTACTATCTATAGCGAGTGTAAAATGTAGATATGTACTGACATTTTTACATTTGAAGAGGTGTTGAGATTTTGTGACTAGAGTATTGGTTCTTGTTGGTTCACTGAACTAATATTTGTACCAAATAAAAAAGCCTTTAACTTTTTCACACTGGCTATGTTCACGAATTATTGTATTTCTCCAGATAAGAAGTGGAATGATGTTAGAGTTTATAACTAGTAATTTAGCGTGGATATGTGTCTTTTATGGTGAAATCTTAAATAAAATTGGTTACTTTTGAGTTATCAGGATTTAACGGTTATCCGTTATGGACGTAACTGGGCAAAGTTTAGTCTCTTCTTCTCTCAATTACATTCAGTTGTTATTTGATGGTGACACTTCGATAGATTAGTTTCAAACAGGTATGTTCCTTCTTGTTTAAGATGCATTTTGTGACTATTTAGAAACCAAATTTTGTATGTAAATCGTGTCTTAAAAATTTCTGAATAAGAAACGAGACTTCCCAAAAATATTTAGTACCGTTAATTCTTCTTGATGGCTTCTATTGTATTAGCTGGTGATGATGTTGAATAGTAAAATGATGCCCTTCATTTTATGGACTTTAGTAGAAAGTGTAAGAATTAAAGGTGACTTTGTACCATTTAAAATGCCCAATTGTAATTGAGTAAATTTTTTTGGGATTTCTCCCGCAGTCCTTCCTTGCATAGGTACGTATAATTTTTTCGTTTAGTTTTAGTTTAGTATTTTTTCATACAGTTTTTGCGGATAAATTTTTCTGTTTAGTCCGTTTTCATTGTGATTTCAGGATTCAAGATGAAATTTATATCCATTACAAGGAAAGTGAAACAGGGCGATTACGAGAGACCCGAAGTATATTTTGCTTCCTTCGTTCAGTCTCTTATGACTGCCGCTCAAGTCAAATACGTGTATTTGTCCAAACAAACAAAATAAGCATCATCACATAGGCACGCTGAATAAAAATATAAGACAAATACAACATTTACACAAATACAAGAAAGTGAACATGGTAGTTACTATAAGAAAATAAGATTGTAGCCACAAGTCAAACTTGCGACATAAAATTGTATAATCTGGAATTCAAATTGAAAGTAAAGAATTATAAGAACACTAAGACGAAACTAAATACCAAAAAAATGCAAGTTATCCTAATAAAAGAAGAAAATATAAGAAACTAGACAAAGAAAATATTAAAGCACGTCTCAAAATTTTCCAATACAAAACCTTTAAAACTCTTGAAATGCAGTTGAAATAGGAAGAAATTGGCAAGTTGAGAGAATGCCTGTCATCTTGTTATTTTTCTAGTTATACAAATTCTCACTAGAGAAACTTAAAAACAAATAAAAAAAGTTCTAAATAAAACCAAGAAGAACTAACAAACTGACTATAATGTGGAACAAACCAGTGGTAGATTACAAACTTCAATCTATAAGCTTGCAAAAAACAAAACAGGAACATAAATGACAATTGAAAAAGGTAAAAGTACCACAAACTTAGTGAAGATTCTAGAAATACCACTGAATGAAAAATACATTTGTTTAAAACCAAAAAATAAGCAGATTAAATTAGTAAGACAAGATCTAGAATATTTTTTTGAAAATAAAGTAAAATAAATTACGGAACACAAATCTTTAAAAAATATAATATTGTTTTTTGATGCTTTAGTCTTAATAACATGTTGTGTGTGTGACTTCATATATGTATTTAAAAAAAAACAGTTGAAGCCTATGTGAGATAAAACATAACATCTTTGATATACAACAATACTACGGATAACATAAATATGCATTTCATAAATCAATTAAGCACATAATTAACCTTTAAATAGAGATCAGTAAACTATACTCCGACTATATACTGACCCATTGATATTGTTGTCATCAACTACGTACATTCAGGATCTATAAACGGAAATTGATGTACATTACTGTCTACAGCAAAATGAGAATAAAATATAAATCAATCACAAAAACATAAGTTCGTATTATACGAAATTTCTCTCACAATATGCCGAAATTAAGAATTAATATCTTCGAAAAAGAACTCTATTACAGCTATCTCGCCTTCGTTCTCACATTTATTGTAATTGGATCAATAAGGGTTTCTACATTAACTTTCAATCGACTACCCTCGATTTCACCTTCTTCACGATCCTTGTACACCTACATTATTAATAGTTTCCTTGAGAGGATCTCTAGCTTCTGTCCAGTTGAAGGCTATATTTCGCTAAAACACATTCTACTTTCTAATCAGATCAAGTTGACCTGATGGTAATTAATTCATAGTAATCAAATAGGTTGAATATATCGAGTTCGGGAAATTCATCAATTTATTTTTTGTTTTATTGTGACTGATTTAAAAATTATAATCTTTCCACGCAGTTACTTTTTTAGAGCATTGTTAGGTTACATAATCAATCTAAGGTTGATGTTGTTTGGTTATTCCATTGCCGTTTTTGTTTGCAAATTAGAGATCATTATGTAAATATAAGTAAGAACCCAAACACTAACCCTTCTCATATTGGATGACAACTAGATAGAACTGGTACAAAAATTTTCAAATGGATCCAGTTGAAAAAAACGGAGGCAAAATGGAAATGACCCAAATACTATTCGTCAAATACTTCTCAATGCTTACAAAAACAGATCTAAACCTTCACATCAGAATAAGGTTTATAGAATGTTATGTGCGGTCAGTATTGCTAAACGGAGTGAAGACTTGGACTTTGAACCCAAGTGATCAAAAAACTCGAATCATTCGAGAAGTGACTCTACAGACGCATGCTGAAAATACCCGGGACTGACCGAACCACAAACGACGAAGTACTAAGACGCATGGGCCTCAAAGGAACAGTACTGACAACTTTCAAGATAAGAAAGACATACACACGTCCTAGGCGACAAATACCTACTGTTCCAAACCATAATGCAGGAAAAAGTGAAAGAAGAGAAGCAAGTTATCTACAATGATTAAAAAATAATAATATATAATGCTCAAAAATATTGCAATATGATAACTTTTAAATGCCAGTTCAACTTATATTCGTCGTTCTAATTCTGAAAGTGTGTTAGAAAAGTGTTTAAAGTAATTCTACAAAAGGAACATAAACAAAATAATAATGTACTTGAGTTTTTGTGAAAAAAAGTTTGTAAATCTAGAATGCTATTAAAAAAATAAAACAAAGCAGTAGGTCAATCATTAGTGATAAAGAAACAAAAACGGTGCACTGCTATAAGAAGCGTGTACCGTTTTCAGTGAAATCTATCGAAATTGAGTCAGTCGGTTGTCAGCCAAACCTTAAAGCGCTTCAGTGTTACCGAACATGTTAGGGATGTTCTAAAGCTGACCAGTCTACAGTCGCATCACACGTTGATACAAATGTCCAGGTGTTTTAAGAATTTTTGGAAAATCCAAGATATATTAGTAAATCTGTCCTAAGACAGGTATGAACATTACCTCCAAAGATTCCGATATTGGGCATTTTATTCCAACTTACCGTACGTCCGACCTTTCATGATGTCTTCGCATTCCATTCCTTGGCCTCCCTCTACTTTTAATACCTTAAATGTCTGCTTCTATTATTTTCCGTTGCATACGATCTCTACTTAAAATATGTCTGATACAGTTAGCTTTCCTTAATCGTATAGTTTACATTATTGACCTATCCTTCTCAAGACCTCTACATTTCTTATTTTATCTGACTATTTTTCTTCTCTTTGTCTTACTGTCCATATATCTTATCCGTATAAAACCACACTCCAGATGTAGCTTTTCGCGAACGTTTTTCTTAGCTTTATCGAATTTTTTTACTTTGACAAATGATGTTTTGCCCATGTCTATTTTGCTCCTGATTTCGTTAGTGCAACTTCTAGTTGAATTTATTATTGGTATTTAAATTTATTTATTGATTCCAGTTGTTGCCCTTCAAGCATAGTCCTCACACCTTTTACTGTTTAACCAACTCGCATACCTACCTTTGTTTTTCCAATATTTATCTTCATATCATACTTTTTACCACTTGCGCTCATTTTTCAGATCATATTTCGTAATTTATTATGTGTACCTGCAAGGGCTGCTGTGAAAGAAATAAAAATATCGCGTCCCAATATTATTGTTTAATGTTCATGTGCGGTTAAAACTTTCTTCATTTGCACTTATTGAAATTCCGCACTTGAATATTCATCCATATATTTGGAAATCAAAAATAGTTGCTCCACTCTTTGAACTGAAGAGTGCCCCGTAAAGAAACATAATACTGTCTTGCATTCCGAAAGTTCATAAAATTGATAATAGAGAATTGAGGGGTAATCTATTTTTATACTTTTTTATTTTGTATAGATTTTAATTAAAAAAAAACTATTGCACAACCTACGAATTAAAAAAAAAGCAAATTATTGCTGACAATGAAAGGGATAATAATTTTATGAAAAATTATATGCAACGAGAGCTTTACAATTTGCGGTAAAATTAATGGGGTAAACTAGTTATTAAAGTGATTTATTTGATCGCTCTACTTTATTGTGCTGGATTTTAGTCATTACGATCATTTTGAAATTATTTTACATGAAAGTCGATCTCCCAAGATGATTTAATAAGTGCCCGGCAACAATATACCATACAAACTGTTGGTAATGTCAGTATAATTGTTTATTGAAGTTGTTTAAATGTCGAAAAACATGTGAGTAATTTAATATTCGGGATAAACAAGAATATTACTGGTGGGTAGTATGATTTTACATCGTGTACTTGTGCTAATCTGACAGAGGTCATAATTTAAATCCAATTCAAAATTATTATAAAAGTGAAATTGCCAGACAAGACACTTTCACTTCGTAGGTCAACTCGAACTGAAATTAAAGCTTAACAGGTTACTAAGGAGAGAGAATTAATTGTGAAACAAAAAATGCAACCGCCTTACTGGATAAAGCAATTCAATACAAATTAATTTAATAGCAAACACAAGAAAAAGGAAATAAATATTTTTTTCTATTGGTGATGGGCTGACTAGGACTGCAAAATTTATATGTTTGTTCGCGTATTTCCAGGATAGATAAAGTTGTATAAATATAAAATTTATTCTTAGGTAAAAGATGATTAATTGGTTAAAATTAAATCTTGAAACCCAAAATTCCAACCCCCAGACCCCCCCTGGCTACGGCCTTGATCAAGATTATTGTAAGAGTTTAATTTTGGCTTATTCTATTTTTTAAGTATGTTTTATACGCCGGACCCAAAGCAAATATACCATAACTTAATAGTTTGGTCACTCTAGTCGAATCTATGACTAGGTTATTACAAGCTATTAGAAAAACCTTTTTGTATAGAACAGTGCAGATCTCAAAGGTTTTGGAACTCTCTGGCAAGACACTCTATCCATGATTTCTACTCTAAATATCCTCAATCAATATATTCTAATATTTTATAGATGTAACTTGTTTCACGCTTTCTAGGACGCAACTTGTGTGGGAACATGCAGCAAGACCTTCAGCCTTTGTTAGTGCAGGCCCTATATACCTCATGTCAGATAGAATTAGACTAAGGTTGTTCATCCAACCAGTCTGTAACATCTAAAATTGAATTTTGCGCTTTGTTGCAAAGTTCTTCCCAAGCTGTTTCATGACATAAAACAAAACACATCCTTGGTAAAATAATAATTTATTAATGATAATTAAAAGTAGTGTTGGATCTAAGATAGTGACTTGCGAGATTCAGGTTTTAACAATTTTTGTTGTAAGTATCGTTACAGAACTGGTCCCCGTATACCTAGCTCATTTGGACGGTTAAACAGTTATTTATATCGAATGCTTTTTCCAGATCAAAAAACTGAAATGGAGTAGCTTGAATTGGGGATCGTCTGTTTCGTATGATTCATTGTTGTTGATAATTCGAACGTATTGTGATTTATTTTGGTGCGACATAAGAAATTTATTTTCGGTGTAAAAATTATTTCGAAATAATATATGAAACCAGACTAGACAATAATAATAAATTAAGATGTACGTACGACCAAAAAATATAGGATTCCATCGAAACTAATGATAAAGTCAGAAGCTCTCCTGTAAAATTGAATCTGACCATTGTCAGCAGAACAACCCATATAGATGAGGTATTAATTCAGCACCTATTCCCCAGACACAATTTTCTTACAACCAATCATAGCATTTTGTGGTAATCTTTTTGGTACCTAACAAGGCTTTTAACTAGTGTACCAAAAACGGTTATTAGAAATATAACTATTATAGATAACGCCTATTTATATTTATATAAAGCTGGATAATGGAGAAGAAAGACGAAAGGTAAACGAAGAAGTTATTGGTCATTTAAAGTAACTTCAGGTTTTTATGAGGTCCTATCCTTGGACCAGTGTTCTGTATCGTGTGTTAATGATTAAAAAAAAACGTGCCTAATGATAATTCGGATATCATTTGCTGATAATACAGCAGTGATTTTAGTTTATAAATTATGGAAATAGACTCAGGATAAAATAAATTCCAGATAATATATACAATATACAATGTGCCAGAAACTATTAAAATAAAAATTAATAAACAACATTAAACAAGACCAGACTTCATTGAAAATGTGCCAGATACTATCAAAATAAGAATTGATAAACAAAATTAGGAAAGAACAGAGATCTCTCATAACTACTGTTTTTAAATTCAACATAAAAGAAGTGAACAAATAGCAGATTTAATTATTCAATGTAAGTAATATATTGTAATGGATTTAAACAGACAAGAGATAATACAAAAGTTTAGTAATTTGAATAAGTAAATGATTGGGGAAATGTAAATATCATTCATACATATCTAATAAAGAAAGGAATTGCAAAAATCATTCAAAGTTAAAGTTAACCTAAAAATATAAACCATGTAAAAAGAATGTTTCAAAAGCAAATTGTTGAAAGGATAAAAGGTGGCATATAAAGTTAGATAATCTATCATGCAGATTGTAGAATTTGGATACTTACATAAAAAAATCCAGGCAGCGAGTCACATTTAAGTCAAACATCAAAAAAGGTTAAATTCACTTATGAAAATCACAGTAGAGTTTGTAAAACAAGTTTAGATCACATATTAGGCCATGAGAACACTGAATATAACACATTTGGATCAAAATTAATTTTTAAATACATAAATTTGTTAAAAATTTAGAGAATTGAAATGTCAGAATTATAAAGACCGTTAAAAATTTGAAGGAATGATGGAACACTAAAGAGATTTATACCGTTAGAAAGAGCTTAGAGCATAGTTTATGAAAATTCAATAGTTCAAAAGATATTCAGTCTTAATTTTAGTAAAATCCAATTTTTTTTTAAGTACCTGTTAAATGACTGGTGACCAGCAGGTTACAAGTGTTTGAAAACATGAATTAAGTGATTTAGATAAAATTTAGAAGAGTAAACGGTATTGAAATTCAATTTAAAATTTGTTTAGAATTTTGCATATGATTTAGAAGGAACATATTTGGAAATTAATAAAATAAATTAAAGCGGAAATGGAAATAGCAGGTGGCAAAAGATATCACATAAATGGGAAATCTGACATTGAAAGGTCCTCTTTGTTTTCCAAGCGTCGACGAGAGCAGTTCAAAATGTCGTTCCTGTAAAATCACGTTTCCATGACAACAAGATAAATGATCTGTGATATCATTGAAATAAGTGTTCCATGTCAGAGTTTGACAAGAAATTAAGTTTGAAGTTAAATTTTTGAATTTTGAATCAACAATTTGAAATTAAAAAAAAATAAATATTCCATAAAAGGAATTAGTTGAAATCCATTGGATGGAGAAATAAAATCAATGTGTTGGAAGAATATAAATATTGGTACAGCAGTAAACAAATCAATTAAGCAGCAGAATTTAGTTTATATAAAAAAAACAGAAATCAGGAAGTGGTATTCCAAAACCAAAAGTAAGGAAAAGGGAATTCAAGCCAGGCAACTGTGAGTTTTTGAAACATTATTTAATAAACAGATTATTGAAATCTAAAATCAATCAACGATAGAAATAAAGGTTTTTTTTTAAATTTAGTATAATGAATATTTGTGTTTAGAGTATTGAAATATTTTTTGTAACAAGTTGCTAGAAATTTAATAACATTTAAGTACCCAGGAAATTTATTTTGTTGTAAAGGCAATATTATATCAAAATTATATTGTAGATTATATGTACTAAATGTAGACCAAACGTATCAGAATTGTATTGTGGACAATCATTATAAATAAATTGTAATTTGATTGAGAATTTGAAAATTTTTTTATTAGTCATTTAAAAATCTTAAAAAGAAAAATAAAGTGAAAAATATAATTTCAAACTTGTCAAAAGTGGTAGTGTAACGAAGAAGAAAGAGAGACTTATAAGATAAGTATAGAATTCATTTATTTATTTAATATCTGTAACTTGAACCCAAGCAAAAAAGACCCTGAGGTAATCATAAATTTGAAAATTCATATATTGTAGTTTATTACAGTTAGTAATAAATGTCGACCAAACGTGGGGCTTTCTGTAATAATATATTGCAAATAAATGCAATAAAAAGCATAGTAAATTGTGGAAGTACTACTTAGAAGGGTGTTCACTCTTTTACTTTAAATTTATTGCTAAGTACACTAAAATAAAATATTGACGATAATTAATTATACATTAGAAAACAGCAACTATCTATTCAATATTGAACCGCTTATTATTCTCGATTCAGTCAGTTGTTTCAAAATATATCAAATAGAAATAAATAAATCGATAAACAATAAAATCGGATATTTTAAGGTATCTAATAACAACTTTTAATCAGTTGTCTACTTATCTAAACATCTTAAATAATAACAAAATTGTGAAGATATAAATAAAAATATGGCTTAAATTGAACATCTGAAAAGTTTAATTTATTTCTAGTAGAATAATAACATTTTTGTTGGAATTAAAATTAGGCTGTGACATATATGTATAAAAATTTTGCTGTTTAAATAAATTATTAAATACACTTTTAAATCACGTTTATATAAAGAAATCTGCAGGAATCAGCTGATTTTCTATTCAGTGTATCCAGCTGCATGATCTTTCCAACATCAATCCTTTGCTGAATCTTTAGTTATTAGCTTGTTAGCGAGCCAACATTGAAGTTGATAATTGTTGTGCCTATGCACTCTCAGTCTCATGAAATTTTTCCAATTTAAACCGCCATTTTCGAGTCGTGGTTTGATATTGTTCATATCTTAACTGATTTTGTGGTGATGGTGTTTTGTAGTCAGCGTCGTTTTGATATAAATTATTGGCGAAATTTCCTATATGTTTTTCCTTTCCCTGCTAAACCGGAAGTTGCATCATCCAGACAAACAACGAAGAATTGAAATTCACTAACAATAATTCAAATTGTTTTCTGAAGGATATTTGAGGCATATTTTTGAATGTTTAAGCACTTTTTGGGAAATAGCACCACAAGTCACGAAAATTGCTGTGTATTTCCAAACGTTTTGGGGTCTAGGTCAGATCCCGTTGTCAATGGCTAAGAAACTATGACAGAACGACACAATTCTAAAATAGAAAATTAAAATGTTTGAATATATTTATTATTTGACTTCTGGCTAATAGCAAAGAGAATTTAATTTGATAATATACAGGGTAGCACAGAAACTTCTAAAGATCATATAGTAATAAAGTTGATTGCAAATTGGAACAATATGAAAGTGGTGATAAGAATTTTATGTGGCGCTCCTAGGTGCGACTTTGTTATAAGATAGGGGATTTCCCAAAAATGCGATCAAAGAATTTTGTTGATTCAGTGATTCCATTAAATTCAAAAGGGAAAAACCTTATGAACTATCCCGATATTGGGTTGTTCACAAGGACATGATCACTAGCAATTTCTTCCTTAATCATCGGCAACCAGGAACGATTGAATTCTACGGAGGTAGTAGGGATACAATCGTTTTTATTTAACAAAATTAAAGTAGACTCCTTAAGTTTTCGTTTGGTGTTGTGTTCTTCTTTATGTAATATAACTGAATTTCGAAACTGTATTTTATGACCAAGGTCCCAAGCATGTTCACAAATTTCGGATTTTTGAAATTGTCGTTTTTTATGTAATTTTTGTGTTCGTTTATTCAAACATTTAGAGGTCTAGAGGTTCCTCCAATAAATACAATTTTACCCATTTTGTCCTATAAAAAACGAATATCACGTTCAAATCCGGGATAATACGAATTAATGGAATCAATAATTAATTTTTTTTGTTATTCTCATTTTTCGCCGTATTTTTTAAGGTAAATCTATATAGTTGTTTTTTTCTATCTTAAAGTGTAAATATTAGCGAAGAAAATGAAGTTGAAAATTTGTACTCTTAGGTACTTTTACAATCTTTGAAAAAATTAAATAAAATTTCTGGAACAAAAAAGTCTAATTTGAATATTTCAGGACCTCTTCATATTTTATATTCCCGTAAAAAACGACATATTCTAGACGTATTTAGCTACACATTGAAAAAATTACAACAATGTAAGATAATTCTTATGAATATTTGAAAAATGAAAATGCGAAAAAAAAATGTTTTTCGGCAATATCTCACAAGGTTTGCGGTTTGTGGCAAAAATACTCTACAACAAAATTGTACGCTTTTCAATTCTCTACAACGGTTGTATTTGATATTTTTTGCTAGGACGTGAAAAACCATTTTCACTTTTTTTTTGGAGGAGTCCATTCAAGATGATTTTAGGCGAGTCGTTCTCTGTCCATTCTTTTCACGTGTACATACCATATCCGTTGTTGTTTTTGTGTGTTTTCTACGTTCTTATTACTTTTATGTAATACACATGGACGCAAAATGTAAAATCCATATTTAAAAATAATTAAAATGAAAATTCGTTTATGCTCTTTTTATAAAATATTGCATTCATAACTTAATACGGAAAAGAATCTAACAATTAGTAGATATCAATATTAGCATCAGATTACACACACAAAAGTTAGAAAATTGGCGATTCAACAATTTCTTATATATTGATATTAATCATTCTTGTTGTTTTCTGAATGATATTTGTGGCATATTTTTCAATGTCTAATAACTTCTTGGGAAATAACACCACAGTTTAAAGAAAATTGCTGTATATTCCAAACGTTTCGGGGTCTAGGTCAGACCCCGTTGTCAAGTCCAAGTTTCTTAACCATTGACAACGGGGTCTGAAGAAGTAATTAGACATTAATCATTCTTGTCTCTACAAATATATTGAGGAGCAATTTTATTAATTATGTAATATTTAAATTTTAAATTTTTATGAAATTATATAATTAATTTTGAAAGTATATACCCAGTACGTATTTCAGTAAATCAGATTTAAACAGTATTCCCCGTCAGTTCCTTCAGATTATATTATTATACGCTAATAATCGCCTCGCACATGGAGGGTCTCTACCACACCTTATTCTTATATCAAAAATTGATGGTATGGAAAATTGCAGGGCACCCCGAAGACAAATAAAATGTCCTGGTGCGAGCAAATGAATACATCAAGCGACTGCTACGTGTGTGCTAAACCTACCGAAAAACGTAAGGACAATTTACCGGTAAAACACCTCTATATTCAACACAAAATAACCATGTAACACCTTTAATATTAAGAAATACGGCCATTGAATTTCCTTTCTGAATGCCTACGGTATATAAGCTATCCGACGACTAGTGTAGATAATTCCTTTTATGTGTTCCCACCCCGAGTTCGTTCTTTTCACTGTGCTGTGACTCTGGGGACAACTGACGGTTTTCTCCCTTTGTTGTTGCTGTATTTTGTGTTCCTTTCTGCATCTGGTCTCAACTCGGGCCCGGCTATAATGAGACTAGTTATGCTTTTGAGGGTACCGAAAATAATAATAATGATAACAATAATGAACCATTGGCGTTCGTTCTTTGGGGGAGGGGCCACGTAAGGCATGTGGTTATTTTCGACTGGTGTCGGTTTTGATAAATAGCAGATACTGTACACCTTGTATCGTGATATGTCAGAAATATGTTTAGAATATACTTAGTAATCATAGATTTGTTTTATAATCGGGGGATATTATTTCTTTTGAAATGTGGATGATCCATGTGAAATCAAGGGGAATGGAATTATTATTTTTGTTTGAATAGTGGGTTTTATATATTGTATCTGTCTATTCTAATATTTTTATACGAGCTTTGTTTGTTTGTATATCATGCTTTTCTCAAAAACTGCTCAAATGTTTTAATGAAATTTTAGTATTCGCATTCGCCAGTTTTGATCGCCAGAAATTGATTGGTCGACGTTTTATTTTGTAGTCTAGGAGCTGATCGCCACCTTGACTAAGGTACTCGCGACAAAGCTGAAATTTTTTATATAGGTTATTTGATAGCATTAAAGTATGAAATCTACTTCTGCCGGGGTGGACGCGCTTGCAAAAATAACCCCTCTATTTTTTAAGTTTTCGAATTTTTTCTTTTTAAAATATATTTTTACACGTCTGCAGTTTAGACTTGTTATAACTCATACCATGCTAGATATACAAAAAAAATGGCAGATGATTCTTTTCTCGGTTACAATTACCGGTAAGGTAAGTTGCTATAAAGGGTAGTTTTTTTAATGTACTCTAACAAGTCTACCATTTATAGATGATTTATACCACACTATTTTAAGTATTTAAAAAATTAGTAGAAGATTTTCGCGGTTACAAATTAGCAAGAATTCCATAGTATAGATGGGTTATTTTGATGTAAAAATTAGGATTAATTTTACTCTAATATACTACTAACACTCAAAAACAATTTGCACCTGAGTACAGAGACAAAATTCCTTGTTTGAGGAATATGCCATTATGAGAAATTATTTTCTTAATTAATTATCGGTATCTTTTTCCTAATTATTGTTTTGTTTCCTTTCATATTAACCAGCGTTATATTTCTTGCCAGTTCTGTGTCTTATTTTTTATTATGGCAATAGTGAGAGTAGTTTTCTTTTAGTGAATCAATTATGGAAGCACAAAAAAATGTCTGTTTTCTGTATAGAAAAAAATAGTAACGCATTTATTAAGTTTACACCTACAATTTTATCGAAAAGCCATGAACTATTACAAAATATAAAAGTATTTGGACATGAGTATAAGGACATTGCTTTGCCTTATAATATATAATGCAGGCAGTTTTGTGCACAATAAATTGTTTGTGTTGTTCGCAAGCAAAACAACGGTAACAAGTTGATTAAGTTTAAACCTGCAATTTTTTTCAAGTGTCATGAAATATTAAAAATTAGAAATCATTTGATAATAAATATAAAAACGTTGATTTACCTGATGAGATAAGTGATTAAACTGTGTATCATAGTGACTGCTACAAACATTTTTCAGCATTCAAATCAAAGTGTCTCTCATCATCATGTGAATCTGAAGGAAAATATTATTTATTTTATTTTCTATTATATTTATTAACATTAGCATTTTTTACTCTATATTTGTATTATACACTATAAGCCTACAGAATTTTCGTAATTTTATGAATTTTTGGAACAAAACAATTATCAATAATTACATAAAAATTTACACTACTTCCTGTAATTATATTTACGTACATGTGTCATGTAGTTTCCTACATTCTACTATGTCAATTGAAATTATTTATGTAATATCTCATCATTCCTGAATATATCTTATTCTTAGTCTATAATCGCCCTGGGCAAAGCTTGCTCTCGTTACTCTCCAAATATTCTTGTTGCTTTTCAGGAATTAACTAGAATAGAACTTTCCAGGTAGTAACTAAGGCAATAGAAGAGTGACTGAGAACATTTGCTGTTGCTCCGAAAAAGTTAAAGTCTGTCCAGTCCTGGTGTAATAGAGTATACATCAGGCAAGTATACAAGCGTATGATTTTTTAAATGTATATCAACATTAAATCTACTTATGATTGATGTTCAAATTTATTGCTTTTTTCAATTTCATTTCTTTTGAAAATGTATTAGAGTAAATTTAATGTCAATTCTTACATCACAATAACTCTTCTATACTATGGAATTCTTGGTAATTTGTAAGCGCGGAAAATCTTCTGCTATTTTTTTAAAATAATTAAAATAGTGTGGACTAAATCATCTATAAACGGCAGACTTGTTAGAGTATATTAAAAAACATACCCGTTATAGCAACTTTAAATTTACCTGACAGCTAATTGTAATCGGGAGATTCTTCTGTTTATATATCTAGCATGGTATGAATTGTAATGTAAAAGTATACTTTAATAGTATAAAATAAACTATATAAACAATTTCAGGTTTCTAGCGGGTACCTAATTCGAGGTGGCGATCAGCTCTCCCACTATTAGGAAAATTCGTACATTTGAGAATTAATTACTAAGAAATTCAATGACTATATCATAACAGCTGATTTGTTTGATTCTCGGTTTAGGCATATATATTTATATACAACGAAAGAAAAAGTTAATTTTTGTTGTAGATAAGTGTAGATAAATAAAAAATAAGCAGAAAAAATCTAATGTATTGAAAGTATTTGTAATACATAAAACACGAGTGTACCCCGGTTGTAAATATTATAATATATTTGAAAATATATGTCTGAGACATTTGAACACATTCAAGAGAAGAAAGAAAAGCTGCGTCAGAACTATGTAATTTTTAATAATTCAAATATTAAATTTCTAGCAAATAATAAGTTGTTTTGTGTTGTGAATATAAGATACAAGATCTGCAACACTAAAATAAGTAGAAAAGATGAAATTGTATATGACTTAAATTTAATATTCCTCACAAAACTAATATATTATTCCTAATGACGTATGGGTTTAAAAATAAATATAAGAATATTTTTTAAGATGCCAAGTTTTTAAAGTGGACTCAAAAGTATAAAACACTGTTGCTTTAGCTTCATCCAGATTTACCTCTTCCGAGTTCTGATCCTGTACAGTTTAAACTGAAATTAGATATTCTGTGGGCTTTTCAAAGTGAAGTATTGTAATAACAAAGAAACTAAAAAACTATTCTTAAGTTGAGAAAATCTATAAATATTTATATTGTTTAATAAAATCGGTTCAAATTAGTTATCAAATTCCCTAACTAGAATAGAATAAACTAAAAAAACCTTTATTTTTAGAATAACAAAGCAATCTTCATTACACTGTCTAGGACTATCAAATTGTTCTGTAATACCCAAGTCTAAATAGTGTTCTTAGAATAAGTGCGCAAAAGTACATACATCTTCTGTCCTTAGTTTGATACATCTTCAAGGTAGTATATTCAGCACATTTTTCTCACGGACGAACGTCATTTCTGGAAACAACCAAGTCATAATACTACTGTCACATCAATATGAACTTAGCCGCAATGAATTTTCAAAAATTGTCTATTCTACGACATTCAGCTTAACTGCAAGAACTTGGTTTGTTCAAGTTTGATTAATAATTAGTTTAATTTGCCCCCTTTTAGTGTTTTAGATTGTTGTGATATTGCTTGATAAACATAACGTAACACGATAATATCTGTGTTTCCCAAACTGGAACCACTTTTTAAATTCTGAAATATGTATCTGGTTTAATTTATAGAATGTCATAATAATTACTACATAATATCAAGATAAATATTGCTTAGCAGGAGCAAATACTTAAATGCATTATTTTGAAGCTGTCATAAAATAATCCAAAGATTTGAGTTTATTCAATCGGAAATTAAAATCTTAAATGTGTATTAGTGTTCACTTTGCAAAAAAAATGGTTTCGAATTAGAAATACACATTTGGATAATCCACTGACATCATTTTCTTTCTGTGTTCTTTTAGGAAATTACACACTTTGGAAGTTGCATATCTAAAAAATCCAAACAATTCAACATTCCAATCTGACCTTGTCTATGGTGTTACAAACTGAAGTAATATAAAACATTTTAAAAAAAATATATAACCGACTTCTACCTACAACTAAAAAGCTAAAAATAATTATAACAAAATACAACTCTAGCAAATAAATAACACATTCAATGTTGTAAGGTACCTACCCAGGAAGTAAAAAATGTAAACATTAAAAGGTTGCTCATTCTATACAAATTAATTACCTACCAATCTAGTATATGTTTGAAGTCGGTGCCAATCAACATCTAAAATCCTTCATTGCGTACTTATCTACTAGATAAGTACGCAATCAAGGACTTTTAGATTGTTGCTGGCACCGACTTCAAAAATATACTAGATTGGTAGGTAATTAATTTGTATAGAATGAGCACCTTTTAATGTTTACATTTTTTACTTCCTGGGTAGGTACCTTAAAACATTGAATGTGTTATTTATTTGCTAGAGTTGTATTTTGTTATAATTATTTTTAGCTTTTTAGTTGTAGGTAGAAGTCGGTTATATTTTTTTTAAAATGTTTTATTTTCAACTTTTTAGTTTTTTTTTAACTCAGGTAGTTTTCATTCTTTATTTTTTATTTTGTATGTATAACCTTAATAGACAGAACCAGGTAACATCGAAAGCCTCAATATTACACAATGATACTTTATCATTTGAATTGACAGGTAAATCTTTACGAACAAAATGTACTAGTACGCGTTGACTTAATAAACCCAAAATATATTTATGCCTTATGGACTACGCCATGTAACCTTTTTTCAACTTTTTTGACAACCCTGTATAACTAGATAATTCCACTCCAACCTATGTACCAACCAGCCTCTACATACGACTGCCCACGGACAAGCATAAATTTGTTAGCTGCCTTCTGTAAACTATAGGACGGAGTAGAATCCATCGTATATTTACGGAGTCAAATCCGTCCTATATTTCAACCATAGTATATAACTCCTTGTGGGCTACCCCATAAACTATTTCCTTTTTAATATTTTATGTTATCGCCCTGTGTAACATTAATTCCTCTCCACACTTTATTCAACTTCTTATGGGCTATAAAAGAAAAAAATATTTAATCACACTGTATAAATATAATTCAACTCCAGCATATATATCAACCATCCTGTATATGATTTGCTAATGTTCACATCATATAACAGCTTTTTAATAACCCTATATAATTTTAATTTCACATTTTTTTTTCAACATTTTTATACCACCAAACGTCCAGTCCACCCTATATTCCAACCATCCTGTATATACGGCTGCCTACGGACCACTATCATTCTAGTCCGTCCTATAATTCAATCTTCATATAAATGAAACTCCTTCTAAAACTTTACTTTGTGATTTTGTTTGCTATAACTAAACACCCTGTCTATAAGCCACCAAGTAACAGTTTAAAGTTTGACATGTGCTGTCACTAAATTTTCTATTAGGCCGGGAGAATGTAACAACCAAAAGTACCGTCTTGGCAAAATGGAAAAATTTGCATTTAAATAGGTATTTACCTGGTATACAAACAAAACGAGCTTGGTACTCATTAATTTAAGGAGCCGAAAATACTATGCTTTACTACCTATAGGCTTGAGATGTACATAGAAAATTTTCAAATTCGCAATTAAAAGTTCCAGTGCCTAAAATTACCGCACTATTACGTTGGAATGAAAATATTTATGAGGAAATGTCCGTTATGTCATTTCGATGAAATTTTTGATAAGAATTTTGGATTTTTTGGCGATTTTCTGGAAAACTGCAAGTTGCACGTCGCAGAAAAGTATATGAGATCACCTAAGGATCGTCCTTAATAGATTAAACGTTAAAAAACTATACACATCCATAAGGAGTTATCGAAAAATTGACTAAAATATTAGGGATATTGGTCGATTTCCATGCACGCATGTGTTCATTCACAAATTTTATCACTTTACCAATAGAATTCTTTTCCAAAATTTGAAGTTTCACCAATCCGGATATATACTCTATTAAACAAGACCATATTCGTTCAATACGGTGCACCACAGGAGAAGAAATCAGGTAACATACATACAAAAAAATAAAAGCGAAAAAAAAATACGCGACGAATTGATAACCTCCTCCTTTTTGGAAGTCGGTTAAAAATACAAATTTGAAATAAGATTTCATTAGGATAGGGGGTATACTACGAGTATAGAATAATATTTCTAAATTTGCTAGATTTGTCTTACATCGTGTTTATACAAACCTCATATTAAGCATGTACTTATAAAATATTGTTAAGTGAAGTGGGACTTATTATGAATTAAGACTGAAATTGTTTTCTGACGGTTATTTGTAGCAGTTGTGTAGTTTATCCTTAAGGATTTTCTTTGAAATAACACCACGCTTAAGATTAGAACTGTATAATCAAACACCCAAAG
This sequence comes from Octodonta nipae, assembly GCA_034190945.1. Lineage (NCBI taxonomy): Eukaryota > Metazoa > Arthropoda > Insecta > Coleoptera > Chrysomelidae > Octodonta > Octodonta nipae. The sequence continues at coordinate 38,997,356 of CM067217.1, read as the reverse complement.
TTTCAATATCTAGGTTTGACTTCGTTGTTAACGGAATTGTAACCAAATGTAAATTTGTAATTTATTGTTGCCAGTTCTAAGCCGAGATCGGTTCCTAATTCTTTCTGTAATCCTGAGTTATACGAAAAATTTTCAGGTTAATTCAACCTGTAAAGAGAAAATTTATTAGATTCATTTGACGATTTCATTCCCCGGGAACGTGTAATCAAACTCAATTGTTATCGATTTCTGATCAATGTCCAAACTCTAGCTCAGAAACATCTGATCCAATTAGAATATAGCTTAGTAATATGTCACAAGTAATAAACCCCCAAGACTTAGGGCTTAATATTCCAGAAGATTAATTTATTTTTAACTCTATACAACGGAAAATATTTATGGGAAAAACTAATGTGATTGTTGAGTAAGGAAAAGCACTTGTAAGCATAGCACCGTTTAAAATTTGTAAAAAATGTAAAAGAAACAGGAGCGTACCGAGGGGGTGCAGGGGGGCAGCTGCCCAAGGCCTTGGCATGAGTCATTAAAACTTCTCATGAATTTGCTTACTTGCCACCCCCCTTGGACCAAAATGTTTGTAATTTGACTAGAATTTTTTTTCCGATTTGCCCTTCCCTAGAACAATTTTTTTCTAATTTGCAAAAGCGTACGCCTTTGATTAAAGAAACATTATCTGCTAAGTAATTATAAAGTGCCAGAATAGTTGTAAGTATACATCATAAATATCTATATTAGACCAATCAATAGAGATTTTTTCGTGCAAAAAATACTATCAGGATACTGCCTGTGCCATCACATTAAGAATGATTTGTAGTGATATTTTGCTACCTTTTCCACTCGCAACTATCTTTATTATAAACAATTGAAACAAGAAAATTGCGTTTTTTTCGTTACATGTTTATAAAATGAAAGATAATAAATTAATCCCAATAATGTCAACAGGTCAATTGTAAAGCATAAAAATACCAATGAAATGAGCCCAGGATCGATCCGATAGGATCTTTAGTAACAGGGAAAAACAAAAAATACTGGAAAATTTAGCGGTTTTCTTTATATTATCATAACTCCGTCATTATCGAAGTTGTAGAACTGGGCTTGTGGGAACTGATAGTAATTGATATATACCTTATGCGTGACTAAACCAGGCAGTATCGGTTTAATAGTTTTTGAATAATTGTGATATGAAGTTTTTAGGCCACTATTCTTGCAGTGTGTTTCCATGCGACATGGATCGTCAAATATCAATTCAGAATAGAGATGTTGAAATTAGAGGTATCATTCTACAATGCCTCTATTTTCATTTTTCATTAAATGTCTGTGAAATAAACGAAAAATGTTAGCAAAAATGACCAAAATTTGGTGAGCGTATGAATGTGTTCGAGTAGTGGGGGAACACGGTTGTTGAGGGGAACTGCAAACAATAATTATTATCAATAGTAACTGTCACTCTGACAGATGGTGAAAGAATTTAATTGTTAAAAAAACTTGTATACAGAGTGATTTGTTCGATTTTATTATATAAGATGAGAACTGTTTGTTTATTAATATATTTATATGTAAATGGTTTCTCGGAAACGTTTTTGCTTTAATTTGTAGATTTTGAGTTTACGGAACATCGAAAGAGAGCGGTCATTAAAAAAAATTCTTACTTGTGAGGATTTTAAATATTGAAACGATCTATGTATGTGCCTCTACTATATTGCTATACGCTTCCCCTCAACAACCGTGTTTCCCCCACTCCTTGGGTACATTCATACGCTCGCCCTTTTTTTGTCATGTTTGCTAACATTTTTCAGATATTTCACAGACATTTAGTGAAAAATGAGAATAGAAGCTTTGTAGAATGACACCTCTACTTTCAACAACTTTTTTCAAAATTGAAATTTGATTATCTATGACGCATGGGGACACAATGCAAAAATGAATGAACAGAAAACTTTATATCACAATTGTTCAAAAACTAATAAACCGGTAGCTACTGATTTTGGCATACATAAAATAGATGTAAATTACTATCAATTCCTACAAGTCCAGTCCTACAGCTTCTAAAGTTACGAAGATACGATTTTTTTTAAACAAATGCTACATTTTTCAGTATTTTTTGTTTTTTCCCAGTTACTAATGATCCAATCGGATCGAGCCTGGACTCATTTCATTGGTATTTTCATGCTTTACAATTCATCTGTTGACAAAATTGAGATTAGTTTATTATTTTTGATTTTATAAACATGCTAAGAAAAAAAAACGTAATTTTCTTGCTTCAATTGTTTATAACAAAGTAAAAAACCATAGTTGCGAGTGGAAAACATAGCAAAATATCGTTAGGAATCTTTGTTAATGTGATGGCACAGTCGGTATCCTGATAGTATTTTTTGCAGATTATCAGTTATTTTTTGCTCTATTGATTGGTCTATATATAAATAGACAAAATCGTTCAGTATCATTTTTTCCTTTGTTCCTCAACCGATTTTGTTTATCTTTGCTTTGTTTAGTAACTACTGGCCATTAGCGTAGAATACTAAAATTAATTTATAATATTGGTTTAATTATTAAATTAAATATAATAAATATTCATTATTTACGTCCATTCTGTCAATGCCAAACAAATAATACTAATAGTGCTGCCAGATTGCTTGGAGAGAAAATCATAAGATGGGTGGACTCGATTGTGAAAGACTAAACTAAAATAATCGAAAAATTTGAACCCGTACCTAAAGTTATTCCGCATCGGCATTCATTGCTTAGTAAATATTTATTTTTTTATATATTTTCATATAATTTCACTAAGATTACAATAATCGTGACTTTGTACACACACTGTAAGATTCAAGATAAACAGTTGAATCTGGCAGCCCTGATAGTCATAACTATCTTTTTTGTAGGACCTCTTATTTAAGTTTTGACATTTCATAATATTGTTGTCCGTTAGGTTATTATAGCACGGTCGTAAAGGTAAAGTTCAATATTTGAGTTTCATTCCCTGAGAAAAGTTTGCAACCAAAATAAGTATTATTTAACATTAATTAACAGCAGGTGCATTGTATTTCTTTATATTTTTCATACAAAATAGAAATAGACATTGCTTACTATGTGTGTTTCATTAAAATTAATGAACATTATATTGAATTTTAAGATATGTTGGTTTATTAATATGTTCTTATGTTTTGTAGTTATTTTGTAATACTTATATTAACTAATGAGTTGGTTGCTTGTATTATCTGCTTACGGGTTGAAACCGTTAACTGTGAAATGTTAGAATAAAGATTATAATTCGTTTTATTACTTAATTTAAAGCTACTATAATTTTTCAGTCTCATATCTCTAAAATATATAGTACTAATGTTTAAGAATCTTATATTTAACATTAATTTAGTATATGAAATAATGTTAATATTTCTATAGGGAAGTGAATTTTTTGGAGGGGAAACTATAACTAAATGTTTAAATGACTTTTGAGTGTTTTCTGTCTTTGTATTTTATCTCATTTATCTTTATTTTACATTATATGGCCCATTTCTGCAAACTCGTGGCTTTTATTACAAGATGAGCGACTTTTAAGTAAAATAAACATCTCGTTGACATTTTACGATGTGTATTATTTAATATATAAAGAAACTCAATGTATCCACTGATTTGTTATGGTAAGTTAGATACCATCTAGAATAAAATGTATTTTTATTCAACATAATATTTTTCTTCAAAATTTTGCATAGCTGGCCTTAATGGTCAAAACATTGAGTAATTACATATGGAGGGAGTATCAGATTGCCTATCTTTGATAGTTCAGCGTAAAACGTTGTTATTGTTTAGTGGTAAAATTGTCAATGTAGTAGGCCACTATTGATTTTGTGGACAAGTTGCAGTAACTTTCATATTATATATTCTGTTTTTGAGGCGAATTTAATTTTTTATTAATATATTATGATCACAATGTTGTGATGTTGTGTAAAAGATTGTCAGTCAGCGGGAAATCGAGAATATATTAAAAAGGAAAGTTCTCATAGGGTTGCTGGTCATCTCTTTTCTTTAATATTCACGAACTTTTAGGTTGCAATGAACAATCTTCCAATAATTATATCGAGCATTATACCAGGAGCGGTTCCGGTCAAAAATTTAGCGGGTTAGGCATTTTTCAAAATTATTTCGAATACCTATATTTGGTTAAATTTTAATATTCTTTTTAATTCAATAGATTTGTCCATATGACGTAAACAATTTTGGTCATTACACCTACTGCTACGATTTCTCCTCAACTTTATTTTTTATCAAAATATACTTTTGACAAAAAAAAAGAATAATGTTTACAATTTGATCAAATAGGGTGGAATTTCAACCACTGTGTGACCATTAGTAGCATTAATTACATTAAAAATAGAGTACTTAGAGTACTTGGAAGGTATATGAAACATAGGAAACATCTATCATAAGAAGAGCCTAACCTTGAAAAGAGCTAAGGGCATTATAAGACGTTTTAGAAGTGCAGCAAAAATATGTGAAAATGGTACAGTTCTTGATTCAGTTCAAAATGTATGGCCGTTACATTTTATGTTATGTTTTATGAGTTATAAAAGAGCACATAGGATTTCAGGCCTAGATGACCTAATTTATTTTGTCTAAAAATTCGGAAGCAATAAGCTGAGAACCCCTAAAGACATATACGTTTTCAATAACATAATGCACAAAATTATTTCATCGCAGTTATTTTTGCTATACTATAAATATTAATCATACATTATAACTATGAATAAATTACTAATAATTCAAACAATACAACGCATAATGACTACGGCATTTTTTAGGTCTTTAAACTAAAATCTATCCAAGTTTCTTTTCCTCATTCTCTTATATCTACAAAATAATTTGTGAGAAATAAAGAAAGAAGTTAGTCAAACACCTTTTTGTGGAAATAGATATTCAAATCTATTTATTTAATGCATTAACCTTGATTACTATTTTCACATTCAATTTGCAAGATTACAAATCTGAACTTTTATAAGGAAAAATATGGACTCCAACAACTACTTGAAGATTATAATTGCTGCAGTAGCGTTTTGGCATTAAAAGCGGAATAAAAACCCTGAGAAATGCAAGCCCCCTTTTAAAGTCACTTAAAAATGGTTGCTTTTATGATGATAAAAAAGATTTTGTAAAAGATCAATTAATATTACTTACTATTTGTGAATTTTCTGCAACGTTTAATATCAGTTAACAAAAAATCTTTTCAGATGTCAAATGACAAATTAGTTTTGTGGTTTTCTATCATTCGCAAATTCATTACCTTAAAAAAAATACATTTACATTACAGCCTGTAAATGTAGTTCTATTACCCTGAAATTTGGTAATTACCAAATATCAGGGTAACGTATTTACATATTTAAGTCTTGAACGAGTACCGACTTCGTATATCAAAAAGATAATTCTGAAATTAAAACAAAAATTGTTCTCAGCATTCTGTTAAATCGGTCATTTGCCTTTTAATTTCATGTAGGCGTTGTTCCCACTGCATCTTGATGCTGGAAGTGCGAACTGAAAGCTGTCCAGACTTGAGAAGCAATAAGGATATATTATAATTGTTATAACAATCTTGTTTTAGAGTAGTGAATCGTACAACTTTTCAGAATTTTTTTAAATTAATCATCATTGATACTTATTCTCATAAAAGTAGCTTTTAATGTAAATAAACTATAAACTATGTTTCAATATTATTTGTTTGAAAGTGCAGTGCAAAGAGTACTTAATATAATTTGAGAGCACGTGACGTCATCTATGGGGTAAACAAACTATAAGCTAATATCCATGGAGTGCAATATGTAAGTTTTCGATTCGAAAAGAAAAACTATTGTGGGTGTGTACTTCCTGAGGATGGAGCAATATACCCGTATTTACTGCAAACAAATTTTATTCATTCATATATCACGCAAATCAGATACATGTAAAAACGGTTGAACCTAGCATGAAAAAAATGCGACGGAATGTTGTAATTTCAACGATTTACTTTTGATTTACGTACACAACATTTAGTCCGAATAAATTTAAAGAAATGTGCAAATAACGGTATTTACATGTAGAATATATAGTGCAATGTTAGAGGCATAGACTTTCACATTATCATAAGATGAATCCACGTGATGGCACTATGTTTTATTTTTGTCTTGCTGCAATAATAATTATTGTAGTTAGTTTTTAGAACAGAATTATCTTTTTTAAATTCATATATTTGCCGTTGTGATAAATGCAATATTTCCTAATATGAGATCAACAGAATTTTCTAAAATGTGATACGTGTGTAATGAACACAATGAACCAAAAATAAAATATGTTTTATGGTAGTACAAGAATAAATTATCTTTGAATATTGCAAATATAAAATATATTGCTTCTGCCTGTTCAGATTACCAGATGAGATGCCTACAGATTATACTGAATAACGTTGTTCTTCAAAGAGCATATCTTCTTACGGCATAGCAGCTTGGGGGTAGCTATTTTTTGTCAACATAGCTACATCGATTAATATCAGGCTTAATATTATTTTTCCTGAATCTGTCAGGTTCATAAAGGACCCAGCAACGATCCTTATGGCAAACCGGTCCCGATCACATCATTTCGAAACTTTACCAAATGATAGTTCTCAATGAGTTATTCATAAAAGTCAATATGGATCGTAGGTCTGAAAAACTACTATTCTGAAGCTAAAGCCTTCTGAATTTATCTATACAACGTGTTCAATGACCATCAAGTCCAATGATCCACGATGGACGAGTAAGAGCAAATATTTTTTTCATAAAGTGACCAAGCTGATAGTAACTCGTACACCTGTTGTTTTTGTGCATGCAGAACACTGATCTGTTGTCAGCATGTCTGTAACATTTCTAAATATTCAGAAAATAACTGAATCACTTTCAGAAAATGGAAGAAAATGATTAGCGACATGCATTGCTCAAGCATCACAAGACCTGTCACATTTTAACTCATGAAGACATTAGTGCCACGAAAATGCTAGTTTTAAAATTTCGAATATTTTCTAGATTTCTGGCTACCAAACATCAAACATTCATTTCCGACACGGTTTTAATGAAAAGGATGATATCGATAGTGAAGAAGATAATATTAACCGGTACTACTAGAACTGTCAATCTGGATCGAGGGATTTTGAGTACTTGTGCTCACGTTTTATTGTTTTGCTGGGCTTTGCTAGACATCAAGCTTATGTTAAGTATCCTGATGAGATTGTTACCAAATACGACTTAAAACTCATCCTATCAAAATCAACAGAGTAGAGATTATTGAAACTGAATTGAACACAGTAACTGGTAGGATCAAATTTAGTCATATCTTGATTGGTAGGATAAAATTAAAGTCTTACCTTAACCGGTCGGACTGGAGCGTGGTCTGGAGACACTAGAGTAATACCTGTCGTTAGTATTGTTCTTTAGTTTTCTTAAGGTGAGTCAGCAATTCGCTGGTTTCAGCATTTACTTGTACGTGAATCACTTGGACTTGATGGTCATCGAAAACTGGATTTTTAATAGCTAATTGGATTGACTTTTTGATCGGCACCGGTTTTCCATAAGGATAGTTGCCGGGTCCTTTGGAAAAAATATGTGTTTATATCTAGAACATGAACATTTATTAGGAGAACCAAATCCTTAATAGAGAGGTAGGCACAAAAAGTATATAATCTGATTTGATGCGGACTAAAATTATGAATACACTAGCCGTTACCTGCGGTTTCACCCGCGTACGGAATGTTCAAGCCTTCGCAAAAAGATATAACTTATGAATGATATGGGTTATCCGATATAAAAATTTTTCTAACTTGTTTGAACCACCCTACTTAACCATAAATTCACCAATCCCGAATATATTTCACCCAAACTGCAAGTACTTATGGGCCACTTTATATAACTATTTTATTCGACATTTTTTGAATCACCTTAAATAACTGTAACTCTACTTCACCCTATATTGCAACCATCTTGTATATGCTGTTGTTTTATAATTTTTTGCACACCTGACTATAACTTTTCTCTACCCTATATTTCAGCTATGCAACTGCTAACTAACAATTATTTCCGATATATTTTTTAACCACCTTTTAAAGTAAAATTTCTCTTTACTCTATATATTAATCAATATTTATATGAGGTTTTTTTAACATTGTGTTACACACTCTAAAACTATAATCTTGCTACTCCCCATATTTCAGATATTCCATATAGTAGAATGCAACTGTTTATGGTCTACCCTATATAACAATTGATTTTAAACTTTTTTGATCGATCTTAAAAAATGATGTGGAACCTTTCGTGAGTCACAAATATAAAAACACAGTGTTGCACCCTAACACCAAACTTTTATTTAAACCCTCACCCAAACTGCAACTGCTTATTGGCCACCCTAATAACAATTTTATTAAAAAAAAAATTTTAACCACTTTGTATAATTAACTCTACTTACATCTACATTAAAACCATCCTGTTTACACCGCTGCCAATTTGTAAAACATTACAACTTATTTTTGAACCACCCATAATGTTATTCTACAAAATATTTCAACCACCTTGTATGTGCATCTGCTTAGGGGCAAGCAAATATAAAATTTTTAAATACTTCTAATCACACTGCATGAACTATAATTTTGCTTCGATCAATGTTTCAGATATTGCAGATATGCAACAGCTCATGTTCTATCCTACAAAAGAATATATTCAACCTGTTTGAATATAATTCTACTCCACCCGCTATTTCAATCACCTTGTATTTGTAACTACTTATCGGCCACCCAGTATAACATTTTTTCTACCATCCAGTATAACTATAAATCCATCAATGCCAAATATATTCCACCAAAACAGCAACTGCTTATGGGGCACCGAAAATAACAATTTTGTTCAACATGTTTTTGAATTACCTTGTATGTATTACAACTACCCTGTATACGCTACTGCTTATTGGTCAACCAATATAACTTTTTGAACTACGCTATTTACCACATTTTTTCTTTATATTTTTTCAAGATATATTAAAGTATAATTTCTCTCCACACTTCATTTAAACCATTTACAACTTTTTCTAACCTTGTTTGAATGACACTGTATAACTACAACTTTACTGCACACCATACTTCAGGTACTCTATATATGCAAGTGCTATATAACAAAATTTTTCTAGCATTTTTTACCCACCCTGTATAATTATAACTGCAAGCCACCCTATATTTCAACAACCTTTTATATGCAACTACTTATTTGCCACCAAATATAACATATTTGTACGACCCTGTATCCTTAGAATCTTACCCCACCCTATATTTCAACCATCCGGTAAACAGAACAGCTTGTAGATCATACCATTACTTTAAAATACCCTTAAAGCCACCTGTATAGCTGTAATTATACCTACTCCGCTACATATTTTAACCATTCTATATATGTAACTACTTGTGGATATAAAACAAGTTTTTAACCACAACATAAACTATAATTCCACTCCATCTTATATTTCAAACACCCTGTATAAACAACTGCTTCTAATAGTTTTTTAACCCATTTCATAAATATAGAATCTTATGAACCAGATTCAAAGATTGTAACTAGTTACCTAAGACAATTTTTAAGTTTTTTTATTCACAGTATCTAAAATTTTCTGCGTGCGGTAGAACCAATTGAGTAATTGAATTACCCGACATGGTAGAAGTTTTTTCGCTATATCTACCGTTTCTGTCAATTTAGAGAGATAAAATGTCTACCAGATTTTAAGTCAAACTATAGGCTTCGCAACAAAAAAATCAGTTAAGTAGTTCTTACGTGATGCCCGAACAAACAAACAAACAGACAAACTTACAATTTTATAATAGTATAGATGAAACAAAGTACTTAACCGTCATTTTTAAACTAGAATAGTAAGTTCGTAAATATTGACTATACAATAAAACATTCTTTCACCTTTCAATGGTAACGTGCGGTCCATCACACCGACGCATGACAATTTTCGTGATAAAATTTAAAGGAATAAATTCATTAAAACATGCCTCTCAGTATATTTTAATATCCACTGAAGCTATTCAGTTACAAATAAAGTGGTGAAGTCTGTATTTTTACAGAGATTTGCTTAGAAACTGTTTGAGAGACCGACGTTACCATTTGTGTTCGGAATTACAGTGAGTGTTTACTTTATTGCCTAATGTTATTTTTAAGCAGTAAATCTAATTTTCACATACTTTTGGAAGATTTGGGGTTTGCACTTATTGACTAATATATAAGAACGCGAAGGACAATATTCCAAGAGCAATCCGTATGAGACTCGCCGAGATATGTGGAATGTACACAGAAGTGCAACGTGTTGAAAATAAAATCAACAGGCGTTGTGCGTTCTACAATAGCAAGAAAAATAGAAACACTAGATTTTCTTGCTCAGAGTACTTATTGTATATCTGTCTGGAACACTTATCTGGGTTGTGTAGTGATTGCAAAAGTCGAAATATTGACGAATAATTTAGATAATAGTTTCAGTTTTTTGTAATGATTTTAGACTGGAATATATTTTTTTACATTTTTTTAACATTTCGGTATATGTTTGTCACCTTCGACATTATCAAAACCCTTTTTTAAATCGAATTTTTGGAATAAACACATGCATTTTCTGAAAAGAAAACATCCTTAATATTCTTTGTATATTTTAAGAACTTCAAAATACTACTAAATGTACAACTAACAACTTGAATTAAGTGTTCGTGTCAAACTGATGCCTGCGATAATAGGCCTTTTGGAAGTCGGTCTCACAGTTACCATTTATGTTATAGTTTAGCACATTACCAGCGAAAGGTTAAGTAGGTATAATCAATAAATAATATAATAAATACAAATCAGATACATAAATAATTATAACTGGCAAATAAATAAAACAATTTATAATAATATTTCACTGTTATTTTACCATTTACAAATATAAAAATATGACCACAACAACGAAGTTGAGATATATGACAGTTCTCTAGTAGCGATTGAAATGTTACATCGACACCGAATGACAGAAATCTTCATCACAAACTCGTAACATTACAGATTTCCGGTTGAGTATTTACGTGAGAGATAACAACTATATCAGAAGAAAAACAAGAAAAAAGAAGAAACAATCATCATTCGAAAGATTCAGTCGAGTGTTTCTTTACGAATTTTCAAGCGACTTTATGATGGTTATTCCTATCTCCTGTGCGGTTGGCGCGATACGCATGGCTGGAAAGATAGAAGTTGAAGAAGAAAACCAACCCATGTTTTGTGACAACTACCGTAAAGAAGAGACACGATGTGAGAATGCTCGTGTATAACTTGCCTTGCTCTTAGAACGTACAGATCACAGGAAATTATTCAGCAAGAAATTATAACTTTAATACAGTAAAAATTAATGAGAAGTGCCTTGCACGGAAAAATTGAGTGAATTTGTTAGTTTACCGCCGCGTATCAGTTCCGTGAAAAATTCAAGAAAACATTTGTCACATTCTTTTGTTATATTTAAAATCCACATTTAAAGTTCATTAATAATATGTGTCATTATTAAGAAATAAATTAGAATAAACCCGTAAGAAATAATAACCAGTAATAGACTTAACTTTCTAAAATGACATTGTTATGTTTTTTTTGACGTTCATCATGCGATTGTTAACTAAAAATAATATTTATCTATATATAAATAGGCAAAGACAAAACGATTAGGTCATTTTCTCCTCTGTCTCTCAACCGATTTTCTTCATTTTTGTTTTGTTTAGTCCCAACTGACAACCTTTAGTGCAGAATGCTAATATTAATTTGTAATATTGGTTCATTCATTAAATAAAATATAATAAAAATTCATTATGTCATAATGTCAACGTCAAACAACTGAATGTGCCGCCGCCGCCAGTTAAAAAATTGAGTAACTATATATAGAGGGACCAATGCTGTTATATACTTAGAGCATGTAGAAGTGGCATGTAAGCGTTGTTATTGTTTAGTGGTAAAGTAATGGTTGAATTATAATTATACAGGGCGATTCCAGATATGTTAGAAATCATTTTTTTCGTGGAATGCACATAAGCAGTTGCATATATAGGGTGTTTAAAATATAGAGTAAAGTGCAATTATAACTAGTAAAATAATTATATAGGGAAGCCCATTAGCGGTTGAATTTACAGGGTTCTTGGAATAGAAGATGCAGTAGAATTATAGTTATACAGGGTGGTGCAAAAAATATTATACAGAGATGCATATACAGGGTGGCGGAAATGAAAATGCAACATTTCGTAACTCATAAGCAGTTGTATATATAGGGAAGATAGGAATTACAGATATACAGGATGATGATAAAAAATGTTAGAAAAGGAAATGATTTATAGAGTAGTCCACGAAGAAGTTCCATATATATGATGATTGAAATATAGGTCGGAGTAGAATTATAGTTACAGAAGATAGTTAAAAATTTTATAAACAAAAAGATTAAATACGGTGGCTCATAGTGGCATGTACAGAAAGGTTTACCGGGTGGTTCAAAAAATGTTAAAAAAATATTATTCGTGGTCCATGAGCAGTTGCATATACAGGGTGATGGAAATACATAATGAGATGGAATTATTATAATGAGGATTTTAATAAATGTTAGAGAATTGAGTGCAATTATAGCTATACAGGGAGGTTAGAAAAAATAAATATGTAGAGTAGCCCATTAGCGTTTGAATTGTTGTCATATTAAATTAAGAATTACGAATTTGAACACAAATAAAGTCCTTTGAATTATATCTGAAAAAAAAAACTTGAATTTCGTTACTTATTTGTAGAAGCGAGATGTAAAACCGACATCTAGGATTTACGAGGAAACTATCACACAGAGGTTCCGAATCTGGATCCGTTCCGTGTAATTGCTGTTCTCCCTAAAGTCCTAAGATAGAATGTCAATATAAAATTTTCATGTTATTTAACACAATTGGTCGAATTTCGACCATTGGGCGATAGCTAGTAATACATAATTTGGTCCAGTGCGAGTTGGAGTCGCATACTAAGGGTTCCGTACCACCTTCAAGATTCTTATATTCCAGTTTCAGACAAGCAAGGAATGAGTGCATTTTCTTATATTTACCCTAATATCTTTTAAAGGACGCGTTTTAAATTTATAAAACATATACACTTTCATTTTCCACGCATTGACTTTTTATTTTATCTGCTTCAGGATTCGCTTGATATTTATAAGAATACATATGTATTTAATTTTCTAATTTGGCCCACAAAAATTAACATTAGAGTTTTATTTTACTAATAAACTTTTAGGGCAGCCTTTTATAATCTATTGTCTGAATTTTAAGGTTCTGTAGATTGGAAGATAAAGGGCAAAATAGGTCAAGTTTTAAATTATAAATTATTAAATCTGTTATTCAAATTATTTAAAAATACAAATAAAATATATTTTTCAAAATTTAAATAGTGTTCTTTCTAAAATGGGAGTTAAGGCGATGTTTAATATTTTGGTTAATATAAACAAATGATATATTACATAATGCGTTTGAAAATTTTCTTTTGATGTATTGCATGATGCGTTAAAAAAATATTTTTTTATTTTCCGTTTAATTCTATAATTTGGCCTCCAATACTAATATTAGGGATTTCATCGTATTTTTCCTATAAACAAAAAAAATAGGTCTTATAGTTTGGGGAATAAAGAGGAGAATAAGGTAATTTTTAAAAATATTTTTTTAATATATTTTAAAATATTCAATTTAAAAAAATAAAAATATATATTTGTATTCGTCATAACGAGCCCTGTGATTTGATATATTACATGATCCGTTAGAAACAAGTTTAATTTTTTAGTTTTCATTTAATTCTGTCATTTGCCCCCCAAAATCAATATTAGGGGTTCTCCTTATTTTTCAGTAAAGTTCATGCGAGGGGCTACACCTCTATTTTTTTTTAAATTTTTGCGTCTTATAGTTTCGGAGATAAAGGGAGAATGAGTAAATTTTAATATCTTTTAAATAATTTATTTTAAAAATATTTAAAAAATTAATTTATATTCGTCATAATAAGTGCCTTCGATTTGATATATTACTTGATCCGTTAGAAACAATTATAATTTTATATTTTCCATTTAATTTTATAATTTGCCCCCCAAAATGAATATTAGGAGTTTCTCCTTATTTTTCCCGTAAAGTTCAGGTGAGGCGCTATACCTCTATTTTGTTTGAAAATTTTACAGCTTATTGTTTCGGCGATAAGGGCGGAATGGGTACATTTTTTATATTTTTGTTAACAATTTTGAATTAGTTTATTTTAAAAATATGAAAAAAACATATTTGTTTTCGTCATAATGAGCCCTTTCATTTGACATATAACATGATGCATTAGAAACAATTTTAATTTTATATTTTCCATTTAGTTCTGTAATTTGCCGCCCAAAATTAAAAGTAGAGGTTTCTCCTTATTTTTCCAGTAAACTTCAGGTCAGACCTTACACCTCTAATTTTTTTCAAAACTTTACCTTTTATATTTTCGGAGATAAGGGGGGTGGGTAAATTTTGGTATATTTTCGTTAATATCTTGTTAACTATTTTTTTAATATGAAAAAAATATATTTGTGTTCCTCAGAATGGGACCTTTCATTTGATGTATTACATGATGCATTTGAAATTTTTTTTATTTTTAAATTTTTATTTAATTCTATAATGTGCCCCCCCAAAATTAATATAAATGATTTCTCCTTATTTTTCCTGTAAAGTTCGGGCAACGTTCTGTATTTCCTGTTTTTCAAAATTTTAAGCTCAGTAGTAAGAGATCTGGGGGGTGTTAACGGTCGATATTTTTTTAATTCCCCCCCCCCCAGAAGTACCCCTAAAATCAAAATTTCTTCTTTTACGATATGTACTCCTGATAGGGTCACCAAACTATATATTGATAAGAACCTCTTCCGTCCAGTGGTTCAGGAGAAAATTGCTGTGATGTGACAGAGGCATAAATCCGGGGTGATATTATAAGGGTATCCGTATATTGTATATACGGATACTTAATCATAATTCTAATGAATGAAATGAATTAACTTAGTATTGTATTACTTATATTTACTCTTTTGTTTTGGCCAAAGGTTATGTCATTATTAAACAGAAGCAAACTGGTAACTGAATTACAGGCTACAATAGGTACTATTTAAATTTACAATGCTGCATAATATTATAATTATCTGAAATTTTGGGAAAAAACTAATAATAAGTTAATTTGTTTCATTCATTATAATTTCAATAATTTACTTTAAAACGCAACAACTTCAAATTCATACAAATAGTTATAACACTATGTGCTATTAACATTTAAAGATTCAACCAATTGACAGCCTTATCATTTGTTGCCGGTTAAACATAATTATACGCATTAACATAAAGTATGCAGAGTTGTGTCATTAATTGTATAGAGAATACTCACATATTGCCTAGATGCTGAGTAATGTATTTAAAGTATTGGATTAAGTTTAAGAAAAGCCGTTTTGTTTTCAGAGCATACCGTATTTGTGAACAATGTCTTTAAGTTTATGACTGATGTGTAGTCGTCATCGCTAAAGTTTAATAATATGCACTGTCTTACATTTAAAATGACAAATGGAACTTTGGATTTAAGTGTTTTCAGAAATAGTGCGTGCGCCAGAATATTTTGTTCAAAGTCTACATACGTAGCTAATAAATAATGTCTCTACAATTTTTCATGAACTTTAGCTAATTCCTGATAAGTACATAGCATTCTGCTTGTAATATATTGTGTATATATTGACAAATCTATTTGTTACGAGTTCATTTAAATTTGATTTTAAATTTAAAATAAATTTTGTCAATAGATGAGATTTTGGGACAAAGATCAAATGTTGTTGTACTAATTATTAACATTCTGATACTCCTATATCCTATTATATTTCACAAAATAACTTTAGTTAATATTTGTAGTTCCATTTATATCTTTATGGCATATATGAAGTCAGTTCTATATAAAATTTGTATTCACAAGATTTCTTCCAGAGGGTAAAGTCCGTGAAGATGTACACAGAAGATCATTGTTCCGTTCCCATACCTTCTAACACTGTGTTTTTATAATGAGTTGAAATTGCCGTAATTGAAATGAAACATTACTAAATCCAAGAACAACGACTTAAACTACGATAAATTAGCTTCCGTGTTCTCTTTTTTTCATATTCACGTACAAGTCAGTACAAAGATTGTATTTTGATTGTGATCATTAACCACAAAGCTTTATTTTTTTATGTTTAAAATTATACCAAATAAACAAAGGAATATGACAAACAACGATCTTTTTATAGGAAGTGGTATCAAATTACTGAAAGAAATTTTATCGGGCATGAAAGCCCTGTAAATGAATTTTATACGAATAAAGTGTGCGGCAATAAAATTAGCAATTTGTTTTTTACAATTACGTAAACATCCATAATAATTAATTATAATTATCTAACATATTGTTGTAATGGATATGCTGTGGAACCTTTGGTGTGTCACAAATGTAAGAACTCAGTTTTGCACCCTAACACCAAACCTTCATTTTAAACACTTAACGCCGTTTCAACAACTCTAACTTGTTTACTCCTTGATGATGAGAACTTAGAGTGGTTGAAACGGCGCACTATGGGTCAAAAGGCAATTTTGTAACGGAAACCTAATATCTTTAGCAAAAATAGGGCTATCGAAACAATTCTTTTTTTAAATTGAACCTTAGGTTATGTAGATTAAGGGAAAGTTATTTAGAATGCCATCATCCACTATTTTAGGGGCGGAAATGGGGGTTGAAATGGTGCATATTTCAAATTACGATGTTTTTTTCTATTTATTATAGTATATCTCAATGATAAATAGATATTTATACGGATGTTTTTCTAAATTGTAGGGTTATTAATATAGATTAGAACAATATTTATTGCAAAGCTATCCTCCTAAGAAAATCGGTTGACTGATTCATTCTAATCTCTCAACATGCAATACAAAACTTTTCTTTGAGAAGATCAATAATTATATACATTTTTGTTAATAGATCCCCAAAAATGTCGGTTCATAAAAAAGATGAAAGATGAAAAGCACGAATGTGACATATTGGCTCTGATCATTTAGTACATACTTCAAAACCAATAATCCCTTAAAATCGCAAAAATAAAAAATTATTAATCTAACTTAACATTGTCGAAAAATATTCAAAATAATTGACTGTAAATCACTTACAGGATTCACCAACGATTTTTGTATGTTTTTTTCACTCCCATACCCCCGTTTTCATTTCTATAGTGACAAATGATAACGATAAATGATCTTCACAGTGGAAAATGATAACGAAATGGTTTTTAGAACCGTGGTCAGCGTCCACACACCCATGCGCGAGCCCAGGAACTAGACTTGCCCTTCAGAAAATTTTTACTGATGAGCAGTTCCAGCCCCCTTGCCATCCACCCCCTGAGACTTAACTCAGGTCCTCACGCTAACGCAGTTTTCCTTCTGCATAATCGCTGTCTTCTGTTGGGATAGCTTGGCTTTGGTTTGGTTCCGTTGCTTTACCTTATTGGTACTACAGCAACTGTCTGTCTTATTTGTGTTACGTGGCTCATTCTTTGCTATGATATATAGCTAATTATACCCTTCTGTGGGCGTGCACGTTGTCGTCGTTTGTTTTGTTTGGTAGGTGGATTTTCCCCCGGGCCCCCCTAGTTGTCTCCTGAAAAAAAAAAGATTGTTATCTACTCTATTTTTTACTTGCTTGTCCCCTATCTCTGGGCTTCTTCTTCTCTTCCCCTTCGCTAAGGCATAGCTGGTTCTTAGGCCGTTTGTATTTGTCAATAAATCTGGGGTCATTGTCGATTAGTTGTTGTAGGTGAAGGTTTGGGTGCCGTTCCAGTTTGGCGTAAACCTCTCTGGCCCTCCTCTTCATTTCTGCAAGCACTGGTTTGTGCCGTAAATCGTTGAAAATTACCGTGTTACGAACGAACCAGGGTGCGTCGACTGCGAGGCGTAGGAATAGGTTCTCCTGCCTTTGGATGGCCTGCCTGTTGCTCTTGCTGGTGTGTCCCCATACTATTGAAGCGTACGTCAGCATTGGCAAGATGACTGTCTTGATGAGAGTCAGCTTGTGTAAGAGTCCCAGCTTGCTTCCTTTTCCTGTTAAGGGGTAAAGTTTGGCACGGGCAGCCCGGACTTTATTACGAGTCTCTTGGATATGCCTCGTGAAAGTCAACCCCTTGTCGATGATGACTCCAAGGTATTTGACTTCGTTCTTCCATGGAATTTGTCTGCCGTTGACGGTCAGGTTTCCTGTCGGAACGATCGTGCGGCTTCTCCCGTTGACGATCAGAGCTTGGGTTTTGTCCTCGTTGATATATTCCACTGAAGGCACCATTCCGCTAAATTGTCAGTGGCTTGCTGCAGCCGCCTCAAGGCTGGCTCGAATCTGAAAGATTGGCATCCTATGGAGGTGTCGTCGTCGTCGGCGAACTGGGCAATTAAAGCGTCGGCTGATCTTGGGATGTCTGCAGTGTAGATTGAAAATAGCATCGCGGACAGGACTGCTCCTTGGGGAACCCCTGCCTCGGTGGTCGGGTATCTGGAGTACACTTGGCCTACTCGTACTCTTACTCGTCGATGTCTTAAAAAGGAGCCCACTAGCTGGATGATGTTAGTGGGAAATCCTAATTGGGCCATCTTGACTAGTAGTCCGTCATGCCATACTCGGTCGAAGGCTTTTGCTACATCCAGGAAGATGAAGGCTGTTCTTCGATTCCGGTTGAGTCCGTCTGAGGCGTATTCTACAAGGCGTTCAGATCGTCTATGGTCTCTTGGATTCGATTCTCGAAGATCCTTTCTGCTACTTTACTCATGGGGTTGTAGTAGACTAATAGGGCGATAGATTTGTGGAAATGTACCGTCCTTATTGGCCTTTGGCAGCATGATAATGTCGGCATACTTCCATCTCCTCGGGTAGTATTGCATTGATGATGTTTGTCAAGGAAACGACAGCCTTCCTGGTGAACCGTTTGACTATCCTGTTGGATATACGGTTATGTCCAGGTGCTTTTCGTTGCTTGAGTCGTCTGATCTGGTCCCGTACCTCTTCCAGGGTCGTGGTCCTGATCGGTGGGATGTCCTCTTGGTTCCTTATCCTTCTGGCTTGCCTCTCGACTCGGAGTTCGTGGTCGTCGTCGTCATCGTCGTGCTGGTTTAGTCTACACTCTCTCTCAAGGCTGTCAGCGAATGCTTCTGCCTTTTCACATGAAGTGGAGGTACTGGACGCCTGTCCGTTCTCAGGATTTTTTGCAGATTCCAGAAGCCTGGTTTTTGCGGGTCCAGTTGCCCCAGGTACCCATTCCATCGATCATTGTAATGCGTTTTTAGAGCTTCAGTAACTGGCGCTTCGACCTCTTCCGTACTTTCGATCACAGGGATTGGTCTCAGTGTGTCCAGGTTCCTTCGGAATAGGTCCCAATTCACCTTCTGGAAGCGTTGCTCTTCGTCGCCTCTATGCTCGTCTGGATCACCTACAAGCAGGATCACCGGATTGTGGTCCGTTGATCCCTCTTGGACTGTATGGATGTCTGCAAGATGTGTCGGAGTCTTGATCCCTGCGATGTCTAGGATATCCGGTCGTTTGTTTATGTCGTGAGGGTAGTGTGTATGTGAGATAGGCCCCATGACTGTTATGTCCCGGGTATCCGAATAGGCCACGAGCCTCGCGCCATTTCCGTTTGTGCTGCTGCTGTTCCACTGTGGTGAGTTGCAGTTCATGTCACCAATGAGGATTGTGTGCTGACGATCTGGCAGTAGGGCGTCGAAATCAGCATCCGAAAATCCAGGATTCGGAGGAATGTCTACTGAAAAAATAGTGATACTTTGGTTATTAGTCATTCTTACCTGAATGCCTGTTGCTTCAGTCGATACAAGGTTGTCCAGGGTCAGGATTCTGTGGTGTGGTATTGTTGTCTTCAGGAGAAGGGTTGTTCCCCCTCATCTATGTTACTTCGAATGATAAATTCACCCAGTTCGTGTAGCCGAGTTCTCGCTCCTTGTATATTCCACGAAACTATCTTTAGGGAAGCTGCTCTCGCTCTATTAGCCATCGAGATGGACTAATTGGGCGTTGACCTCGTTGAGCCTTTGTAAAGCCTGTTGGATGACTTTCTTGCTGTTGCTGGTGGCAAAGGAGGGAACTTCGCCGCTCCGCTGACCTAGGAAGCGTAGGACATTCCCGGTTTCATAGCTCCTGTGACCGCGGGTGGTTTTCCCGCAGGTTTTGTTGGCCTCGGTACCTTCTTGCATCTCCTGTAGCTGGCTACATGGGCTTCCTGCAGTTTGCGCACTTGACTGGCTTCGTCTCTTTGACTGGGCAGTCTGATGCCCTGTGTGGTCCAGAGCATTTGACGCATCTCGCTTCTACGTGGCAGGTCCCTTGTCCGTGCCCAAATCTCTGGCATTGAAGCACGGCATCGGTGAGGTCTTCTGGCGCTGCTTTTCTACGGTTACACAGGTGTACAGTAATGTTTTCAGTTCCATGATGCTGTTCTCAGGTTCTGGTAATTTTACCAGAAACAGAGGCAGCTGATGGTTCTTCTTTCGTTCGGAATACATGGCGTACACCTCATACGGGTTGAATCCTTTAATCTTCACGTCCTCTTCTATTTCTCCGGTGGTGGTCAAGGTATTTAAACCTCTAATCACCACGCGGATGTCCTTCGACGGGAAGTTGAACGTATGGAATTTCCACTTCTTTCCCTGTAATAAAGAGACTGTCTCGCGATATCCCTCCGCGGACAAACAATTGATTCTTACCTGATTGCCCCTGCAGCCGGTCGTGAAGCCAGTGTTTGAGGCAACCATCGTCTGTCTCACCTGTTTCCAGTGCTCGGGCTGGGTAAGCACTTTCGGAGGGATCTTTGTTTCGTCCACATTCCTGGGCGGGACGTATGGCGTTGTCTTCTTTTTGGGAGCTGCTGTCTGTCGTTTGGTCGGGGGGTAGCGAATCTCCTGTTCCGGCGTTGGAGATGTGCTGCAGGTTCCGGCGCTGGAGATCTTCCGTTTCCGGGTAACTTCCTGGAAGCCATCATTCATCTCTACCTCTTCTATAGGTGGGGCTTCGCTGTTTTCTTTCTCGATCACAGTTGGGGCCACCGTGATCGGGGTCGGTTCCATCCCAGTTAGGCTTCTTAAGAGTGTATTCTCCTCATAAATCATCTTGATCGTCAAACGAAGTTCTTCAATGTCTTCGCCCTGCTTCTTCATTTGCTGATGCAGTTTTGTATATATTTCATATTTTTGGTCAGCGTCCAATGAATCACTAAACAGTATTTTTTCAGGATTTTTCACGTTTTCACCCTGTTACCCCTATTTTCACCTATACTTTTGGAAGGATAACTTAGCAATAAATATTTTTCTAATCTATATTAATAACTCTACAATTTTAGAGATATACCATAAACAAAAGAAAAAAAGGTGGAATTTTGAAATGTACACCATTTCCACCTTTATTTCCACCCCTATAATAGTAGATGATGACATTCTAAATAACTTTCCCTTAATCTACATAACCTAAGTTTCAATTTAAAAAAAGAATGGTTTCGATAATTCTATTTTTACTCAAGATATTAAGTTTCCGTTTAAAAAAATGCCATTTGATAGATAGTGCGGTGTTGAGTGTTTAAAATAAAGGTTTGGTGTTAGGGTGTGTTTTTACATTTTGTTGTAATTCTAGATAAATTATCACATATTTTTTCAAAAAGGTGTATGTCAAATTTAAATACGACGAAATAATGCTCATTATGTTGTACTTAATATCAATGAGTCCAACAATTTTTCTTGTTCAGAGTTGGTCAATATTGGACTTAAAGCTATGTCGCCGGTCAATCTTTGCTTTGATTTTGGATTTGGATTTGGAAAATATTGACCGTCGCTAATTAACTGTTTACCTGGCCATCTATGCGGGTTTTCCTCCGTACATGTGGGAACTCGTACATGAGTATGGACCAAGAAAATTTTTGAAGTGCATCCAGTAAATTTATTGAGATTATAAAGAATAATTGATATGTAAGTAAATCTCTATTAGTCTTCTAAACGCTGTTTGTGGCATATTCTTATTACTTTTATGTTTTTTGGGGCAATAACACAACAATCGAAATAAAACGACGTGTATTGAAGGAAAACCAAACGTTTCAATGTCTATTCTGACTTCATTGTCAATGGCTTTATATCTATTGATGTAAATTGCAAAATGATAAATCAAATTTCATTTTGCAATTACGATAAGTTTCCGTGTTAATAAAGATGTGTGAATAAAGATGTTCGCATATTTAACAGATTAAGAAATTTTCAATATGTTCACATGGTAGTCGAAATATGAAAATTGAAACTTTCATATTATAAGAGAAACTATGTCCAGAATATCCTTCTGATTAATGGCACGAATTATTTGGACTAAACGAGGCTCTATTCCTTAAAAAAGTAGGTTTTGGGCCATAGTATCTACTAAAGTTGTCTGAATTTCTTTTTGTTTGTTGCTTAGTTTAGAAGATCTTTGGATGTATGAGGGCGTTAATGTACTCGAATCTCCAAAAATAAAGAGCTAGGAGTTGTTTAATCGTAAGGTACTAGCCGGGATTTCCAGACTTTATTAACTGTGCCGCTTTTCCCTTTAGTTTTTTTTATGTGAATATTTTTTATCATCAGTAAACACGTAGTCTGTACAAAATACACATATGTATAAATATGACCAAGAAAATTTGGTCGCCTTTAAATTCCGCAATTATTAAAAATATTTTTGTTAACCTATATTTCTCGATTTCCTCAGCCACTGTGTTATTTGTTGCTTATCATGTTAATTGAAAGAAATACAAGGGAGTTTTGTGCCAGATTAGGAATTACTAAATTGAACGATGAAACAGTAATGCATTAAATAAAATGTAAAGTAAATTTGTATATCAAGTTACTGAAAAAGTTGGGTTGGACCTCTAACTGTTAAATTTTCAATTCAAAGTAAAGGTTAAAAAAATGTTAGGTTTCCTCAAAGTTAAACACTGATTATTTTATTAAACAACTACAATGTTGACGTATTACAAAATAACGATTGAAACTATATGTTGCCTAGTAGTTGTTTTATAATGCATTAACTATATGTTAATTAAAAATGTGAAAAAGACCATTCTAGAAACGATTAAAGATTTATCTCTAAGGACTGAATATATCCCCAAGTCTAAGAAGTTCTTGATAAGTTTTATTGCTTTCATAAGTGTAGAATTATCTGCAATTCCTCTATCTTGCTACAATTTCTTATTTACCCCTCAGACCTTTCCAGGTCATTATTTTAAAATCATTTTTGTGCTGGAATGTAGTAAAAATTCATATACGAGTAATCCCATCACCTCTATTATTAGGAAATAATCAGTAGTGCAATGCGAGCACATAGTGCTTATAGTTAGTTGACCCAAGGCTCAGAGTTCTAATAACGCGCATCAATAGTTTCCAGTAAACCCCCGAGGGACTAGTACTTGAAGAATGACAATAAATACACAATAATAATTACGCTTTGATCTCATGATGATATTCAAATCAGGTGTTGCATGGCTGATTTTAATTTCATTTAACATTATGCGTCTGTTTTTTCCTTATAGCAATATGAAAGCATTAAAAACACCAAGAAGGTGTTATTATTATTTTCTCTTCTCTTATACGATCAACTCGGCCTAATAACAGTCTCTTTTCTTCTCGCAAGAACAGCATAATCTGTCAAAACCAAATCACAGAGTATTCGCCTATAAATAAAATCGATACAATGCGGTTAGACCTTCGGGCACAATCATTGTAATGCCATTATACTTGTATGCAATTAAAAAGATACGAGAATATTATAATAACTTCGTCAAAACAACTGGCTCTCCTTTTCTTTCTGATGTAATTAAAGGTAAAGAAGTTTTTTCTGTGCATGAAATTTGTCAGCTTTCTAATATTGGAAGATATTTAGATTAAGCCATAATTTAGAATTTGACCAATTATAACCATTTCTTTGTTTTCGATTATTAGTTTTAATTGTATTGCGAGAGTGCAGTTCGTAAAATGTTACAGAATTTTCTATATAGTCAAAGCTAATGGGAAATATATCCAATACCTTAAAGCCGGGTTACACGCTACGATAAATCGTAAGGATGTAAATGACAAATTTGTTCGTCTATTAAATCGTAGCGATTTCTGGTCTAATATTCTTGGTTGATAGCTTTTGTGGAGAAAATAGTGTTTTGTCTTTATATATCTAGTGGTTTGGGAGACAACTCAAAGAGTCGCGAAGACGAAAATAATATGGTGACACCTGTCGTTGCTGAAGAAAATGGGATTCTCTCATGCAGATTTATTGAAGGAATTGAGAATTGGAACAAATGATTGGCGACATTATTCAAGAACAGGCTCTCAAAGTTAATTTCTTGGTATAATGCAAAATCTGAAACTGTTCTCGAACAGCGATATTTCCGCACAAAATTCTCTTATGTACCTTAAGATTTCTTGCCGTCGGAAGAAACTTGAGGGACTTAAAATATTCAAATGTCTTTTCTAAACCATGTCCCAGCAAAATAATCCGGAAAACAATAGCAAACTGAGTCAAATCGTAGCGATAAGTGGCTGGGACTTCCAACATGTAAATTTGCAGAAATTAATGTCGGCCAGCATCAACATCATCATCTGATCCAAATCCTATCCCAATTATTCGCTACAGTGTTCTGTCTGCAAGTAACAATAATTCGTAACAATTTAATCGTTAGGATAAATTGTTAGTATTTATCGTAGCATGTAAACCGGCCTTTAGTTTTCTAATAAATATTTTTGTCAGAAAATTTAACAGCAAGCCGATTCTGCTCTGACTAAAGTAATATTTTGGAGGCCTGATTTTATCAGAAAATTCGTAGAGCTAAATCAAAAAACAATGAACACTCTCTACAATTTTGATAATGTGTTCCTTTTTTGTATTATGAAAACTGATGAAGTGATCATAGTGTAGTTCATGACGAAATTGTAAAGAGTTACCGAATTTTCAAAATGGGCGTTAATAAATCCTAAAAGTAAAATGTGTTTTTTTCAAAAATCGTTCAAAATATTTTCAATGTATGAGGATCGGGACGATCGAGCTTAATGCATAATATCACTTTAAATTATCTGACTTGATATTTTTCAAAAACTACTCATCCAACAGTATGTATTTTAAGTACAGTTAAACTTAATCATAAACTATCATTGTGACGAAGATTATTTTGCAATTTCCCGAATTTTAACAAAGTTATTAATGAATGAGAAAAATCTCATTTGCCCAGCTTTTTTGTTGAAAAGGGTCCCAATCATGAATACTATTGAGGTTCTCTGATTCTCAAGAACTTTTCAGTGCCAACATAGCGGTCTCGTCATCACCCTTTGTAATGAGAAAAACAAAAAAAACTATTTTTGCGGTATTTAGGTGTGTTAATAATTTAATTATTTGAAATTACTGTTAAAGTCAATTATACCCTAGAAATTATTAATGAAGTGATGGCATAAGCAACTTGCTGATAAAGTTTATACGCAAATAAGCGTCAGATTTGTTCTATTGACTAGTGTATTTGGAAAAACTGATTGTAAATTAAGGGTTTAAACAGGATAGTGTAATGTAAACTAGTCGGATCAATAAGTATATAAACCGTAGAGTATTGCTAGCTTTAAAGACATTAGCGTTTTCTGATAAGTAAGTTTCGTGATTATTAAATGGTTTTTGATAAACTTGTTTATCAGAACTAAACTATTGTTTGTTCTAATGTAGTAATCCTTGACATGTTTACGCAAACTAAATTACTGATTATATTTAGGAAACCTATTATGGAATTACTACTTTAATTTCAAAGATTATTCTATGAAAACTTTTATTATTATGAAATACCAACCAATTTTATAACTGAAATTTACTATTTTTTGTATCTAAAAATGTAGGCATAATATTATAATGCTTCAAAAAGGAGTTGTCTATGTCTTCGTAAAAACACCATAAAAATGGACAGACCTACATGCTAGTTGATTGTATTTACACTACAACCGCCTAAGATAATTTTGAAAGATCTTGTTCTCAATAACTTGTACTGGAGGGAGTATTAGGCGGGAAGTTTAAAACTATATCGTTTGCATAAAATATGCAAGCTGATGTTCACATACATATATCGAAATAATTAGCCCACGTTCAAAATAGTCTGTATAATTACTATTATGAAATTTACTATATTAAATGCAAATACGATTTAAT
This sequence comes from Octodonta nipae, assembly GCA_034190945.1. Classification (NCBI taxonomy): domain Eukaryota; kingdom Metazoa; phylum Arthropoda; class Insecta; order Coleoptera; family Chrysomelidae; genus Octodonta; species Octodonta nipae. The sequence continues at coordinate 38,971,074 of CM067217.1, read as the reverse complement.
GAAAACCTAGTACAAATGAAGTTTTTATTATGAAATATTTTTAAAAAATTTTTAATACTGAAATTTTATGATTTGATTTAATAATTTTCCATTTCGCTACAAAAATGTAGGCTCAATACTATAATCCCGAAATAAACGGTTGTTTATGTATTTGTCAAACACCATAAATAATTTCTAGACGCGAGATTTAAGTTCGATATCTAGGATTTTCTGGGAAACTAGCACACAGAGCTTCCAAATCTAAAGCCGTTCCGTGTAATTGCTGTCTCCCGTAACTCCTAGGTTAGAATGTCATCGTGACATTCGTTACGAGTTACGGGAGAATAGAAATTATATAGAACGGCTACAGATTCGGAACCTCTGTGGTCTATACTAACTTCTCAATCCTGGATGTCGGAATTCATTTCGCGAAAAAGTGTGCTAGTTTCTCCGAAAATCCTAGATATCGGCCTTACATCTCGCGTCTACAAATTTACTGTTAGGTATCAAATACATAAATAAGTGTCTTGTGTACAAAAGAATGCCACCTCGAAGAGAGTAACCATAAATAATGGTGATCTAACTCACTAGCTTATACCATTACTAATCTGTTTACATTACTTATAATGCATAAACTTTAATTTAGAGTGGATTTTTAATTAAACACACTGTATCTGTATCTCTGGTTAATTTTAATTTATTTTTTTTCTCTTCATTTTTAAATTAAAGTATTTTTTTGGAGATATACAAAGCAACAAGAGAAAAATTAGGGAGATTTTTACTTACTATTTGTTTAATGATACCTTAAGAGTATTTTTTTAATATACTTAGACTTCAAGCAGATGAAACTATCAGGCATAGGCGTAACGAAAGGGGGGAAGACCTGAAAAACCTGCCATGCGCTATTAAAGCTTTCCATAAAATTGCTGGCTTGCCCCCCTCTGGCTCAAGAAATTTTTGATTTGTCCCTCTCCTAGGACTATTTTTTTCCCGCTTTGCCCCCCTCTAGGACAAGTTTTCTTCCAATTTTGCCCCTCCCTAAACCAAAAGCTGGGTACGGATCTGCCATCAGGTGTAATTCCTACCAACAATTTTTTCAGTAAACCATTTTTTATAATGCGAATAACAGAGAACTTTATTTTCTAAACTTGATGGGACCTCAATTTTACACTGTATTTTACTTTAATTGTGGTGAAGTGTTTTCATTTATAGACCGTACATTTTGAAGTTAAGTAGTGGATAATTACGCTAAACCATACAAACAGAAAATAATTTCCTATATTAATTTCAATTATTATTCAAAAGTCATAATGTAAAATGTATACTTTATAATGGAATTTAGTCAGCACATAAATGAAAGGGCAATTGTAAAGTTGCACCTTTTGTAATGTTCTGACTTCTTACGTATGTTAAGTATCTAATTTAAATATAAATAAAATTGGAATATTTATTGGAACGTAAAGCAAATTTTGTGCATTGCATTGCATATTAATTGGATGTTATATGTTTTATTAACTAAAATTTATTGATTTGCTATAAACTAACAGACTCTTAATATATTTATAACCTGGTCCTGATTAAAAGTTGTACGGGTATTTCAAGATCAAATAAGTGTCGTGTCAGTCAAAACGAAGTCTCGAAACAAATTATATTTTCGTATATGTGAGTGTGCCTCAGTTTAGAAGCTTTCTCTTCAGAAATTAAAAGCCTTCTAGACAAATACAAAGTAAAAACAATTTTTAAAACAAACAATACTCTAAGTTCCAAAAACGCTGTGTACAGTGTGCCTAATGTTTGCGGGAGCAAATATAACCGTCAAAAATTAAGGACTTATAAACACTCAAACATATTATACAGGAAAACTAGTTATTATTAGTAATAAACCTACTTTCTATCAATTGCCAGAGGTTTTTCTTTAAGACTACTAGTGTTCAGAGCAACTTCCACTAATTTCCCTTTTGTTTTCAGAAATCACTGTGAGGAGACAAAACTCAAATGCACAATCATTCAGAAACCACTTACTATGTATCGGCTGATACATAAAAATTCATTTTCGTAAATATCCGTAAAATATCCGTTTCCAATTCTGTTAGTTAGTCCATAAATGAAAGAGATTTTCTTCCAGTTTATATGTTGATTCAGTGGAAAATATCTCTAAAAATTGTTGTGCTCCATGTCGTTTGCCACTTCAGTCAAACCAAATAAATCGACGTTTTTTCCTCCACATTTCAATATGTAACCCTTACAAAAAGTATTAGGGACAGAAAAGTTCTCACAATTTCCATTTGCAACCTTCGGACATTGCTCGAGGTATTGTTGAAAGAGAATTTCCCTGCAGCATTTCCGGCATTATTGCATAGAAAGTAATTTTTCATTGTCATTCTGTTTTACCTCGACCCCTCCAACTCTCCAACGTAGCATAGGATTGGTGAAAAATTTATTTCTGTAACCGAATTAGGTTAAAGCATGAGCCCTATATTTTCATGGTGCATTTATCGCTCTGTCGTTGTGTTGAGAATGTTTAATGTTTTTCCGTTTTTTTGTCGTCATAAATAAGCACCAGATGCCAGTTCAGTTTAAGAAGATTGCTGTTTGTTAGACATCTCGAATTATTTCATGTTACGCTATAGTTATATTTTGTTTTTGTTTTCGTCAGAGAGGATGATACGTTTATCAGTTTAATCTTGATGCGCATTTGGTCGTTAATTGAGCCTGGAAACGATTTAAAACGCAAATGTTGTGAAGTGTGATAAAAATGTTATAATAAAAACTTGACCCCCCATCAAGCCAGTTTTTATATTTAATATAAATTTTATTTATAGTCACTAAGACTGCCACTTGTGACAAATTTATATCGCCGAAAATACGTGAGAATATTGAGCTGGCCGTTTTATGGATTTATAACTAAGTTACGACGCAAACACGGAGAAAACAAATTAATTCATAAAAGTTTAGGAAATGAAATTTTCTTATTTATTATTTCAATAATAATTAGACGTTCTGCTAACAATCTTGGTTGTTGATTAGGTTAGTTTTACATCTCAATATGCCAATTGTCTAATCAGGGGCTGATCTAAGATTATCTTGAGAGTGGTGCAAGTTGAAATCATTATTTTTTAACCGCAGTTTATTTGTTATTATGTACCTATTTATATTCTGTGCTTATTGAGTTATTTTCTTCTGGTATATTAGGTTATTGGTTACCTGTCTATTGTTTACTGTTAATAATTAAATTAGTTAATTTAAATTTTTTTACACTCAATATAAATGTCTTTGCACCAAAATAAATCACAATACGTTCGACTGCGCTGCTATCTACTGAACTTATTTCTTCTTCTTCTTCTTCTTAGTTGTTCTGGATGTTTCTTTGTCTGCTTCTGGTATGCTAATAAGTTCTAATTAGGGAATGGACTCGAAATTGTTTTTATCATTAGTCGTATTTTCGGGAAATATTTAGTTCTGTCGGCATTGTTTTTTGAATGATTTTTACAGTTTGTTTACCGTAAAATCAATTATTATTGACTATGAATAATTTCTTGAAGCGTTCATATTTTGACAAAGTAAAATAAAAGTTATAATAATATGTCGAATATTGAATGAATGAATGGCTTCACTTTATTGTACCCTGCATAATTATGAATTTCAGTGCAACTATAGATAATAAAATGTAGATTTCTAAAACTCTCAGTTTAGTCCGTTTTGCTTACTTAGTAGGTAATTCAAACAGCATGAGAAGGTAAAGGGATTCCTGATCGTCTAATCCTTGGTTAATTAGAACAGGGAATTCTCAATACCTTTTCGTACTTTGAACCGCTAAGTTTCATATTTTACGATCTTTTTACAATGCATTTCTCACTGGCCTATTCTTTCTTCGACGGTTTTAACCCACCATGGCAGAGATGCACTATTCTTTAATGTAACAATATCTGGGTATCAACAGGTTTTCTGTCTTATCCAGGGGTTTTGACAAATTGGAATCACTGCCGACACTTAATTTATGTAATCGTTTTTCTCGAATGGTACTTTTTTAGGAACCACAGTTTTCTAGCTGGCTTATGGCAATCGAGGAGGCAGGGCCTAGATTCTCACCAACGGCTTTGGTATTGCGCATCGCAGAACTGTATGCTATATTCTGTTGTTATAGACCTTATTCTTTTATACTGAAATTGAAATTCATAAATTTCTGTGGCTTTCCGCTGGTAGCGAGAATGGTAGCGGTATGTGGTGAACACCAGCGTGTTGATTCTGCCGTAGTTTCCCAATGCGATGTGTTCTAATATTGGACAAGTAAGCTGTCTCTAAAGTTTCAAGTGATTGCTGGTCTTTCGTCTGTTTAAATTTCCGTTAAAATTTGATGAAGCTCCATACCTCTTGGGCCGTCATGTATGGTATACGCATTCATCTTTTAAATGACAGTTGTTTTTTACTACGAAGCTGATTGTTTTTTTTTTTGGAGTCTGTCTATGTAAGTGAGTTTTTGGTAGAAAGACGACTAATATCTATCCATGTAACGGAATTTTCTAAAGCAATTTTCATCGACTTCAAGACCTCTTATTATTTTGACACCTGTAAACTACCTACGACAATATAGTAATTTAATAACTTTGTCCCAGTACAATGTTCAGACAAGGATCATTAGCTTAAATATGACTAATATTTATTTACTTAATGAAATTTTTCCAAATAATGTATAAAGGACATATGCCAATAAAAAAAGTGATGACTTTGTTTTAATATCCTTACTCGGATCATGACAATACAAAATCACGAATTATGCAGGTTACACATGGACGGTGTATATCTATGGGATGACAGTACATAGTGTCTTTATTTATCGAAATTAAAATTATAAAAAAAAACGCTTTAATACTAAAAGTAACTAAATAGTAATATTTTTTAAGTAATTAATGTACAACAAAGACACTAACTAACTAAGATAAATTATTGTATTATATTTCTATAATAGTTATACTTTTATAAATGTCTATCACTGAAATATTTTTAATTAGTGACATGAAATATCCAACGATTTTTATCAAGAAAATCTTTTTTTGTCATTCATTGTATTCTGATTTAAAACATCATTTAATTATGCTTAATTGACATCCCAACACTATCGAATCTAACATTAATAGGTTATTTTTAAAAATTATTAGTTTTTAGGTGGTTAATTATATAATTATAAGTATAATAGTTTAGGAACAAACATTTGTTTTTAAAGAGATTTGATTAACAAAATATATATGTTTGGCTATTCTCAACAAGTAATATAGACACATTTCAATCTAAAAATTTTTCTCAGTTTTTAATAATAATTTGAGAGAAATGTATTTGCTGATCCAGTTGCAATCAACGATCAAAGATAATTCATTTCATATCAAGTTTAATGGCATTTACTTCCTATTAGTTAATTGGCGTTTCTTTTACTTTGCAAACAGGACTGTTTACTAATTTGTTAATTACGAGTAACATAAGGTTTAACGACTAATAACTCAACATGGTTATTAGACACGTTAAACTGAAATCACATGCCAAATGATATACTTCAAAGCTAAATCGAAATAAATGTTCCATTTAAGAACTACAAATATCCTATTTTATACTTAAATAAATTTAAAAAGCTTTATTTTTGTAGGTATACTGCAAATATCTAGATGATGAATTTAAACCTTCTAATATAGTAATATCAAAAGTTTTAATTATGTCTATTAGGTCTAGTAAAACAAACAGTTCCAGGTTAAATCAGGACTGAAGAGTAGTTGATCCAGTGTTCTCCGTATGTAACACTCTTTCAGTTATAATTTTGTGATATTGATGGCAATGGGTTGAAATCAGTCCAATCAATCAGTTGAAGTTTTATCTTACAAGTCCAAGAGATTTCGCACCAGCAGATCCCGGACGGACAATGTTTTCACTTTGAAGACGCGAGATGTAAGACCGACATCTAGGATTTTCGAGAGAATTAGCACACAGAGGTTCCGAATCTGGAGCCGTTCCGTGTAATTGCTGTTCTCCCTTAACTCCTAGGATAGAATGTCACGATAAAATTTTCAGGTTACTTCACCTGTCAGAGATATTGAATACTCTCTTCGAGGTGTCATCCCTTTGTACGCAATTCTCTCGAAAATCCTAGATGTCGGTCTTACATCTCGCGTCTTCAAATGTTAAGGAAATGTATCAAATACATAAAGAAGTGTTCGAGAGGACATTCAATTGTGGGAAGCGCAACTGATGAAGGTTCCCTGACCAGAAACAATATATGTTATATATAATATATAATGTAATATTGTCTTGCGTACAAAGGAATGACACCTCGAAGAGAGTATTCAATATCTCTGACAGGTGAAGTAATCTGAAAATTTTATCGTGACATTCTGTCCTAGGAGTTAAGGGAGAACAGCAATTACACGGAAAGGCTCCAGATTCGGAACCTCTGTGTGCTAATTCTCTCGAAAATCCTAGATGTCGGTCTTACAACTCGCGTCTTCAAATTTAACGAAATGTATCAATACATAAAGAAGTGTTCGAGAGGACATTCAATTGTGGGAAGCGCAACTGATGAAGGTTCCCTGACCAGAAACAATGATGTTATATATATATATATATATATATATATAATGTATATTGTCTTGCGTACAAAGGAATGGCACCTCGAAGAGAGTAATGGTTTCACACTTAGACAGAAAAAAGAACGACAAGGAATCTTGATACATACCTCATTTTTGTCGACATTGAAAAGGCTTATGATACGGTTCCCTTGACCAAACTTTTCGAAGTGCTAGGCGAGAATGACCTCAGCGGGGTTCACATTAGAGCAATCTACAATGTATATAAACCGCAAAGGGAAAAGCATATCTGAGCCTTTTTAAATAATGAGAGGAATAAAACAAGGTGTTGTCCCTCTCCCACTCCATTTTAAGATGTATATTCAGAAAGCCTTACACAATTGGATGAGAAAATGTAGGAACATCAATATCGGCAAAATTTAATACTTAAACGTGCGAAGAGAGACAAGAGATCTTCAATAAGCACAGGGATCAATAAAAGGGTGCCATGAATACAAGTACCTAGAAAATAGAATATCAGAAAAGGGAAACACAGATAAGGAGGTACAGAATAGATTGACACAGGATCGGCGATATATACAAATGCTGAACTCCATTCTATAATCACCGAGATTGACCCTAAAAACAAAACGAAAATTTATCGCACAATGGTCAAACCTGTAATGAGATAGGTGTCAGAGTGCTGCCAAATCAACATCAAAGATACACAGCAAGCTGTTGAAATGGATTACCCACGACGCTCATGCAAGATATCACGACTAGAACATGTACGAAACAATGCTATAAGACAACAAACAAACATGGAAGACACAGTCATAGAACCAATTGAAACAAATGAGCTAATTTGGTATGGACATGTTCTGCGGACGGCGAACAACGATGGTCAAAGAAATCATTGGAATATTTTCCCCGGAATAGTAGGCAAATATGGTGGGATAAAAAGGCGTGGCGTCGGGGAAGAGGCGTAGGATGTAGGAACCCCGCAGAAAAATGTCTAAGGGAATCTCTGACAGTTTTGTTGGTAATCATAATCATCATCATTATCACTTTACCGTGTTTTGTCCACTGCTGGACGAGCTGTTCTTTCTTCTAATTTGAGCAATTGCAAATTAATTTAACCCCAATCTTTTGATATCGTCGGTAAATCGTATATGGGTTTTATCTTGATTTTGTTTATCCCCTCTCGGATTCTACTCCAGGAATCATTTTGTCCATCGGTTATCATGTGCAGCCTTCAGCCATTTTAGTCTCAATATGTGTTCTAAGACATCTTTGACTCCAGATCTTCCATGCCTTCCGTCATTTCTCTCCGTCCCTAAAAACGATGCCAAACAGGCCATTTTGTGTTGTGTTATTTGAAAGTCTAGGCTTACACATCAACGGTCAGGTCTGGAAAGATGGACCGATTGTTTAATTTTTGTTGTTTGTATAACTCAAACTAAATTTTGCCACTGGCCCTTATCTGTTAAGCTTTTATTACCTTCAAAATCCGTATTTGCACAAGTCTATAGGGAAAGTGTAAACTTAATCACGAAAGCTTCCATTAAGTTAATTTCATATCATTTACTACAAAACATTCAACAAGACATATTATGAAAGTTTACAAATAGAATTTAAAATTTTGTTGTTAGAATCTGGTAGCATAAACTGATTTTTGTTTTAAAACCACAAAAAAATCGAATCCTTTTAGTCAGTATTAAGACTTATTCTGCACTTTTGAATTCCCTGATTTTCAAAAAGGTTTCCTTTCTGAATTTCAAACATTTCACAAGTTAAAGTTGAAAAGAAAATCCGGTGGGAACGTGAGAGGAATATTCGAAAATCTTTTCATGTTAATTTCAAAGAGAGCCCTCTTCAGTTTTCTACTTGCACGCCGAACTTTTTCGGTTCTTTTTTTCAACTTCAAAGTCGTGATATTCATCTTTCGCCAACGTGACGATATGGCGATGGCGTCATCATCACACAAAGAAATAGTTTTCTATCGTTGTTCTAGTAGTCAGGCGAGCACCAGGCGTCTCTTGATGAAGTGATGACTAGCCGAAATTAATTACTAAGCCCTCCTGTTTTCTGCCACGTTTTCGTTGGTTCGTTACTTGGTGTGGCCAAAAATAAAAGGAAATAGAGGTGCATAAAAGAATCGCGACTTGAGACTCGCTTTACTATTTTCTATAAAACACGCGAACAGCGAAATTTTCGCGGCACTATGCTCTTTTCTAGTTCTAACTCTTCCCAATGCAAACTACCATGACCTACATTACTTTAATTAAAATTCCCTCTCGTTGTACATAGAAAATTTTAAGACTATAATCCCACCGTGCACAAGAGATGTGCTGTACATTCGTTGTATTATGTTCTCCCATTTAAACTTACACACGAAGAAAAATTTCTTTGTTAAACACTGAATTATTTCTGGAGGAAAAACTCACATTCATTTGGTGCGGTAGGTTGCAAATTTTTTGAAATCTCTCAATACAAAATACACAAAATTTTCGTCTTTCTTTATTGTCTTTTTCCAGTAAAACAATAAAAGTATTGGCTCAGTAGGAAATAGATTACCATAAACGATTTCTATGTTTCAAAAGAAAAAAATTCTGTCCGTTACGCAAAACCAGATAGTTTTTGACTCGAAAATGGCGACATTTGTAATACTGGGATGGCATACCAGGAGTTTTGGATAAGAATGCTTGATAGTTTAGAGCACGATATTCCTATGAAACTCTGGAGTCAGAACAGTGGTTTTGTGTCGTTGAATAGCAATTCAGTTATGCTGATTAATGTAAATACGATATTTACTGAAATGGAAATAAAAACTTGTAATAATTAACGTTAATAGTATTCAGTGTATAATAAAGATACCAATGTTAATAAACAGTAGAAAATTATGTCACGGTGGTTCTTAGATGTAAAACACCACAATGATAACTTCAAATGGAGATAAAATGCAGTAATCATATAGAAATCGTTAAATAATAAAACCAGATCGTGAACTGGTAACTTCTAATGCATTTTTTAATAAATATAACTAGTAAAACATAACTTTTGGAATATAAAGAAATTATGCAGTTTTAGCAAAATTACTTAAAAAGCGAATAGTAGTTTAAACAATCATATAGCAATATTGTAGTAATTTTTATATCAAATCGTTTAAGCAATAGAAAAAATTAAATTCTATTTGATTTCAATACAAAAACTTGACGTTTCAAAATTTCGATAGTCCAGGTTTTCCAATGACTTTATATTTTCGGTACAAAAAGGGCAACAACTAACATTTTTAGGATGTTATTAGAAAAATTTGGGGCAAATAACGGTGGAAAATTCACTATTTCCATCTACAAATAGCAAAATTTATAATTAACATGACAGATAACTTTGGATCGAAATTAACTAGCGAACAGATATATTTGAAATTTACACAGGACGACAAGAACAGATAGATTCTACGTCAATATAAAAACTATAAATACGCGAAATGGCATGAAATAAGTATTCAGATTTTAGCAGCATTAAAGTAAACTTTGTTTGGGATTATAAAGTGACGTTTAAATTGTTAAAAAGTTTGACAAACAAAATCTTTTAAAATTCAAAATTCTTAACTGGTAGTGCAGTTATTGAAAAGCAACAGTCAACAAGAATATTTGAAGAAAGCTAGTGTGCATAAAAGCTATTACGGTGTATTAAGCCGTTAAGCCAGACAGCAGAGAAAAAGCAGTACTGGATCGAGTTTGCAGCAAATATATAAAGAAAGCAAGCAGAGTAAGACGCTGGCAGATAAAAGGAGCAGAAAGTTAGCAGGTATTGCAGTGAGAGTTGAGAGAAAGCAGTGGTACGAAGAAGCGGTTTTGAGGTATCAAGCAGATACATTTGAGGTGCAGCAAAAGCCAGTCCACACCAAATAAACAAGTCAAGAGGATAAAGTGGTTGACGCTTTAAGACAAACTAAGTGATTAAGGTACTACAATTTTGCAGTTACATTAAATATTTTCATACGGGGTTCATAGTAGTTAAAATAATAGAAAGTACAACATTTTTTATCTAGAGTCTCAAAGAGCCGGTGCAAAAAAAGTTGTGCTGGAATTTTTATAAATAAAAAGTATAAAAGTTTTGAAAATAAATTATTAAGCTGATTAGTTTAGATTACATTTACAAAATAAAAATTCCACTGCACTACATAATATATTCGACTAACTCTACAATGTTCGAATAAGTTTCTGGTCCGATATTTTCGATTCAATGGCTTTCGTGTAACCATTCGTAGTTTTCTTCGATTGTTTTTGTTTTCTGCCGAGCAGCGAGGCTTAAGCGCATTACCTTCTATGAGAAGTTCTCCTTGAGTAAAGCATTTCTGGTGATGTTCTTCGAAAAAATGTTGGCCAGGATATCATCTATCACATCTTCTCTCACTCTGATCTTTTGCCAATGTCCTCTAAATTGATTTTTCTTTCTGGGTTGTATTTACATGTGCACCAACACAAAACTGCAAACTGTCATTTACAGGTGTACGGTTAAGAAATATGATCATTTTTAGATTCTGGCATAAATCATTCTGAATCTAAATTATCTCTGTCAAACGAAGCATAGGCTTGAACCGAAAATATGTTATGGGAACAAAAGAAACAATGTACAAAGAAATGAATGGAAACAGGAGATCGTTTACAAGTGAAAATATACAATTATATATTTAAGAAAGCAAGAAGTATAGGTACATGGGTACTACAACATGCAATATTCCTAATACTTGAGGAAAACAAGAAGACCAAAAGTCCAAAAACAAATGATAGAATAAAATACCGCAAGAATAGAGGTTGGGTAATATAACGTCTTCAAAAACGGATATATTTAAAATAATACTAAAGCAAACAGAATAAACAATACAGTATGGAGAATTTATAAAAAAATAAGGAAAAATTCTAAATGCCTAAATTGTTTAACAATTATGGAAGCAGTTAATTATGTCGTGATAACGACACTATATAAAACATTCTTTTAAAAATTGTATCCATCAAGTTCCAAGTAGAACTAAAAAGTTGAAAATAATTAACAAACATAACACTAGAAAACAAATTGCACCTTCACTGTTGCTAGGTAGTTACACACAATGTTAAAAAATGTAAAAAATAAAACGTGCTCATTCTATACAAATTAATTATCAACCCATCTAGAATGTTTCGGTATCAAGCAAACATAAAATCTGGCATTGCTTAGGTGCTTACCTACTACTTCATCAAACTTTTTGATTTAGCGAGTCGAAAATATGTTTAATATAATATTTATACTATTCTGTACCAACCATATGCTTACAATATTCAAAATCGGGTTTAAAGCTTTCAGTGTCTTCAGTTCCTGGACTATTACTTTGAAATTAAAATATTTATGCAGTTAAGTCACTTTGATTGTATTTTTGACAGGAATATTATGTTTCGATGATTTTCTGAAAAAATACGTTATTATTTTAGAAAAATAATATATACGAGTATGAGACCACGTCTTGTTCTTCCTTAATACAATGCAATTTAAAAACCATGTGGCACTTAGTACTATCTTTTTTTTTAAACTTTGACAATAGGCATTTGTGCCATCTCGTGTTTTATTTGTGGAACGCTGGTTCTGTCAAGGCCGTAATTTATGTTTGCTGTGTTATAGATTAAAATTTAGTTAGCCCATAAAATGGAAAGAAAAACATCAAACCGAAAGTGCGCTGTAGTTGATTTTGAAAATACATCAAGGAAAAATCAAAAATTACAATTCTACCGTTTTACTGGATTTCTATAGGAATCGGAGAGGAACGAAAAAATGGATTACAGCAGTTCGTCGTCAAGAGCAATAAAATTAAATTTCCACGTTTTTAGTCATTACTTACTACATAAAATTAATCACAATTGTTATTCTCTTAACAAAAATAAGATTCAATAACTCTTGTAATCAGAAAAGTTAATCATGTAAATACTTTTCTTTCCAGGATAAATTCAAATTTAGGTTAACATAATTTTTAATTTTTTAATTAATAATATTTTCTTTTAGGAATAAAGAAAAAAAGTAACTTTTTAGTTACAGGAGTGATGAAAAGCCATGGCAACCAGGAACATATTCAAGGATCTCTGCTGTGCTCATTTCGATGTAGCAGAAAAATCAAACAATGTAGATACATAACAAATATTACAATTCAAGTATCTTTCCTGTAATATATCAACATTTATACTCTTTTAAATAAATAACACTTTTTATTCTCATTATTTTTATTTTTTAGCGCTTCTTTATTATTAGTTATTACAAAAGCTATAAATATTCATTTATTTGTGAATTAACATGTAGGTATATTTGCATCTGTTGTTGCTTTATTATCCTTGTTCCAACTTCAAAATGTTTATCTTGATCCATTAAAAAAACTTCATCATCAGTGAAATCTACCAATAAATTATATATAATGTGTGAAGTTAATTTGTTTTTTTCTTATATATATATTTACTTAATATTGTTACTCTCAATTGGGTTCATCGACTCCTGAAGATGCATTTTTTTTGTCGTAGGTACTCGTAATCTTTCAGCCCACAAACCAGCATGAAGATTTTCCTTTTTTATATACTTATTGCAGGAAATATAGTTGGATTGTAACTTTTGTTGTGTGTATTGTTTACTTTTTTCTGAAACAATTTGACCACTGCAAATCATTGAATTGTTTCTGGTTGAAATGGATTGCCCCACTGCTGTAATTAAAAAATCTCAGTTTTGTTAATAGAACAACAATTATTAATTTTATACATACAATAATGACAAACAACGTGGAAATCAAATTTATTTACCCATGATGTCGAATTGCTGCAATTCATTTTTTCTTCATCTCTAATTGATGAATTGATTCTGGGTGTATTTTCACAATCAACTACACCGCACCTTCGGTTTGATGTTTTTCTTTCCATTTTATGGGATAACTAAATTTTAATCTATAACACATCAAACATAAATTACGGCCTTGACAGAACCAACGTTCCACAAATAAAACACGAGATGACGCAAATGTCTATTGTCAAAGATACTTTACTAGCGTATACTGACCACAAAAAAATTGAATATATCAGTTTTGTAAATACAAGTAAACATTTTCTAATAGAAAAAACTTTTGGAATATAGTTAACTTTAAATTGTTGATTGTGTTTATAATTCAAAAAATTTTTTAAAAACGTTTCACCTTCGTCGACTGGTATGATTTTTTATTTATATATATCTCATTCGGTATCTTCACGAAACAGAGCAAGTGTTTAAAAATTGTTATGCAAATATCCCATATACAGAAAAGAACAAAGGAAATTTTTGATTTGTTTTTTAAGAATACAGTGCATTGCTGAAACACCAGCAAGTTCAAATGACAAATTGGTGAACATTATCGGGTCTGTAATGAATAATTCTAAACCATCAACCGCTACAGTTACCTTGGATTGTGAAGTGTCACATGGTCAAAAAATATTTGACGAAACATAAGTTTTATCCATACAAACTAAAAATACTGCATCAATCAATCAACTCAAAAAAGATTACAAGTTTGCGATCTTAGGAATGCCAGTCTAAAGCAGGGTCAGTTATACTTAGACTCTGTTTTACCGACAGATGTACCTACTGGAAAAACCATATTTTAGTAAAATAGTAAATGCAAACCTTGTCGAGTTCAATATACATGTCGTATTTCAACAAGATGGAATGCTGGCACATTAGTTTAGACTAGTTCCATATAGCCTAAAGGGAACTTATTATAAATCAACGAAATGGTAGACCCGGTCCTATCGAATAGTCAACTCGTTCACCACATTTGGCACCTTTCGTTTTTTTTTGTATCGATTTTTGGCGAAGGTATATAAATATTTATTAATGTGAGAGTTGAATTTCAGTACTGAGGGGTAAGGACAATATTTTGAGTAATTAACACATTAATTGAAAGAGAAAGTTAATTTTGCTCATAATGAGGTAAGTAAAAATTAATACATTTAATAAATCGCTAATAACTCTGTAACCACTCCTCAGATTTTAGCAGACGAAAAGTTTTGCAATGCCTCATTTGAAAGCTATTTTGATTCTCTACAAAATAGCTTTCAAATGAGGCATTACGAAACCACCCGTTTTTTAAGCTGACAGTGCCCATATGGCACTCGGTAAAACAGTTTGTTTAAATTTTGCGTGTTTGTTTGTCTAGCTCGATATGATATTAATATAATCAATACAATAAAATTCCTAACTATATATTTTCACAAATATTTGGCCACAATACTCATGCTTATGTTCTAGAGTTATTTTCATTTATAACATAATTTGTTAAAATACAGAATCAAAAATTAAACCAGATGTAAAGCTTTCAAATAAACACTGTTGACACCAATATGAGTACTTAATGAAATAGTGTCCAATATTTAAAACCAGAATATTACGAATTGTCGTTTACGAAGTACTAATTATAACTAGTGGTCACTCGAAATTCGACCTTATTTGATCAAATTGTAAACATTATTGGAGCTCTTTTGTCAAAAATATATTTTAATAAAAAAAAGTTGAAGGAAAATAGGAGAAGTAGGTATAATGAAAAAAATTGTTCACGTCATGTAGACAAATCAATTGAAATATAAACGAAATAAAAGTTTAATCAAATATAGGTATTCGAAATTATTTTGACCAATCCGTGACTCCCCTCAAATTTTTTGCTGAAACCGCTGGTAAATTTCAATATAATAATTGGAAGATAGTTCGTTGCAACCTAAAAGCTTCCGTCATTTGTGGTTTCAACCGAGTTCATGAATATTAAAACGAATCGAGATGACCAACAACCCTATGAGAACTTTAATCTTTAATATATTCTCTATAGTCCGCTGTCCGACATTTTTTTACACAACACTTCGAAAGATATCGATAATAATATATTAATGAAATAATTAAATTCACAACAAAAAGAGAATATTTAATATGAAAGTTACTGCAATTTGTCCAAAAAATTAATACTGATCTACTACATTAACTATTCTATCACTAAACAATAACAACGCTTTATGCTGAACTATCAAAGATAGTGTTCCCATAATGGTCCGATAGAGCGTTAGCCTGTCACTGTCAACCAATCTAACAGCATCTATCGCTCCCTCCATATATATAATTACAAAATGTTTTGACCGTTAATACCAATTATGCAAGATTTCGAAGAAAAATTGTTGAATAAAAATACGTTATCTTCTAGAATAGATGTGTAGGTACCTTAGCATAACAAATCAGAGCATGCATTGAATTTCTTTATATTTTAAATAATACACATTTTAAAATGTCAGAGCTGCCAGACCTAACTGTTTGTTTTGAATCTTACCGTCTGTGTATAAATTTACGATTTTTGTAATCTTAGGCAATTTGTATGAAAATATATAGAAAAATAAAAAGAATTTAAATTAAAACTATAATATTAAATTAATAAAATATTATCAGCAATAAATTGATCCGCTGGCTTTTCTGATCTCTTAATATATTTCATGTCCATGACAATTGACATTACTTATTCCAGGAGTACCTCGACTACGTTTTTTTGATATCTGGTTTTCAAGAATTTTGGGGGCTTTATACATGAGACATAGTGCTAGTTCTATTACTTGATGTTCCTTGTTATTATCGATGGTTTCCCTATTCAAGTACTATTGTCTGCACATTTCCGCGCCTGAGTTTAATTAAATTTGATTGTTGAGTTGACTGTTAATCTAAATCTAATTCTAGTTGGCTTTGGGTTTCAAGATATAGTGTGGTTGAATTTTTGCCTCCTGAAGAATATTTATGCAGACCGATACTGCATAGATGGTGAATCCACAGATCAGTCTAGTTATTCAAACCACAAGTTGGCACAAAAATAACAATTTTACTAAAATTGCTGTTTCACTAAGATTTGGCGTCTACCAGACAGTCAGACTGGACCATATCAAAACAAAATTTAATGTAACCGGTGAGGATATTAGAACATATTTCTTATAAGAATAATTTTTTCTTGGTGTACGGTTTTATACCTCTACCCACTCGTTTCACATCAGCCTATTCAGCCGACCGCTTTTATGCGAATTCAGTCGACTTTACATAAAGCCCCGAAAATAATAAAAAAATCACGACCAAATTTATTCACTCAGATGAACTTTACGGGCACGGTAATATACCTATATACCTCCGTATAACCCTACTGGCCATTTTGAAAAGCTGCAAGCATCTGTTCTACAATTAATCAAACGACTAGAGTGAGCCGGTGAATTAATCACAATTTTTTAATTAAATTGCTTGAGTGCCAGAAAATTTGTCGTACGTTATGTATGTGTGTACGTTTGAGCTTGCTGGAAACATGTGGCGATGGTTGGGTTTTCCTTTTCTGATTTATAAATATACGATTTATTAACTTGTTGTGAATGAGTATCACTGGAAATCTAGAAGCTCAAAATTGTTTAGAATGTATCGGATAGTTTCTTTATTTACTTTTAATTTCTATATACTTTTCGTGGATTGCTTTATTTCATTATTTAATTAAGTACCATAATATATTATACTCAAATTACAAAGTTGTTGACCACAGATGTAAATAAATGACGGTATTGGTATGTAGGAATATTTTATAAATAACGCGGAAGCAGTAAAAATAATAGTTCAAATATAGACAACCAAAGAAGCAAAAAAAGGAGTCCAGGATAATTCGCACTCGAAAAAAGGGCGAAAATGTTGAAGAAGATATTAATCCAAGTCATAAAATATCTATAATATGGCAAAACAAAATAATAAACTTTTTTTTGGTGGAGACAAGTAGAGGACTTGAATCATAATTTTTATGATATTAATGGATGATATAATCAAAAGACGTACAGGTAAAGCATAGTAGTTAAAATACCAAAGAACAAACATAAATGTATTTAAAGGCGCCAATTTTAATAACCTGAAATGTTAAACTGCCAAACCGATATTAGGTTAAATTTTTCAACTCCCACAGAATATATTTAGAGAAGTATGCTCTAAAATGAACTTTCATAACTTTTATGTAAATTTACACTAGTTATTATATCACTGTATTTAATATTTTTACTTGTGCCTTTATAAATAAATAAATAAATAAATAAAGTCTTTATTGAGATACATTACAAAGTGCCGAAGGCTACTCTTACACTTAACATTAATGCAACCATATGCATATGTTTAAGTATCAAATCACAGTAAAAAATATATGTAATAAAAAAAAAGAACAACTGTCAATCAGTCAATCGACAGTACAAATAAGAATTTAAAGAATCATCATTATAAATAGATATGGTACAAAAAACTTCACAATAATTGTAGATTATTTGATATGTCATTAAAATTTCAGGACATTAAATCTTTACGCTAAATCGAAAAATGGAAAAAATTTTTATTAATTATATGCTACAATATACACAAGTGACATGTCTTTAATAAGATAAAGATGTAATCTGTCTACAATGTTAAACCTCACCTTGTACAATTGAAGATTAGTAATTCTTATATAATACATAAACCGACAGAAGCTACTGTACTGTATAGATACTTTATACGATTATCTTCACTGAAAATTGAAAGCCCTTGGATCCATCCATATTATAGTTTTACTTCAAGACTTCATCACCATAAAAATAAAACTAAAAATACCCCAAATCATTTCTAAAACATGGCAACATCCATCTAAGGATTGAATAATTATCCATCACAGTGGAAAATGTATAGGGCAAAATTACTACATCCAACACATAGCTAAACAGTAAATATCCCAATCGCTTGAACTGTTAAATTGACCCAATGAATACTTAGCCAAACTCTACAAATATGACTCGACAAAAAAATTATGCAGACGGCAAAATGTACGGCCTAACGAATAATTATTCCCTTCAATAATATAAGGCGCAGCCAATGAGTATGTATGGCTCAGACCTAGGAATATGCGGCTCCAGCAAAGAATTAAATGGTCCCATAATAAAATATAAGTACGATCCTACAAGTATGGCCCAATCCAATAACGCTTCTATCTCAAATCTGAAATATTTCAGCTCATCGCTTCATATTCGCAATTTCAAACTATGCCTCCACAAATATCTTCTAAGGAAAGGTACGTTAACAGAAAGTACTCACGTAGTGAACTATAATCGTATAAATGGCACAACGTACCTTAGATCATTTACCATCTAGATATACCCTATCAAGCATAAAATCGTTGCAACGCTAGAAAGAGAGGGCACTAGAGACAGTAAGAGGCTATTTCACTTAGTGGGTGGAAGCAGCCAATGAACAACATGCTGAACGTATTTCATTGGAAGCAGCTCCCAACCGAGTGAAATAGCCTCTTGCCCTCTCTATTTCCCTCTCTCTCCTTAGTCTTACCGCGATATTTGTGCACTGCAGGCTATCTCTAGAAAGTATATGCTCTAAGCAACGTACTTAACTTGACCACAGCCAGAATCAGAAGAAAGACTCGTCTATCCATTCATTGCTAAATCGAAATTACTTCTCTCTCCTTATCATAGAACTTAGCAGAGAACGATTTCTATAAATTCAACGCATTTATGAAAATCTTTGCCTGTTTTCTAATTACAGCACAACTGCGTATAGTGCGGCACAGTGCTCACCACTAACTGTTCCAATTACAGCACTGTCTCGCCCAAATGGGCACAAGCAATAACTGTGCCTTTGGATGTTTTATGTAACTTTAGTAAGATAACATAAAACTTTATCATAAAACATGAAGAATGTTGTAACTAACGCCCGAAAATTGCGGCACTGTGAGGCACAAAGTCACTCTGAGCCCTGCTAATTGGAAAACTACCGCTGACTAGTTTAGAGCTTGCAGTGCATAAATATCGTGCCAATGCTAGAAAGAGAGGGCACTAGAGAGGGTGCGAAGCGCTATTACACTCTATTGGGAACTGCATCCAGTGAGCTTATTGGCTGCACCTACCAATCAAGTGAAATAGCCTCTAGATCTCTCTATTGCCCTCGCTTTTTATCATTGGCACGAGATTTGGGCATTGCAGGCTTACCTCCAGAAGGTGTATGCTCTATTAATTTTACTCTATGACTATTCTATCGATTCGAGAATATTCGGTAGAAGAATATTTTAAGTGTAACTAATTTTAAACTAAACATTTACATCTACTACAAGCATAAGGTACGCAATATTGAACTATATTTAAGTTTTAATTCGAACATCTTTTAGAGATATGAGTAAAAACATCTTTGTTATAAATTTAGAAAAACTAACAAGCTAACATCCTGTTCTGTCAATAAGAGGTCAAAAGTAATGTCTTTGGATACAAGAGGATACGATGTACTCAGGATCTACTAACACCTAAAGTAGTTCAGTGAACCTATAAGCAACAGCTCTAGCTACAACAGTTTTACACAGTTGTCGACGCATATTGTTTTATAAAATAAATTAAATAGTCAGTACCGGTTATCTTATTGATTTAACCGGATTCAATTTTTTATATGATACAAGCAAAATATGGTTCCTATGAGACTTTGTCGGATGTCTTTATTAAAATGGAATGACAATAAGTGCGTAATTATTGCAGGTAATTATTATTTCCGGGCAAAGCATCTCATGTGAAACGTGAACCTAAACTGAAAGTTGAGGTAGTTACCAAAACTAAATACAGAAATTGTAACAAATGCATGGGTGGGAATAATCATAGTGATTTGTTCGTACATATGGAAGGCAAATACGTGACAAGAAATGATATTGATCAATGTTTATATAAATTCTTGTCATAACTTCCACAAACCCCTTGATTTTGTACCGATCCAGGCATGGTCGTGAGGCTCTGAACTTCCTAAAAGATAGAAGAGATATTGCAGTTCCATGTATGAAATTAAAAGCATGCAATAAAGGAAAAACTAAAGCAGCAATTACACCTAAGGATATTCGATTGTCTAAGCTAAATCATTTTATTCAGTCCAGTGACTATCAAAAAAGCTGCCAACAAAAAGTTTGCAAAATTACACCTAAAACCATGTTTATAAAATGTAAAGTTACACTTCGTAGTAATATGTTCCGTCTATATTACGAAAATTTTTATATATGTCGCTTCATCAGAGAATTAATGTTATTAACACAATAATCATTGCGTTTATTGTTACCCATCATTTCCTGACAAAACTGCATCTTTCACTCAGCACGAAATTGTTGTACTATTTGTATCCCTAAAACTTATTAGTAGACAACAAACTGATCTCTCAGTAATATTATGTGGTAACACCAGACTTATAATTGACATTTTTGACTCTTCTTGAAGATGAACGAGAAGATGTAGGGTGTTTTCAGTTGTAGCCGTCTTCGGTCGACTGGATTTAGGCCGATTTTTAACACTTCCCGTTTCATTAAACTGTTGTAAAATCCTTGAGACTGTTGATTTTGCAGTATTATTAGCAGTTTAAAACCAATCATCACTAGCAACTTTACTCTTTCAGTACGTGTTAGTTCGCCTATAATTGAACATCTAACGAGATATTCAAATGGAATCTATCTATAAATAAAATTATTTCGTTTAAATCAACATAACTTTTAAAAACAGTGGCAGTATCAGACAAAAAGATGTAAACATGCCAAAGTTTTATTGAAGCGAAAACTTTTTAACGGAAGCCCACATTTACACACAAGAAAATAGATCAGCATGGTAGTAAAATGAAAAATTAGACTCTGTTCAAAGAGTTCGTTCAGACACTCATTTGACTTAAAAATAACCATGCAACTTAGTTTTCTGTGTTTTTTCTCGTTTATAGAAAAGCAATAAATTGTAGTAAATAAACAAATATATCATCAAATTAATATACAACACCATGGCAAAATTTGATTTTTGATCTAATCATAAATTTTATAATTCACTGGTTGCGAAGTTTTAAATTAGAAACTTGACATACGTCAGAAGTTAGAACACCACAGAAAAGGGCAACGTTACCAGCTGTGGGTGCCAGTTACGATGTTGACATTATATTTGTGGTTCATACTATAAAGTAAACATTTTAAATCAATACTTATGAATAAATTTTGAGTTTAAGATAAATATTCTATTTTGATATTCCTTAATATTGGACGTAGTATATATACTTCTGGAAGTAGCTTGCAATGCAGATTAATAACAGACCTTAGAGAATATACTACATACGACTTTAAGAACATAAACAAAAAATTATCGTTTTGTGGTATTAGGTATTGTAAAAAAATACTTTGAATATGAAATGAAACGAAAAGTTGGTTTCTTTGCAGGTTGGTCTCTGTTTGTGTGTCAAATTTATTAATTATGAAATCAAGTTTAGTACCTTATGAATTTACAAGCTCATGACCATAAATATAGTAAATAATTCTTAGGAATTATAATTTTTTCCTGTTCGGTAAGTGAGAGGGGGAATTACGTTTACATATCATAGAGGTATTATACCTAGAGTGAATTAGGTATGGGCGTTACTGTAAGTGGCAGTGTAATAACAATAGAAAGAGAAAGACAATATCAGGGTGCGCTTGCTATGTCTCTACCATACCAATAGTCGAAGTTGCAGGTGTCACCACTGACACTGACCAATCAGGAACGACCCGCTTATTCTCTCTCTCTCTCTCTCTCTCTCTCTTTTTATTGCTATTACATGAATTTCGCTACTTCACGTGCTCTACAGTATAATACCTCTATGTTACATATAGCTCAGTTGTTGAAGTTTCAAATTTAAGAACGACTATTGGTCGCCCAGCTACTGTTCATTGTTCAAGCTTGTTCTAAAACATATAAATGTTGTAATATTGTTACCATTTACGGTGGGTTTTAGTTACACCCTGATCGACCATTTAAAGATACAACTTTCAAAATCAAATACAACATAAAACAACTTCAACCATATAACTGAACTAAACGCGCTACTTCACTAAACTTAAATTACTCTCACAGAACACCTATTTATATACTATTTTACGCTCAAGAATTTTCGAGAATGCTCTATGTCACTAATGTATAAATGGGTAGATCTTTCCCAAACTCTTAATTACTATGACAATATGTATTACATTAGGCTATACTACAGCAGCTATTTTAGAGAATAGTCTGGAGATGCTTTGATATTTAAATAATATGTACTTATTAAGCAGTGTTACTATAATTTAAAATGTTATAATTAAATTGACCCAATTATATATTACCAGATAATAGGTGAAGTAGATTTGATTATTTTACTTAATACTGCAACAATCTCAAGACTTTCGTATCGAACACTTAAAAAATATATACAAAGATCCGTTTTAAAAACTTTGCAAGAGACGTAATGTCTCAAAACGTGATTGTTCTTATAAACAAACATCGATTATGGTCATTTTTCAATAAAAACTTGTACTTTAACCAAAATTAATTAAATTCTATAAATTTGTCCAACCCTTCATGTGTCCTGCCATTTATTTATATGGATTATCACTTGTTAGTCAAAATACTCGAAATATTTGTGCACAATGAACAGAACTACCAATGATTTTTTTCAACATTCAAAAATAAATTCTCTTTGGCGTTAATGATTTAAATTAGAGACCTCCTCGATTGGATATCGCAAATCAACAAAATAATTGAAATGGGTCGCTTTAGAAATAGATTATTAACTTCGAGATGCACATAATTAAATTAATGTCGTGTGAGGTGCATGATCAAAGGTCGCAGAGGATGACCAAATACCAGCCCATCGAGGCGACACGTTGCTAGCCGGTCGATCGAATAATTAAGATAATTGTTAAGGACCCAACACACACAAACACCATCCAACCAGGAAAAATAAACTCTCTCGGAAATTACCTGAGAGTTCCTCTCTTCTTTGTCTGCAGCGCAAAGAGACTGTCGTCGGTGCCGTTCCGTGAATTCAGACCACACATTGTAGTGGATGACTTGAAGAAAAACACTGACCGAAACGTTGCGTCTTTGAGAAGGTCTCTTTAAAAAAATCGAGATATTCAAGTAGTATGACATTATAAATTGGCTCACCCGCCGTTTGACCGGACCGATATAATAAAGGTTTATGAATTCTATAAGAATGGATGCAATACCGGCCGGCAATTTGAGGTTGTGGAATTCTTCAAGAGCAATTCTTCATATAATTTACCAGGTCGTGAATACGACAACCGAAAACAATTCCAGTATGTACTCAACTTATAAGAATTAATTGATAATTGCCTGTTTTGTTTTTATCCAAGGGTGGTATTATGCACGAGGCTTTGCAACATCCAAAACGGCGATATCTACTGTCATTAGTCTGCAAACAGACTGTCATTTTTATGGGAAAGATTCGGGGAACGTCAACCGCATGGTGGCGCCAATGCATGCAACGCCAACGTTTTACGCTTTTTTTTATTCTGTGGTATTACGTTAAATAGTACTTTTCTTTAAAATATAATACTTTAAACGTTTTAAAATAAATGTGTATAGTGTTATGTATTGCAATGTAAAAAATTCTGCTTTTTCCGGATTTTTTGGAGCGCGACATTTTTTCGAATTAATTTATTTATATCCCTAAACCGGGATATAAACAAAGTTTTCGGACGTTTCGTCCACACTTATAACGGGCTTTTTCAAGGATGAGACAAAACCCAAAAGTTTGAGAAGGGAATTAGCTTGGGTTGAGGGTAGCATACTAATCTACGGCTACAGCAGAGATACAACCCCTTCCTAAGAAAGAATTGTCACCTAATAAATCAGTAGCATATTTGCCATATATCAGCAAGGTCACGAATAGTATTGGAAAGCTTCTCCATAAGCACAAGATGGAGCCTACAGTCTACAAACAACTATCCAAAATCTCACGAATGTTACCTCTCCAAAGGATAAACAAAATCCTCTTTCATCTAAAGGTGTTTATTTCATTCCATGCTCGTGTGGGGCACTATACATCGGTGAAACAGGTTGATCTATAAACAATCGTCTGGGTGAGCACAAACGTTGTTTGAAAACGGGCCTGCTTTCAAACTCTACTGTAGCTCCGTATTATTTCACCAGAATAATCCGTGAGGCCGTTGAATTCGCCAAAAATCCCAAGAATTTCAACCGAGACAAAGGTTTTGAACTTTCGTCCATCTGGCAATCTTACATCAACATTTCCACAAAATAAATCACTTACATTATCCACTAATAAAATTCCAGGAACGTATATGAAGTTTCATCACAATCATAAAATAATCTCATTAAGTGCCTCCTACCCTTGTTTTATCTGAAAAATTCGGGATGCCAATTATTATTTCTTCGTACCTATTACTCATTTAGAATTTGTCCATCATTGTGATAAGTTGAATAAACAGTGAAGTTTTGAAGTTTTCGTGAGAAACAAATGAAATGCATGGAGTCGCCGCAAGGTAAGTAACATTTGTTTTTTGTTAAGTGTGGACAAAACGTCGGAAAACTTTGTTTATATCGCGGTTTAGGTATATAAATAAATTAATGCGAAAAAATGACGCCGTCCAAATCCGGAAAAAGCAGAATCAGCTATGATTCGGGCCGCGAAAACCTCCGTTCTCATGTAGTTTGCCAATTAAAATTAGAGCGATGTTGCAATTAGACAATTTATTTCTGATTTATTACTTTTGAAAGTGTGGTTTAAATTTACCCGTTTTTACAAGATTCATTTCATACAATTGAACTTAGGTTACCAAAATCGATAGATGATATTGTGAGGTCGTAAGGTTTACTTTACTTTGTATGCATTGGCGCCACCATACGGTTGACGTTCCCTGTATCTTCCTCATACATTATCTTTGCAGATAATAAAACTGTGGAAGGCCTATGTCTGTACATTATAGATATTGAACAAAAACTACAGAAGACAAAACAATAGTTTTTAGAATTTTCGTCTTAATATTTGACTCTATGTTTGTACAAGCATCACGCAAAAACGATTGCATGGTACTGAATGCAGTTTTCACCGATATTTTGCGAAAGGTGTAACTAAAATATAGGCTCCAACATCTTATTCTAATTGTTTTAAATTTAATATCGACTGGTTACTTAATGAAGTTAATGCTTAATTGACAGATTTTGAGGAAACTAACGCCGGACTTACATAAACAGGTCTGTCATTCTTTCTGTATAGTTGTTACTCAAAAAAATCATAGATTGCACTATTTAACATTTGAAAAGTTGATCTCTCAACTTATTTAAGTAAAAATATGTAACTTTGTTTTATCCAAAGCCGAAGTCGAAAAAATGTAGCCATAGAATCGAATATAAGAAAATAGAATAGAAGGCCACACAAAGTTAAATAGAAATTACAATTAAGAACTGTGTAAAAAAAGGCTATAATACTAATAATTGTATTTTAGTTTTGTTAGTTTTAATTCTCAACTGCAAAAATAAAAATATATATCCTTGATTCTAAATTCTACGCCTAGTAACGAGGGGGCACAAGCTAGTTGCAAATAAGACAACATACAAAAAAGATACTCATTTAATTAAAAACCATATATTTTTTCTGTATTGTGAAGAAAGTGGATAAGTTTGACTTAGTGCAGTATGTTATTAAATATGTGAAACCACAAAATTATGTCTGTTGTTAAATATACTTTTTGATTACTAATTAAAATTATTAAGAAAATTGATTCACAATATTTTTACTAATGGTTTTTCTTTATTACATTTATTGTTATCTACCTAGTAGATAGGGAATTAGGGTTCGGCCAGGCTTGTGAGCGATTTATTGTGAGGGATAAATCTTGAACGACTTAACTACAAAAAATTATTTCAAACTCATTGCATGCCATTGGAGTGGCCATGCTCAAAAAGTCGCTTGGTTAGAAATCGCTTAGCGGCTGAGCGTGTCGCTCTGTTTTCAATTCGGTTTGATTTAAGCGATTTTTGTGGCATTTTGTCTAGTAATTGCACTCATTGTTGACACGATGTCGTGTAAATATGGTAGTTTTTTTACAACACTTGTTTTAGATTTATTTAGTAAAAAGTCAAATGTGTTTTTGCTCATTCTTAAGTACTGGAAATACCTTTCTAGGTATTAGCGCAAGTGTTTGTATAAATGATGAAATTGTCCGTAGGGTTTTTCATGTCTGTTGGGATGTACAGGATGTACACCATATGTTCTGTTGCACTAAGGGTCTATAAATGGATTAATGTGTGAGAGGCATGACGAAAACTATATATTTCAATAGCTTTTCAGTGGGCAGGTTGTCGCCTGTCGCTCCCTACATTGTCTTAAACGATTTGTTTCTACGAGAAATCGCTCGCAAGCGTGACCGAATCCTTAGAGAGCATTTTCTTAAATGAAAATGCTAGTTTATGTAAAAAATATCTACTTTAAACTGTGTGGCTTTAGAGGCAATAGCACTGTTTAAAACGCAATACAAGAACGACGAATTAGCCAAATCTTACCTAAGCATTATACCGAGAAAATGATCAAACTGTTAAGTTAAAAAAGAAAACACACATTTAAGTAGATGAGATTCTTTATTTTTCTGTCTGCTCATTATTTTTCTCTTCTCATTTATTTTTACATAACAGATAAGTATTTGAAGTTTGTATTGGAAAGAAAGCGTAATAGGAGCAATGTCGATAAACTGTTACCATTAAATTTAAGGAAGCTGAAAGCTCCTCACGCCAGGTAAGTATACAAAATATGCAATACTCATATGTATTTGCACACAGAAAATGGATTCATCATATTGTAGACATTTTACTCTCAGATAATCTGTGAGGAAACTTTAGGAAACCAGTAATCCAGGGAATTATTCTAATTTTCCCCTACAAGCCTTTTTTTCAAATTTCAAATACTCATCTGTTACAGAAACAAAGTGACGAAAGAAAACTCCATCCGTGAGACATAAAAAAAAAACAACAAAACAAAAGTGGATGAGTTTAATACTCTATTCGAACAAAAATTTTGAAAAGAATACACCATACAGATATATAATATTTCATATGCTCCATGCAACATATCCTGGATTGCAAATAAACATAAATAAATTCGTTAGAATTTGTGGATCAATAAAAAATAAAAATAACATGAGCAAAAATACCAGGGCTAATATCTTTTTTGATGTCTAAAAATTTGTCTCTTTTGGTAAATTTCACCTTCAAATTTGTAAAAAAAAAATAATCGTAACACTATTTTACTATACAAAAAACATAAAATATAACCAAAATTGTATATTATTTTTAAGCGAATTAAGTTAAAAATGTGGTCTTTTTTAGTAACCCAATTGTTTTGCATACAAAATATTGCTGTTCCGGAGCACGAGTCTTATGTTTAAAGGAAAAATTCTCTTACTTTTTCATCGATGGCCCTGTACTTTAATATCGCTGTCAAAGATACACGTTTGGACTTTATTCAGATTCTAATTGATAATTTTTACCAACTGATATACTACTACTATAAAAAAAAGTAACACAGTGTATGGGTAACGCAGTTACTTTGGTTGTATTTTAAAATTATTAAATGTATTGTTAAATTACTTCTTGTTTTGTAGAAAAAAGCTTCTACAATAAATGGGTTTGAAACTTCTTCAGTTTGATCTTGTTTTTGTTCAAATATTTTAAAATCATTTTCTCGTTTTTTTTCAGATATTTTAAAATCAATTTGTCTCTGTTCATTCAATTTCGAGAATAATCCTTCAATTAAATTATGTTGTTCACTTTTCATCGTGGAGACTAGATTTTGTTGTTCGCTTTTCATCGTAGTGACGAGATTTTCTAATTCTATTTTACGTTTTTCATCAAAAGATTTTACTAACCTTTGTTGAATTCTTCTTGATGTTGTTTTTCCTTCTTGTCACGTTTTTCTAGAATCTGTGCAATTTTTTCGTCCAGTCCCTCTGTAACCTGCTTGACTATTTTTTTGGTAGTTTCGTCCATACTACGGGTTTCCATAAATCAAATTAGGATTTTAACTGCACTAATCCTTTACTTCTGATCACCAAATGTAATATAGTCCGTGGGTTCAATTTAAAAATTATAAAACTAATATCCACTTTCACTATTCTAGAACTTTATTTACATTTAAACAGCTGATTTAAAAGTACAATAACAATCCCATATAAGCTAGTCGTCGCGGTATCACTCCTGGCGATCGTGGCGTTCTTCTTTTATATCCCCAGCGTAGAATTCTCCAGTAGAAATCATCATCGCTCCTTCCGCTGTCGAGTCTTTTCGAGAATCCTATTTTTTTATCTTAAAGCGTTTGTTGTCGTGCTGAAATGACACAGGGTCGGCTTTGGGTAAATTTCGTAACAATATTTTCGAACATCCAACTAGAAACTGCGCACTGACTATTAGGGATGAACTCACCAAATTTACTCAGGCCTACCCAATTGGTGACAAAACAGCTAAAACTGTAGTAAACACCCTCCTAATATTCTTACAACATTACGGTACACCTCTTCGCATCCATTGTGATTATGGGCGTCATGATAACACTCTCATAAGAGACCTGTGCGAACTATATAACATAAAACTATCCTTTTCAAGTGTCTAGCATCCCGAATCAAATGGTTCTATCGAAAGGTTTCACGCGACTTTAGCGGAAATGATAAGGGCAAATACAGCTGAACATCCGGACGAAGATCCATTCAACGTCCTCCCTTACGCAGTTATCTGCTACAACAACACTAAAAACAACACTACTGGTTTCACGCCCTACGAACTCATCTTTGGGCACACTTCTAGTAGACCCCCCGAAACAATATACGATCAGGAAAAACTCATTTCCAAATATGTTAGGGACCTTAACAACAGAATGAACTACTATTATAGACTTGCCCGCGCAAAAACCGACCAACAAAAACAAAAATCTAAAGTTAGATTTGACAAACATGTTTCTACTAACCAACCAGAATACAAAATAGGCGACAAAGTTTACGTGAAAGAGTCTCAGATTAAAAGCAAATCGGAAAACAAATTCAATGGACCTTTTGAAAAAGAAAAGAAAAAACTCTGCCACCGTTATAAACTTACAGACTAACCAAATCAGTAAAATTAACTTTGACAGACTAAAACCATATTTTGAATGAATCCCTTCTTTTCAGATTCTGTGGACTGTTTTCAGTCGTGAACCTCCAACAATACTCTCTTACACCCGTTAACAATACTATAGGAGTTTTCTTCCATGAAGAAGGCACACTTAAAATTTCAAACTACAAATGGACACTTCTTGTCTTCAAAGACCTCAGCCCTTTCAGAGGTGCTATTTCGAACAACGTCGTTATCGACTTAAGTTAACGCTGGATCCCATAAAAAATAATAAAGAACGAGATCGTCAATAAGCTGCACAACAAATTATGGTGATCATACCGGCTTCCACACCACATTCAGAAACCCAACTTCGCCCTAGGTCTAGAAAGCGAGAAATAAATGTAATGATTACAAAAAGAGATATCAAAAAATTAAAAAGTTAAGCAAAGTGCAGTCTCATCAGTTTGGAGAGTTACGGAAGCAAGTGCCGTTTTACAAAGAGCCAGTGGGCTCATAGAAGTCAAGACCGTTCCTCACTCCTGCCCAAATCATATCAGACAATTTCATAAAGCTTTTGAAAAAATTACAAAAATTAAATAAAAAAGAAGTATTAAAAATAATTTTGGGAAATGCTTGACTAGCCGTACCAAGAGTAACTTACTATAATAAGGTTTATTCCTCATCTGCCAGCTCTGACGAAGAGTACCTTGCAAACTTTATGCAACAAACAGTTTCTAATGTAAAAGAAAAACAATTGATTAAAGACGGTTTTTGTGTTTTAGTTTAGAATTAATATTTGGTATTTTGTGATTATATTAATTAAAGTCATTTTGCTTTTAAATTTGACTTTGTAAACCCAGTGACTCTATCTCCAAAAAATATTTAATTGAATTGATTATGTTTGTGATTTAATTTAATGGGAGATTAACAGTAGTACTCTAGTTAAAAATTGTCATACTAAAGAATTTAATTGTTTAATTTTATTAATAAAGTCTAAATATTAAGGAAAGTCACGGTTGTTTAATTTTTATATAAATATATAAATTGCCAAAAATATGGTGGAGTCGTTAAAAACATTACTAGAAAATAGATTAAACAGTTAACATGCTATATCAACAAAAGATCAATAACAAATATATTTTTAAATTTTCATAATTTTCCAACAAATTGCAGTTCAAGCTAGATATTAAAAAGTATTTTGACCCACAATGCAGAATGTTTTGAAAAGGAGGGAAAACTAGGAACACATGAATAAATGGAAAGAACATTTAGATTCTGAAAGACCTGGATATCGAACATTGCGTCTTATGTCAACATAAGTATAAGTTGGTTGAGGAAAATATATCCAGCTTTTAAAATTGCAAAATATCAAAGTTTATTTTCAGTGCATAATGTGAAAACACAATATTTTTAACATATTTTATTGTGTATGAGTTTAATATAATAGCTATATACTAAATCATTAAATGACTAACGACATGCATATAAGAAACCATCAAAACTTTTACATATATTTCAAACTGGAAATACATACGACAACAGCTATTGACTTCGTACAATACAGACACTATCAAACACTATTTATACGTACAGTTTAGACGGTTTACCATTTATTTTCCGGTCTATTATACTCCTGCAACAATCCTTTCAGGAAGCAATATTTAAGGCCATCAAAATTGTCCCTCATAGTGACTATAATTTACGTGAACTATGTAGCCGCGAAGTGTTATTTGAAGATGATGACCACTTCATAATAATGATATGATTTAAGTACGGAGTTTACAGCCACGGATTCTCGTTTTATTGGCAATAACTTCTCCATATATGACATCGTATAAACCTTTGGAGGAGGAACGGTATACAGGTCTACTTTATATTATTATGTCTTTACGAGAGGCAATCGATCTGTGGGATGATATTTGAGACTTTTAATTACTAAATGATTGACCGATAAAATTTAAGAAGGTTCTTAAGAAATATTGCTTATACACTATTAGTAAATATTGGATAACTTTATATTACCTGGTCGTTTTAGAAACTCGGCTTTACCTAAAAAAAAACAAATTTGTTAAAAAAACGAATACAAAAGTGTTAATAGAGCACATGTTGTATGTGTGACAGCTTTTTGATTGTCGTTCTTTGATCTTGTCGTTGAATTTCAATTATAAAAAAAACGCAATAGTTTCTATTCTATAAGTATAGTTCACAATTGAAAAATGATACTAATTTTTGCTAGTGCTATAACTTTTAAAATGTTCAAAGAAATTGGCAAAAGTTTCTAACCTCTACTTTTGCAAATGGTTTTAACGGACCAGGACTAAAAATGCTGTAGACGCGAGATGTAAAGACAGGCATTTAGGTTTTTCGGGGAAACTAGAACACAGAGGCTCCGAATCTAGAGCCGTTCCGTGTCTAATTTCTGTTCTCCCGTAACTTCTAGGTTAGAAAGTCACGATAAAATTTGTAGATTACTTCACCTGTTAGAGAGGTGTACGCAAATTTGACGTTATTTATGAAATACATGTTCGAGAGGACATTCTATTGTGGAAAGCGTAACTGATGAAGGTTCCCGACCAGAAACAATATAAATCTTATATATTGTATTGCGTACAAAAAAATTGACACCTCGAAGAGGGTATTCAATATCTCTGACAGGTGTATTAACCTGAAAATTTATCGTGACATTCTAACCTAGGCGTAACGGGAGAACAGCAATTACAAGGAACGGCTCCAGATTCAAAACCTCTGTGGGCTAGTTTGTCCGAAAATCCTAGATGTCGGTCTTTACTCTCGCATCTACAAATTTAATCAAATACTTAAATTAGTGTTCGAGAGGACATTCTATTGTGGAAAGCGCAACTAATAAAGGTTCCCGACCAGAAACAATATATATCTTATTTATTGTCTTGCGTACAAAAGGATGACAACTCGAAAACTATTAAAACTTAAGAAAATTAAGAAAATGTTCTTACAGAAAAAAAAATCATAAAAAATTGTATCCTAAAGCATTCTATATTGTATTATAATTTTAAGTTGCAGAACTAGATTTCACAGTGGCGATATAATTCTCTGCAAATTGGGAATGGGCAGGACTCTTAGGCTGAAAAGCAGACGACAGCTGGACTAAGTGTATTTTCGAATGGAGACCAAGACTAGGACGTAGATCTATCGATAGACCTAACTTGAAGGGTTCTTATGACTTCCAAGGAGAGCGGGAACCACCTGGATTAGAGAAGCACAAAATAGACAATGGGGGAGATAAAAGGGGAAAGTTTACATCCAGCAGTGGATAGGAATAAGAATATTTTGTACACAACCAGCAGAAGACTTGGTCTGTAATTCCTGATTTCTTCTTTAATACCGTTCTTGGTGGATTAATACTATGAGGGCGCTTTTCCATTGTTCTGGTATGTCTTTTTATAAACACTGCAAATAGATTTTGGCCAGGCGTTCCCATGTTTCTCTACCAACGGATTTTAATAATTCGGCCATAACATAGGTGTTCCCTCCTGTCTTGCCTTTCTTCTTGTGACCACTGACTCCACTTCTCCCACCGCTGTCATTTGTCATCTGTATTCTAAGAGTTTTGGGGTCGCTATAGAATTTGTACGTGTGCTCTACTATTGTTTATTTGTCTGTCATTCGGATGTTATCATCTGTTAATGGCAGTACTTTGCCTTTTCCCGATATTTGACGATTTCTGTAATTTTTTTCTCTATGGTCTTATACTATCTCATTTTATTCCGTTGTTACCGAGCTTAGTTTGTGGTATAGGTTCGTCGTTGATGTATTCCACCTATTTCTTTCGCACAAGCCAATATTATATTCATTAATAATAGTAAGATCTTGTGCTTTTAGCTTTTATTCTAGAAGTACTTGATATATGTCGGAATATTATTTCAGATGGTCCAGACTGTTGGTAGGCGTTTTCTTGGTGAATTTGAATTTTCACCAATTTTCAATTAAAGAAAATACTTGCTGTGACAAGTCCAAGATCGCTTCCTGTTCTGAATATATTTAGCGTGCTCACATCGTTAGTAGTTCTAATGTTGTTTGTCAGGATAAAGTCAATTTTAATCTTGACTGCCTCATTTGGAAAAGGAGTTTGGTCTGTACATTTTCTGACAAACTACCAACTGTACTAATTGCTCTCCTCTTACCTTGTGTTCGCCAAATTCAAGTGACCAACTGATGCCGTCTTTGTCCCACGTTGGCGTTAATTCACCGATTACGACTTACATGTAGTGCCATTTTGATATCGTTGTACAGTTGTTCTCTTCGTCCAAACGTATAAACTTGTATTATTTGAGTACAAAAATTTTTCGAAAGTGAATATAAATTTAGCAACTTGGTGTGGTATATCAGAAATTGCATTGATTTTATTGGTCCATCTTTTATGGATAGGAACTCGGCCACTTCTTTCAGTTGATGCACCCTGGTGGAAGATGAGATTACCTGATTAATGTTATAAGTTCTTCGCTTTTCCTCTTAACTTCACTTATGCTAATGCAATCCCTTATGGTTTTTGCTGCCTGTTCTTACAACTGTACACAATTCTGTGTAGGTTTGATAGTGTTCGGGATTAGTTTGATTCAGGTTTCGCCAAAGTCTTACTTGGTTCATATTTCCTTTCCCGTTTTCTCCAAAATTCTCTTCGTTCAGAGCACCAAGGATAAATGATTTTTTATTATCAACACCTGATACGGAAATGCAATGCTACGTATTGAATCTTTTAAAGACAAATAAAGTCAATCCTAAATTTTCCATTGTCTGGATGAATGCGATAGCATCTGTCGTAAACCCATAAATTGTTCAGAAATAGTCAAGGTCGTATAAAAAGATGTGTTGTGACAAAAAGTATGTTAGAAAACTCAAAAATGGCCCACATGCAAATTGTTTAATTATGGGAGTATATCTTGGACTGACAATGGTTTTCGGAAGATTCTAGAAATGCAGGGTCTACTTCATTCTCAATTACGATATTTCCTAACTCATATACAATATACGTGATTGACAGTTTGTTAAATGTCAGTTTTAATGATATTTAATTAATTTACTATTATTTATTTAACTTAATTTCTGTACCTCTTAAGTTTTACTTTTTTAGGCATTTGGATTATCCAAAAAGTACTAAAATTGTTATTAATGCGAATTACCTACATGATCACAGCTTACTCCATATCTAGATTTTTGCCTTGTTTTATATCAATTAATTTTCAATTTATTACTTTACTTTGTTTTCCCACTATACTACCCTCTAATATTTTTATTGTCCGAGTATTGTTGTTACTTCATCCCTCTTTTTTGTAATATCAATATATTTCTATTGGTTGTTTTCAATCACTTGCTGTACCTAATTACCAGCTAAAAATTGGATTAACTTTAATACAGTCCTTCCGTTCTCAATTTATGTAAGACGTCATACAACATATTTAGTATTATTTATTATTATTACATATTAGCGTGTGAAATTTAGAATATTCTCTGTAATTATAACGTATCACAAATAAAAGTAACAATTTTCCAATTCATTGAACACTTATTTCAGAAACGCACACATAATATTCCATGGCAGCTTACCTTACCGGTCAGTCTGCCAATTAGGAAAATTCAAAAGTAATATAAATTACACGAAAACTTTATGTATGGTAATTTTCAACATCCAAAACAATCATTAAAGAATAACATTACAAAATTCCAGAGCTTGCAATTATGACGCATGTATAAATTTAATTTTATTTAAACGTCTACGTGAAAACAACAACTCGATTAAAAAAATATTGATAAACGTTGAAAAACGATCAAGAAACTGACAGGTTTATAAATATCTTAAACGCTCCCTGCCCGCGGGCGACCCTTCGATGACTTCAGGTGTGCAGGCTTCTCAATCCCGAATCACGTTGATGATGACGATCATGATGAAGACGATGTCGAAGTAGTCGATGGTGATGCCCGAAATTGAGATGAAAATCGATTATTTCGGACAGGTAGGCAAAGTATGGAGGCGATCTGCAAAAAACGCTATCCGATCTTTTATTTTTATTAATATAATAGATAGGTTCGGCGAAGAGTTATTCACGCATATTTGGAAAACAATTAGAGTGGTATGTCCGGTGAGATATGGTAGTCTACAGGTAATAAAATATTTTTAAAGAATTTGATACTCTTATTTTATAAAAAATTTTGTATTATAAAAAAATAAGTAATTTCGAAATGATTGCAGATCATTCACTGATTATGCTGTCTGCTCATTTGGATTTTCTTTCGACACTTTTGTGTATTAGACAAGTATATGAAAATAATAGTATTGGATATTGTATATATTTATATGATGTAGAAACTTTCTGTAGCCATTTTAAGTAACTAATAGCTTCGGCGATTGAGAACGTCTCCAGACTTGGAGTTGACTTGTTTCTACAACAGAATTGTACAGAATACCTTCTTCATGACAAATTGGTGGTGATCACATGGATGACGGTAATGTTGTAATGCTACTTTTATTATTACTTCTCTCCACTTATCCCTATTCATTGTATTGCGGGCAGATTTATGGTAGTTGGATTTAAAGTACTCTTTTGTTTGGTGGGACCGTCTTCTGGAAGAACGACTTCTCTTGGTTCTTCGGAGTTATTTGCTGTTCGGACAGTGTCTTCCGCTTATTAGTATTTGTTAATTTCAGGTCCGCGAATAGAAACACCACAAGTCCAATCTTCTAGGGTTTTACGCATTATAAATTACACGTGCATATTAAAAGTAAGGATGAACTCATACATGCTTTTTTCATTCATTTTTCATAGTTCACAATATGTACTACAGCTTCATTAGATGTATTTTATGCTTTGTTATAGTCCACGAAGCACATGTATAAGGGTTGGCTAAACTCACATTTTGCTATAATTTGGCGAGTATTAACAATTTGTTCGGGGGTTCTTCTAAGTTTCACAAATCCTGCTTGTTTTGGAGGAACTTGTCATTGTAGAAAAGTTTTTGCCTTTAATAATTAGTGTCGAGAAGGAGTTTGCTAGCATAGATCCTTGCCGCACTCCTCATTCTATATTGCGTCTGTCAACTGTGATCCACTCTTATGTTAGGAATTTGGATATAGTTTTGTGATTGTCAGATCATTTATGCCAATCTCTTCCGAGTAGTGATACAAGTTCAGTGCCTTTCAGTCTATTGATCTGGTGATCCATAAAGCATTCATATGTATAATCGCAGTTGATGGCTCTGCAGCTTTGGAACAGCACCTGGATAAAAATGACTCCCATATGCCTAGGGTGTAGTGCAAACAGAAATTATGCTCATATTTAATTTTTAAGAAGATCTTAGGTCGGTGCTTCATAAGACTTATAATTCTGTAGTCATTGCACATTTTTGATTTTTCTTCTTGTAAGTTCACAAATGTCGATTTTAACCAACCTTGGGGAATCCTTCCAGTATTACAAATATTCTTATTGGAAAGTGTGTGGCTTCTTTCCAGATAAATGGAATATAGCTCAAGTTTTACATACTCACTCAGGACATTTCTTTCTTGTCAAAAACTGTATTACTAAATTTCAACACTTGAGGTTTTAAGAAATGAGATATAGCTACTAATTTTGTCCTATTTATTCAGTATATTTATAATTGTATGAAAACCTGCCAATCAGTACACAGTACAATGCATTATATTGTACTTATCTTAGTGCTGTGTGGTTCGATTCCTTATCAGGAATTTATGAGAAAGAAATGTTTTAGCAGCAATCTGTAGAATATTAATTCGCTTGAGTTTTTTCATGCAATTATTATCAATTGATTGATTAATTGACTTTGAAGTTCCCTTTTTGGTGCTCATTTGGCAGAATCTATTGCCATAATAGCGCTATCTCTATAGCATGGAGACAGCATGGAGACAATTTCTTCGATTTTTCTGTTTTAGGTGTTTTTCTTTAAGTAATATCTTTTTTGTCTTGCCCCAGTCTATATGTCTTTTAGAGACGTTGTATTGGTGTTTTTATTCTTGTTTGGAGAAGTATTGATGTAACATAAGGCATAAAATTTAATTTTTTGGAGTTAATCAGTTTGGGCGCTGTTAGTTATATTAAAATTACTTTGTACTCAACTTATCTATAATTTTACCGGAAGCTTTGTGAGTAGTGAAAACCTAATTGAATACCATCAATCCCTCAACTAGTAAAAAACTACTTAACAATTTAACAAATTAGTTTACACAATTTTTTGTAATGAATGTATGAATGAAACTTGGTTATGTTGTTGCTGTTTATGTGTCTTGTCTGGATTAATGGCATACCTCATGTAGTAACATGAAAGATAGCCACACACACACACACCCATTGTGAGAGCCCAGGAATACTAATAGCGACCACCAAGCTATTATATGGGAAATCAACACCACTCCCAAACGAAGATTGTGTGTCAGTCGTGCGAGGTCACAGCCAGTCGGTTGGAACAAAAATGCTTTCGATGCTGATTCATTCGCCTTGGTTATGGAGCAGGAACCACTGTCAATAGCAACAAGCGCAGAAGCCACTGCCAAAGAGGTAATGACAAGCGTTGTCAAGTCCTGCGATGCATCCATGCCAAGGAGACGGCAGAACAACAGCCGCCCACCAGTTAACTGGTGGAAAGACACGATCTCACAACACCGACGAGAGTGTCTCAAAGCACGAAGGCTGCATCAACGAGCACGGAGACGCGACAGGGTCACAACAGAAGAACTAAGGCTCGACTATGAGATCAAAAGACAACAACTACGAAGAGCCATTCTCTCAAGCAAGAGATCCTACTGGAAGGAGTTGTGTGACGAAGTTGACCAAGATCCATGGGGAAAACCGTATAAAATCGTGATGCATAAAATCAAGGCCACCCCCATGACATCAACGAACTGCCCCGAATCATTGCACCGCATTGTCACTCACTTGTTTCCTGCGAAGCCTGAGCTACCCGCTTATCCTTCGTGGCAGGTGAGGGACGAAGATATACCATCAGTGACTATGAATGAGCTGATGGGCGCGTGCAACCGGCTCCAAAACGGTAAGGCTCCCGGTCCAGATGGCATACCTAACATCGCGCTAAAATGCCCCATAGCCAATAGGCCTGACATGTTTCTACACATATATGAGACCTGCCTAAAGCAGGGGGTTTTCCCGACTAAGTGGAAAAAGCAGAGGCTTGTGCTCCTACCTAAAGGGGGAAAGAAACCTCCAGGCGAACCGTCATCATATCGTCCCCTCTGTATGTTGGACTCTGCGGGAAAACTTTGAAAGAATAATAGCAGATAGGCTGGAGCCCTACGTTGAGCCAAAACTTTCCACCAACCAATTCGGGTTCAGAAAGGGGAGATCAACCATCGATGCCGTGACACTCGTTACCAACATCGCCAGAGAGGCTATCTCGGGATGGAGAAGAGGTGGAAAAAAGTACTGTCTAATAGCCACCCTGGATATCAAGAACGCCTTTAACTCGGCCCGCTGGGACCGCATTTTGTCTTGCCAGGATGGAAGTTCCGCAGTACTGCGCAGAATGGTTTCAGCGTATTTCAAGGACCGCATCTTGTTGTACCAAACTGAAAATGGGCAAGTAGACTATAAGATCACAGGAGGTGTACCTCAGGGCTCTGTTCTTGGCCCCCTCTTATGGAACGTAATGTACAACGACCTGCTCCTGCTCGGTCTGCCTGAGGGCGTCAGGCTAGTGGCATTCGCCGATGATGTGGCATTGATCATAGTGCGCAAGCACATAGAGGAGATACAAACAACCTTCTCATTCGCTATAGCCACAATTCAGCATTGGATGCTCGCAGCGGACTTGAGTTTAGCAGAGCAAAAGACCGAAACACTTCTTGTTAGCAGTCGGAAGGCAAGGGAAACCATCACCCTCAAAATAGGCGACACCTACATACAGTCGCAGCCCTTCATCAGCTATTTGGGGGTGCTCCTGGACACACGGCTCAACTTCAAAGAGCACATAATCGCGGCCAGCAAGAAAGCAGCTGGGGTACAGGGGGCATTATCTAGAATACCGAATGTCGGGGGCCCTAGACAGATATACTGGCAACAGTAACTACTTCTGTTTTGTTGTACGGGGCACCGGTATGGGAGAAATCGCTCGAGCTACCATCTACCGCCGGAAAATGAATTCAGTCCAGCGGCTCTCAGCGATTCGAGTGGCATCATCCTACCGCACTTGTCTTACGAGGCGGTGAGTGTGATTGCCTCTACCCTGCCAATCGACATCCTGGCTGCAGAAAGGGGACGGCTTTATCGCAGAAAGTTAGAAAAAGACCAGCCGACAAGAAACAGCGATGAAAGAGCCATGAGTCTAGGGCAATGGCAGGAGAGGTGGGACAGCTCTACTAAAGGCCGGTGGACATATCGATTGATACCTAACATCAGTCGTTGGGTCAACCGCCAGCATGGGGAGGTTGGGTTTTACATCACTCAACTACTGACTGGACATGGATGCTTTCGAGCATATTTGCACAGGTTCAGGAGGGCAAACTCCCCAAACTGCCCACACTGTACGGACGTGGTAGAGGACGCGGAACACGTGTTCTTCTCCTGCCCCCGGTTTCAGGATCAACGTGCTGAAGTGGAGAGGATTCTGGAGACTAATATCGTTCCAGAACAAATAGTAGAAGCCATGCTGAAGGGTCCCCAAGCCTGGAACTTGGTATCAGATTACGCGGAGACTATCCTCAAAGAACTCCGCAATACGTTCGAGGAGTAGGCTTTAGAGGCTTCCAATGTAAGAGCAGTAAACATCTGCAATGAACCACCCTTGCGAAGTAGTATTGACTAAGAGTGCCGCAGGGGACCATGGTTGTAGGAGAAAGAGGTTAGGGTTTTAGCGGGTATACGGTATACTGGTTTCAATGCAACGATTTACTCTTGCTTTGAAGTCATTGCATCGGGAGTCCCGCACGACGGCCAGCACGTGCTAGCTAAGTACGGAATGTATTTCCCCCCTCTTCGGATAAAAAAAAAAAAAAAAAGCCCAGGAACTGGATTTGCCCTTCAGAAAGTTACTGAGGACACTTCCAGCCCCCGGCCATCCATCTCCTGAGAATTAACTCAGATTCTCACCCTATTGCAGTTTTCCTTCTGAATAGTCGCTGTCTTCTTGTTTGGGATACGTTGGCTTTGGTTTGTTTCCGTGGATTTACCTTATTAGCATTACAGCAACTGTCTTATTTGTGGTTCGTGGCTCATTCTTTTGTATAATATATAGCGTAATTTACCCTTCTGTGGGTGTGCACGTTGACATTAGTTTTTTTCTGGGTGTTTGTTCTTCTCGTCTTCTCTTTGCTTGGTACGGCTGGTGTCCCCCCCCCCCGGGTGCCCTTGTTGTCTCCTGAAAATTGTAACATTATATATTTCATTTTATACTCTTATACTCACCTGTCTTCTACCTCTGGGCTACTTCGTCATCTTCTCCTTCGCTTAGGGAGAGCTGGTTCTTAGCCCGTTTGTATCTGTCAATAATTCTGGGGTCATAGTCAATTAGTTGTCGTAGGGGAAGCTTTGGGTGCTGTTCCAGTTTGGCGTAAGCCTCTCTGACCCTCCTCGTCATTTCTGTAAGCACTGGTTGGTGTCGTAAATCATTGAAAATCGCCGTGTTACGAACAGGGCGAGTCGACTGCGAGACGTACGTCAGCATTGGTGCTGTATATGTGTCTCGTTTTGATTAAGGGTAAACTTCATGTGGTAACTTGAAAGATGGCCAATTTTGTCTGATTCCTCTTATAGCACCTCTGAGGTTGTAAACAGTGGTCCAGTTATACCGTCTGTGTTAGTGTGTAGTTTATCACTACGTACTTCATCCAAGAGCCCTTTTTCTATTCTTCTCCTATGATTAAGTATCAGTATCAGTGGGTTTACGCATCTCTAATAGCGTTTTTAATTTCTGTGTCTTTTTGTATTGCATATAATGTCATGTAGTATTATTAAAGTAAATTTACTCTAGAAATGCCTCACTTCAACTTTTGCATAAGATCTTGTATGTATCAAAATTCAGTAAAATTTAAACATTGTATTTTATACACATTTTTTGTCCACTACCACATCCATACATAACGTGAGTCTCTGCAATTATTATTTTTATGGCAAATAATGCGCCAAACACCAATACATATAAAGTTTTCTGTGAAAATATATTTTTGAGATTGAAT
The DNA here is from genome assembly GCA_034190945.1 of Octodonta nipae. NCBI lineage: Eukaryota > Metazoa > Arthropoda > Insecta > Coleoptera > Chrysomelidae > Octodonta > Octodonta nipae. The sequence goes on along the minus strand of CM067217.1, from coordinate 38,929,414 downwards.
TTTGCTCTCAAATAAAGTTTAAAATGCATTGTTACTAGCTAATTGTTGTCCCAAGATTGTTTTTGCTTATTTGTGAAGTAAGTTTAATCTTTATTTGTATAATTATAATTAGATATGCCTGCACAAATCAGATTGCAGCTGTTCATCAAACGTGTAAAGAGAATAATTTTTAAAAATATGTAAGAAATCCGAACAATAAAATCTATTTCTTTACTATGTGCCCTTTTTATTTTAGGCTTTATATATTGTACGAAATGAACAATGTATTTTTCTCTTTTAGTGTTTTGTAATGTGGCATCGGGTTCTACAGTGGCTTTACAATAGTAAAGATGAAACACATTCAGTGCCAAGCAACTAAGATTTTCAGCATGAAACTTTGGAAAGGATGGGTTTAAATGGAAATCCAGGGCACCTAGACATACAAAATCACTTTGTCATAGTCATTCTACGTTTCAGTTCAGACCCAAGATAACGGAATCAAATTTTTCAATAGTGGATTCTTGGAATCCATTTGTAGCATAAAATATGATTGAAGGAATATTTATATGCACTCATAGATAAGCAAATCGTCACTGCTCTGCAAAGGCTAAATGGTAAAAGGGTACTTACTGAACAGAATTTCCAACATTCTAGATATTGATATTGAAAAGTTCGTCGAAGACATGTTATTCTGAAGCAGTTATGGAAGGTGTTAGTAACAACTCGTATGAGGAAACCATCCCAAGTTCCATATTTTCGGAAAGATACACTTGAACAAATAAAGATGTTTATTCAAATTACACTCAACGGCAAAACTAATGAGCAACTAGCAAAAAGACGGCGTGTGTCCATCCCAACTAGACAGAATGAGTAAAATATGTTGCAGACAATGTGAAAAAAATATATGTAAGGCACATAGTATTATGAAATGTGTTGCTAGCAACTAGAAATAAATATTTCCTCTATTAACTACTAAATACTAGATTTTTTTACTGTTAAGAGTATCAAAGACTTAAGCTTTGCATAATGTAGAAAAAAACGCTCATACATCCTCGGGTTAAATTCACCATATTTTGGGTTTATCGATATTTTCAAAAGTTAATGAGTTTTGCATCTAGTTATCATTTATGGGCAATTTATACTCTTTAATTTAGTGGAGGTGGGCTCTAAAACACCAACACACAACCCGAAAATGTGAACAATACTGTATCATTACCTTCACATAAATACTGCTTTCCGAACCAAATCCCAACCTGATTATTTGAAATTTAATAATGTCATACGGCGAACGACCAGCGACCATGCACTGGCTGCCCAAATAGGCATTAAAACCACCGAACTCACGGTGCGTTCCATCACATCGTTCTTTCGTAATAATTCCATAAAATTAAACGATACAAAATATTATGATGCACCCCCATGAATCGCGCGTGTGTGTATGTGTGTGTGTGTGGATGTGTATTCAAAAAACAATGGGCGAGCAATCGTTGTCGCTTTGTTTTGTTATTTTTTCGTGTATATTCTGGTGATGCTGGAGAGAGTAAATTATATTTATAGGTGAATAAAAAGCGACACGGAGGACAGCGGGTGCGTGGGAAGTTTAGGGCACAACAACAATAATAAAAATTTTACGTTACCGAACAGTACAAACAGATACACGGACACGTTATTATATACCGTATAGCAACACTTCTGCCACGGACGATATTTCATATCTTTCAGATGACATCTACTGTATATTATGAGTATGTGCATACTTTTGATTTAATGTGTATTCTAAATTATTCATGGACCTGAGGATTTGTTTATTTTTAATTTAGCAAATGTCATCTCCCTTTTATTTTACGATATGTCAGTATGATGTATGCGCCTCTTATATTTGTTTTGGATGGCGGGGATTTTCACGCCGTATTAATAATTTCTGCTGTTACGAATACTACATTATGTTTAGGTTTCAATAATGACTAATTTCAGCTCATAATATTACAAACGGTAATAATGGCGCTTTTAATAATGATTAAGGTAAATCCTAATAATGTTATGTATTAACTGTCTATCAGCTAAACGGTTAGTTTCAGAGACAACCTGGTCAAATGATAATACAATATCGAGGATCACATACACAACATTATAGAGACAATTTGTCCATAAGAGATTCACTAGAATGTTAATTCCTACTCCCTGGTAAGAAGTTTATTTTAAAGACTAAACAAAATCAGCGATTTATAAACTAATCATAATATCTAATGGTCAAAAAGTATCGTTATTGATGAACGCCTTAAGGTGACAGCTGTTTCCTCTGTATTTTTAGCAGCAAAGTGGGTCATATGACACTCATTTGAAATTTCATAATCTCATTTCAAAAACATAGTAGCTCATAATGAACGTTTATAAAGATAATTTGATAATCAACCTTTAAAACACTATAATTAACAATAATTATTTTAGAGGCTGTACCTAAACTATTGTTTTTTTGTTATTAGAAGTGTTGTACTGTTATCATTTTTTTTATAATGTGAGAAGACGTTTAGTAGATATATCTGACCGGGCTCCAAATCTTTTTTCTGACCAGTTACCACTAGGGATGGCAACGATGCATCGATGTTTTATAAACATCGAAAGAAAAAACATCGATGGTTACATCGCTTTCTACAGTTGGCGATGCATCGATATATCAAAAGAATACCAAACCATCGATGGTACTGACACAATAACTGGGGAACTCGGGAACAATCAAATCTCTTATCTCTTGGAACGCTTTTGGATCCAAGATTTAAAAATGTACATTTTAATAATCCCTTAGCTTCAGCAAAAGTTTTACAAAAAGTAAATAATATGATTCTAGAACTTGACAAGCAAAATATGGAAAGTACAGAATTATTAGAAAGAACATCCTCACCCGTTGAAAATTCACCTACTGATGAAATTGACATTTGGAGTTTCCATAAAACCCTTACGCAAAACCAACAGGTTAAAATGAACAATTTACAAAGCAACAGCAGTGGTGCAGACGCATTAAACTTAAAGATACGCTTATACCTTTCGGCACCACTCTTAAATTGAAAGAAAACCCATTAGAAATATGGGAGGAAATAAGATCAGCTTATCCAAGCCTGTATAAATTGGCAAGAAAATATCCTGGTATTGTTTGTACCTCGGTACCTTCAGAAAGATTATTTTCTTTGGCGGGAGATACAGTTTCTCAAGAGAGAAACCGTATTTCAGGAAAATTGATGCCAAAATTATTATTTTTAAACACTCTGCTCGATGAATTTTGGTAGATAAAAATAAAAACAGTTTTTCTTTATGGTTATTAAGTGTTTTTGTGTTTTGATGCAGATTTGTTTTATTATTTAATGAATTATTTGTTTCTTTTAAATATATTTGATGAGTTACTTAAAATGAGTATAATAAATCATTTTGAATACTACGAACACCATATTTAGACATCGATGTTTAACAACATCGATCGTAATCAGTCGATATATCGTTACATCGATGTTTTAAAATTCGATGTATCGAAGTAACGATGTATCGAACATTTCAATCGATGTTGCCATCCCTAGTTACCACAGCCTTCATCTGATGGCGCCACCATTTATTTTAACTGACTCCTAAATGCCTGCGCGCGCCGCCATATGCATTGTGAGCATCCACATCGGACGTATATTTACAGTAAATAGTTTAAATGAAGTGTGGAGAGAAATTATAAGTTATAAAGTTGTTGAAAAAATATGAGGAAAAAATGTGAAATAGCGTAGTTCATAATAAGTTGCAGAGATAGGATTGTTGAAATAAAGGGTGGAGAAGTGTTATGGTTAATTATTTAAAAAATGTTATATTGGTTAACCAATAAGCAGTAGCGTTTACACGGTAGTTGTATTACATACAAGGTGATTCAAAAACATGTTGAACAAAACTGTGATATCGGGTGCCCAATAAGCTGTTGCAGTTTTGGTGAAATATATTGGGCATTGATGGATTTATAGTTATACAGGGTGGTACAAAAAATGTTATACTCGGTGGCCCAAAATTAGTTGCATATACAAGGTGGTTGAAATGCGGGTGGAGTAGAATTATAGTTAAACAAGTTGGATACATTTTTTGTGTAGAATGGAACATGAGCTGTTGCATATATGCAATATCTGAAACATGGATCGAAGTAAAATTATAATTCATAGAGTGTGATTAAAAGAATGTTAGAAAATGCTGCATATAAGGGTTGGTTGAAATATAAAGTGGAGATAGATTATACTTTCAAGGGTGGTTAAAAAAAATGTAGCGTAGCCCATAAGCAATTGCATATATAAGATAGTGAGTAGTCCAGAGTTATAGTTAAGAGTTTAAAAATGTTATATTTGGTGGCCCCTAAGCAGATGCACATACAGGGTGATTGAAATATTTTGTAGATTAAAATTATGGTTATACAGGATGGTTCAAAAATAAGTTATACTGTTTGACAAATTGGCAGCGGGTGTATACAGGATAGTTTTAATGCAGTTGGAAGTAGAGAGGCAAATAAATAAAAATGTTGAATAAAATTGCCATATAGGGTGGCCAATAAGCAGTTGCAGTTTGGGTGAGTGATTAAATAAAAGTTTGGTGTTAGGGTGCAAAACTGTGTTTTTACATTTGTTACACACCAAGGGTTCCACAGGTATTTCCATTACGGTTGATCAAAACAAGTTACAAAAAATTGTTATATAGGGTAGACCATGAACAGTTGCATTCTACTATATGGAATATTTGAAATATGGGGAGAAGCAAGATTATAGTTTTAGAGTGTGTTTAACACAATGTTAGAAAAAGTTGCATATAAAGGGTGATTAAAATATAGGGTAAAGAAAAATTGTACTTTAAAAGGTGGTCCTAAAAATATCTGAAATAATTGTTATACAGCGTAGACCATATAAGCAGTTGCCTAAGTGAAATATAGCATACATAAGAGTTATAGTCAGATGTTATATTGGGTGACAAATAAACAGAAGCATAAACAAGATGGTTGCAATATAGGGTGAAAGAAAGAACAAGAAAGATTCTGAAACAAAAGAGTTAAACTATTTATTAAATATGGAAAAGTAGGAATTAACAATAGTTAATAAATAGTATTACAAAATAGTGAATAGGAATGAAACCAAGTTTTACTTTAAGCCAATTGATAGGTTTTGACCAAAAATTTAAGAAAATCCGCCTGTGTGCGACGTCAAAAAAAATTGGAGCTTCTCAATTGGTCTTAACCTTTTTTGGGATACTCACCTATTACTCGAAAACAGTTTACTTGATGTAAATAATTTTAATGGTAAATAATTGTAATAAATAGTTATTAAAATTGCCGTTCAACCCTTTGAAGTGATTTCTCTGAAACAGTTCGATTTGAATGGTTCAAACTGTATTCTATTAATGAAAAATCGAAAGTAAAAACGAAGTGTAAGGTAACTTTCTTAAATATTTAATTTTCTTTGTCAATAAATGTCAAAATTATTGTTTTAACGGATTTTTCCAATTATATTCATTTTTATTTATTGTGGATTCCTGTTTACAAGTAAATATTCCCAAATAAAGATGGATCTGTTTTGCAACACCCTGTATAATAAATAAATTATTCGAGTGTTCGCACTTAAAAAGTCGAACATGCATTTAGATTTAATAAACGTTCAAACGAGTTAATAAATTTTCCAAGAACTGGTGATTTCAGACTTCTTTAATTATTATTAAAGTATATCCGAACGTATTAAATGTTTTTCGAGCTCAGCAAAAATGCAATTCCCATCATACTAGCTATACACTACGAACGACTTCTTCATTTGTCTATGTCTTCTCGATGGCTGATTGCTGCGCTTAAACTATCTTCTTCAGCATCTAAATATATCTTCTTCTTCGGCATATTATAATATATGCACATTCTTACCCAGAATGAATATCAAGTAGGCATTAAAATACAGAAAGAGCGATAGAGAGAGAGAGGAAAAGCATAAGAACCATTTGTGATGTGTGCGCAATTAGGTACTTTCAATGACTTATTTTAGTCTGACCATTAATGGTTATTTTATACATTTTAATCCTTAATTATCCTGAATAATGCAGTCCTCGACGGACAAATGAAATTTAATTAGTCAGTCGAATTAGTCAACCGGATGAATGAGTGGAATGAGTTAGGGCCACCTTCGTGTTCATCGAGCTGTCATTTATTTCGAGCGTGAGATATCAATTAGAATTTTTCACATTTTTTGTCGGACAAAAAATAAATAATGTGCTGTTCTTCGAAAATATTTAAAAACTTAAATGCAATAAATACTTGATGCAACTAGTTTTATACAAAAATATATAGTATAAGTAAAGAAGTCCCCAGCAACATTATAAAAAAAGGTATAAAGATTTAAGGCAGTTCCTGAACTCATAAGCAGTTTCAGAGTTTTACCTAAAACCTTAATGTTTCGTTAACTTCAATTTTATTCTGTTTTATATTGGGATTTTCTACGCACTCTGTTTATGAAAACTGATATTTAATAATTGTACTCGAGACAAAGTGGGGGAGGACAATTTTGAAAAACTGCGGAGATTACTGGATCCTCTTTACAGAAAATAATCTTCACAGGTGTTGTTAGGAAAAGAAATCTCGACAATATTATCAAACCAGTACAAAGGTGTATTGGATATCTCGTGTACTTATGTAGGGACGTTACAACTCCGATTCTGGAATACTGCCAATCACTGTATGTGTTAGTTATGCATTCTTTCTTAAATATTCACTGGATTGGACAAATGTTTGTCGTTGACTAACAATTTTTTTAATGCAGAGCAGGCTGATTGATTATATTGTAGAGATTTCTTTCTCTCGGAAAATCGGTGAAAGAAACCTCTTGTAACAGACAACCAGTAAAAGTTGAGAAATTGCCTTAATTTCGAATAATTGCCGGGATTCCAGATTGTCTCTACAGAAATTCTTTCTCAGAGAGAATCTAAGAAATAGAACTGTCTACAATATGATCAACCAGTATTCCGGTATATAAATCTGGAGTAATTATCAGTTACAGCGTGTTTTAGTTGCTGGCTTTTTCTTTGAAATGATTTGCTGTTTTAAAAACACGACAATGAGAATCTAACTTATTGGGAAACACTTGATACTAACGGTTTCGTTTATTTGTTCTTCTAGCCGAAGGTTTTTCCAGCAATGGTGTAGATATATTGCAGCTTATCTCTTTATTAAATTTTCTTCTATCAACAAGATCGTTGGTTTATCGCATTCTACCCTAAGGCTGCCAGTGCTGGTTAATACATGATTGACCAAATTTGTACCCATGCCTTTTGGAAATGCTACATGGGTACAAAGTACACAGTACACACAATTCTTATGAGTTGTGTAAAATTCTTTCGACGTGTGAGGATAGATCGTATATTATTTGCCTTAAACACCGTTTTAGTATTGTATTTATTTCCTAAACGCTTATTTTTTCTATACATCCTGATCCTATGGAATTGTGTCCATAATTTTCTTTTCTCTTTGGTTTAGGTTGGTACTAGTGATGTGTTTGTTGTTCTTGCCTAGATCGGTTACAGTTTATTTTTAAGTAGATGTTCTCCATTAGTATTGACTTCGTCGTTAAATATCCGGATTGTGAATGTTCTTTTTCACATTACAACATCATTATTTACCTTAAAGGTTGATTCAAGTTAGTTAAAACCAATTTTTTTTTCAATCAAAGTGTAAGTACATCAAGGTAAGCAAATTTATGTAAATTTTCCACCTATTTGTAACTTTTATTGTTAGTTCTTAACTATTAATTTAATCCAGGAATGAACTCAACATATTCCTAAATTACAAAAATGTTCTCAACATATCTCCACTGCAGTTTTGGGTTCTTGTTTCAAAATATGTCATAAATACTATTTAGGAAATTTGGTATAGTTATGATCCTGGTTTACCTACATTGGGAAGAGAATAGCCGATGCATATGTATTAACTCATCTCTTCTTTACAAGAATATGAGTAGAAAACCAAATATCCACCACAGGGCAAGCACAGTACCCATTTATGTGAAAAATGCGCAATAGATATAGAAATGATAGAATACTGAAAATACCGGGACACCACAAGAGCTAATTGTGGAGTTCAACATCTTGCTAACTACAGAGGCTGCACCGCTTACCGAAAAAATAAATCATGCCCAAACCTAACACCATTCAGTCGAGTAGTGTACAGACTCACCTTCAACATGTAATTCACAATATACAAGAAATCATAAAAATATGAGGTACTTAATTGTAGAAAAATAAGCCTAATTTAAAAAATTATTGTCTGGCATGCTAAAAGCGTCAAACACTTAAAAATGAACTTATTCACTCTATAAAAGAAATAAACTGCAACATTATGCTACTATACTAATAGTGTTTTATTCCCAACTTTAAAAGGTTGGGGATCTTTAGGCGTGTACTTTAGTATCCATGTCAGTTGGGCTCAAACAATATAGTTTGATCTCTAACTTCCACCACATAATTTTCGATACAAATTTTAGAATCACCAAATATACATGCTCTTGCCTATGGCCACTATAACATTGTAAGAAATCTTCGTCAACAAACTTTGATAGTCTCCTATCATTTAAGTGTGAGCTGGTCCACTATCGTGAGTTTAAAGCCTAACGCTGACTTGTCACAAATCTTTGTTTGTGGTTCATAATACTCCACTTTAATCATGTCAACTTTTGGCAAGCTCACATGGTAATGCGAATTTCCACTTACTGTTTCAGTAGTCCTGCATCATCCTTAACTTTGCCGATGTTTTTGTAGAGCGTTTTCATCACCTTCTTGAAAACGCTTAAGCAACTCCAAATATTGTCTTACATTCCGGAATCACCCAAAATTATATTGAATATTTCTATATTTTTGCCCTTTAATCCATCTATTCCCCTTAATTTCATCTAAACTCGGTAATGCATTTTTTAAAAACGAGTGACAAAAGTCTAGACATCCCATATGGCTAATAAAGTACAACTACTTTTCAGATATGTTTACTAACACTACAAGGAAAAAATCAGCTCTTTCAATACATTTCGGTATATTTCCTTTTCGTAACAGCATGGACGTAGCCACGTTTTGATTCGGTATAGGACAAAAAATGTCAGAGTATTCTTTTCACCCATGTTTTATCAGGCATTCTTGCAATTTGTCTTAACAATCCAGCTATTTGGATTCTTACCTCCTGTACAGTACTTAGTTCTCAATTTCTTTATTTGCTCTTCTCCAATACTGGGACATATTTCCTCCAAAGATCTGTCTTAATATTGTTATAAAATTTATATTCGCCGCCACCAGGGATATCTAAATTAGTCATAAAATAAAACCTTGACCGTCTGGGAGTAAAAACAACGATCGGGAACCTTCTAGTTAGCAAAAACGTGTTAGCATGGAATAATGGAACAAACTGGGAGGCGATGTTATATATAAATAAAACGGTCGTATATTTGAGAAGTAATATAGCGTAGATAGGGTTATTATTTTGATATAAATTCTTTGCGAAATCAGCTGTTATATTGGATTTCAAGTGTAAATGAAGCTCTAGAAAGTGAAGTGAATATTAGTTGTTAAAAATTAATTTGAACCCACGGAGTTTATTGCAATATGTTAATTTATTCCCAACTTTTCCGATTTCTTTGTCGTAAATTTGTCACACGCATAGGTAACTGTGGGTATTATTATTGTTTGATTTGATGATTTGTTTCTTGTATTATATTACTAGTTTTTAAAACTTGAGAAGGTACCTGCAGCCTTGCTTGTGGGAATAAAAATTATGTTATCTTTTAATATTTAAATTGTGTCTATTGGTTATTGACTTGAACAACAAACGATCATGCATGAGCAAGCGGCCCAAAAACGAGGGGGGGGGGGCAGCGGTCCGACCTTGTCCATCCATGATTGGAGCCATGGAGAATTTTTTTTTCCTTTTTGAAATGACAGAACCTGTTACAGCTAACAACACACAGGCTCAAAATTGTTTTTCATATATTTTAGATAATACAAAAAATAGATTAGGAATTTGATATAGTGTAATAAAATATCATATATTACTTTATCATTCATTTTACAAAATATCCTTGACAAAAATCTGATACAATATAACACCAATCTTAATTTCTGAATATTGTAAAAGTCAACCACATGTTATTAACAGTCACGTTATGCAGGTGATTAAATGCACGCAGAAATGAATTTTAATAAAATTAATATCTTTTATGAATTCTACAATAAATTTTGCTTTCTATAACTTTTATCAGCAAAATCTGTACAATAATTTATTAGACCGGATTTGAAAATACATAATATCAGAGCACTGAACTTATATCAGTTTGAAGTTTCTTTAATTATTATTTGATTGTACGAGTAAATGATCATAAACAAATTTGCTCATAAATCTCGAGGAATTACTTGGTAAAACGCAAACAGCGTTAATTGATTTTGTCTTTTTATGACTTTATGTAATCTTTATTGCAATCGTTAACTGAATGTCATAAATATTGAAATCATTCTATTCATAGGCAACAGAATAATTTACTTCTGTCAGTTGATAAATTGTTTCAATAATGAAAGCTGGCAGGTAAAATATGAATATTCCACAACGTGAAAAAGATATATAGATACAGTTAGCCTTCCCAACGTTTCTGTTTTTTCTACAAAGAGTGAACGCTAACTTCCAGGATTTTAAAGAGGCTGAAAATGTTAACTAAGATTATTTTTAGTGCACCTACATTAATAAATATATTTCTAATTGACAGATTTATTTGTAGAGATGTGAAATGTTTAAAACAATAATTAAAAGTTTTTAATAAAGATCTCCATCAATAGTAATTATAGAAAAACATGACAAATGCTGCAATGAAGCACTCGGACTCCATTTACTTCATTTGTTCGCGAGAATATAATATGCTTTCCACAGATCTGATTCATATCTTTGAATATGCTGATATGAGCGGATAGGTTAGGCTCCACATAAAACACATAATTTGTGGAAAATGCAACTGACGAAGGTTTTCCCCTACAGAAATGATATCAAATGCGCTAACTGCGGATGAAATTTTAAAAATTTAACATGAGCAAGGACGAGTCGTACAAACGCAGGTCATGGAAGGTTGCCGCTGTAGTCTTCAACGTGGTATTGACCCTCGACATGTTACTTCAGTTGCAGAAACACGTGGTAGTGACTGGGCGCTAGATTGAGTATGTATGGAAGATGATCAAATTGCTCCTCGCCAAAGGACGCGATGAGATCTTGAATTCGATAGGCCGCTTGAGAACGAGCATTGTCATGCAGCAAAACCATATCTTTACTCAAAATGCAGCATATTTGGTTTTGAGGTTTCAAAGTATTTCACCACGACGCAAAAAATTAATAAGCAACACCTCCAACCTGTCGCAAAACAAGACAAATATGATTGTCCGGGTTAAGATTGTGGCTTGCTAACAGATGTAGGTACGCCGTGCGCATGCTGGGAACACCGACCTCAGCGCTGCAGAGGCGAAACTTCATAAAGGTACTTTCTTTAAAAAAAGCTCCGTACTTAGAAATAATCAAAAGAACACACCTAGCTGCACAAAATACTGCTGAATAACTATGAAAAGAGGAAGAACCATTACAGCAAATATCTTCCTTCACAAATAACACGACAAGAAGCTTCTTGACGTGTTAGACATATTTTTGATCACGAATATGAACGCACTCAGCACACAAATGGGCAGTTGGCAAGCTGGTGCAACTTACTTAACTAAAATGTACCCTGTAAAAGAAAAAACAGACTTCGAAAGATAGCAAGGGCCACGACGTACCAGTGGTTGAAGAGTGAGGTAAATCGATTAAAAATTCAAAGCTCCGTAAAATTATAAGATTAGAGAAACAAGAATTGGGCTAACCCTCGAATGCATTACAGAAGATGATAATGCTCTAATTTGGGAACTGAAACGTTGAAACTTCCATGTTCATATTCTATATGCTTCTAATTTTTTTTGTTTTTAATATAATTTAATCAGTAAATAGCATGAAGAGTATTTCATATATGGATCTAATGACATAACATGTCATAGTGATTGTTCATTCAGCTCTTTGAATGCTGAAGTCTATCAATTAAACGCAATTCCTTTTACTAAATAAAAGACAAATTCAGAAATTTAAATTTTACTAACAAAATCCAGTTTGAATGACAAATGCTATATTTCAGTTTTCGTGAGAAAACATATTTATAAAAAAATCATAAATGTAAAAAGTACGTAGCAGCAGGATAACAAAACACTTGAGTTAAGCTGTCCTCAGAAATATCTGTTGTATTCTGTTTTAGCCACGATTTCCTTTCAACAGCAAAAATTTCGTACTTCCTTGAAAACGCAAATCCTTTTAAGGAAAACCTACTGTAAAGATTGACGGTTAAACTTCTTCAGATCTTTTCCGTTTTTTAACGAGAAGCCCTTCTGAAATACTAAGAAGTCTGTAAAAGGATTGGGCCGATGAAGTTTGTTATAATCCTATTGAATTGGTTTTTGGTTTAATTTCGCTTATACTTTCTGCCTCAGTTCAGAATAAATTTAACAGCCATTAGTAGACATTTTCAAATTTTGCGTCTCAAAAACAGTAACTAAATGTAATGCGAATATTGTGTATTAATTTAATATTCAGTGCATAATTAAAACTCGTTATACTATCATAAATTTATATTATACCTTAGCTTTTAGTATTGGTTGATATTGTTCTTGTTTTTCAAATAAAAAAATAGACATTTATTTGTATCAATAATTATTGCTGAATATTTTTCTTGTTACGAACTTAGTAAGAAGAAAAATATTCTCCGAAAACATATCAGAGGGTAACAGCATTAAATGGTCTGTACATCGTTTCTTTGTAAGAGGTTAACATCTAATAATATCAATAATATGTTAAACAATGTTACTAGATTTTAGTCTGTAGAAGGTAGTTATGTAGATTCCCAGTTATAAATGAAATATATGAAATAAAAGCCTGTAAAATGCTAATGATGTAATTGTTTTGAAAGTTCAAGTGAAAACCGAATTGGTATCCGCGAATTTTTAACTAGAAATCACTGGGAACAACAGTCCACTAACACCTGATTTGCGACTCTCTGGTAAATTTTATTGATATATATATATATATATATATATATATATATATATATATATATACAGATATATATCCACATATTTAGAACTATATCATTCAAAGTATGACAGCCGTTTCGAACCAGGAGTTCTCGTCAGTACGCTTCCTTGAATGACAAGTTCTAAAGTGAAATACTTGGATGTTATACACATCAGTAACACAACAGTCAGTGTATTGTCTATTTAGACAGAGAGGTCTTTTTTCTATTTCGATAGCTTCGCGAATAGTGGATGCCCTAACAGAATTGAGAGATATGATAGTCCTACTGTCCTCGAAGTTGATAGAGTGCCCTGTTTGGATATGGTGATGCGCGAGAGCTGAAGTCGGATCTTTTTTACGAACTGACAGAGAGTGTTCATATACTCGATGGTTAACGCGCCTGTTGGTACGACCGATGTAGCTTTGTGGGCAATCGCGACATGAGATTTCGTAAACTCCTCGATCCTCGTTAGGTACTTTGTCTTTGGGGTTACCGGTTAAGTTGCCTATAGTTTGAGTGGTGTTGAAGATAGTCTTTATTTGATGTCTTTTTAAAATCCGTGCAATTTTGTCAGTGACTCCTCGAATGTATGGAAGTACGGCTTTTTGATGTTGTTGTTCTGTTTCTGACGGGGTTGGTGTGATTGGGGGTGATTGCGCGTATAATTCATCAATCTCAACAACCCCCAATCACACCAACCCCGTCAGAAACAGAACAACAACATCAAAAAGCCGTACTTCCATACATTCGAGGAGTCACTGACAAAATTGCACGGATTTTACAAAGACATCAAATAAAGACTATCTTCAACACCACTCAAACTATAGGCAACTTAACCGGTAACCCCAAAGACAAAGTACCTAACGAGGATCGAGGAGTTTACGAAATCTCATGTCGCGATTGCCCACAAAGCTACATCGGTCGTACCAACAGGCGCGTTAACCATCGAGTATATGAACACTCTCTGTCAGTTCGTAAAAAAGATCCGACTTCAGCTCTCGCGCATCACCATATCCAAACAGGGCACTCTATCAACTTCGAGGACAGTAGGACTATCATATCTCTCAATTCTCTTAGGGCATCCACTATTCGCGAAGCTATCGAAATAGAAAAAAGACCTCTCTGTCTAAATAGACGCGATGACAGTACTCGCCTTCCCACAGCTTGGACCTCCGTAATTGCCAGATTAAACAAAGCAGACACGCCCACCAATACCCAACCAATCACAACACAGCCTCATCACGTGACATCTTCTTCTAACCCAGCGCTACCTATAAATAAAAGAAGCAGAGCAGACTCAAATTCAGTTCAGTTACCTAGTGACTCTTGGGGAGTAGGCAGATTGAGGCCCCGAGTTCGATCTAGACTCTGAAACTCTTTTTCACTTTTGTCTCTTGATAATGGCTCCGAAGCAGGAGTCGAAACGTCGAGTATTCAATAAATTCAGACGCGGTTCTCACCCGGAACCTAGCTTAGTTCATATATATATATATATATATATATATATATATATATATATTTACTTATGTGTTTTTATATAAAACACTCGAACCATCTGTCAAGAGTATGGTATATGTTATAGCATATACTTAAATTACTCAATAGACGGTAGATGTCACCGACATCTATTAGGTTCAATACACTGAAACGTTATTGATGTGGTTATTCAATTCGTGTTTAAATATCGTTTCACAACAATCTAATATTTGAATTAAAAATTTCGACCTCTAGAGAGGAAAGCAACTGATGAATGTTCCCAACTACAACAACAAGATATGGCAACTGCTGCGAATTTTAACAGTCATTAACTTAGCGTCGATATCAGAAATTAAAAAGAAAGAAAAGAGAAGATTCTAAAACCACATATAAAAATAGTAATTTCACTAGTAGATCTTTAACTAGGGAAGCTCCAATCAAGGTGCCCCAGAATTAATTTTCTTGTTTTTCAGTCGAAATATTATACAAGCTTCAATATTAGTGTTGCAATTGCTTTTCAGTAATCAACATGGGTACTGGCTGTTTAATAAAACCAGTTGAAAAAATCCAATACGTAGAAGAATTAAATTCAACACCGATTAATGTTATTTTTTATGTATAGGGCAGCGGCTTTAGCAGCGGGGCTGTTCTGATATACATACAGAAATAGTAACGGGTAGGATTTTGCTAGGAGGATAAGACACATTTATTATACGTAAGGGAGGGGAGGGGCGACAAGGCCTCGGCTGTTTAACAAATAAGGCGAATACATATCAAGACAAGCGTTAGAGAACTTTTAGTGAGGAGTGTCAATTGATGGTAGAAGACTAACTTACGATATGCAGATGATACAAGGTTACTGGAGACAGAAGAGGCATACATGACGATAATGTTAGATAGAATAACCAGAGTAAGTGCTAAGCTGGGCCTGGAAATAAATCTCAGTCAGACTATAATTAGGAATAAATAGAGGTGAAATCCTCCCACGATCTCAAATATAGAGAATGTAGAGGAACTTGTATATCTAACAAGTTCCTCTACATATGTATCTATGATACATACTAAAAACCAAGGCAGGTGGAAGGTAAACGCCCGAGAGGCAGATCCCCTGTTAGGTAGATACACCATGTGAAGAAAATCACAAATACACCACTAGAAACCCTATTAACTGAAACAACAAACGGAAAAACACGGAAAACTAAAATAAATAGATGTACCTGATGTCGTGAGATCACAACACTTCAGATTTGACCATAGGAACAAGACAACAAAATGGACAACAAAATTTACTCAATGACATTTCAAGGAATGACAAGACACCAAGGATGTCGTCTGATATAGCATACCAGCATGCCATCAGGAAAATCACAGGCACAACCTGGTTCCCAAGAAGAACTCATGATCCTTGAAAGAGATGGAAAGTCTATATTTAAAGGAAGTTAAAATTAAATAATGATGGAATATGATGATCACAAACCTTAATTTTTTTTTTCACCATAATATGTGAATTAACATTGGTAATTTGCCATGTCTTTTCTGTTTCAGATTGATTAATATTTTATTGATTTATAAAAGGGAACGTATCCATTAATGTTATTTCATTAACAGTACCTTTTGTTTAAGAATTATAACAGTCATCTTATTCCGAATTATGACCCACTATGACACATTACATAATATGGATTAAAAAAATAGTAATTGAGTGTAGTAAAATATATCCAAATTGAAAATAATAATACGTCTCTGCAACTCAATTGACCTAAGTGAGTGTTTAGTCAGATGTAATAAGCCTAAATACTTAGTTTCTTCTAGGGCCTTAAACTTATGAATTTACACTGAAAGCAGTTTAAAAACAATGTACAAAAAGCACCCATGTCATTTTTCCAATCAGTGAAGCATCGTTTTTCACACTCTATAATTTCCCACGATCTTGCAAACACACACTGTATAATTATTCATCAAGTAACAGCATAAATCGCCGTTACTGTAATTGTAATAGATAAGTAATTTCCATAGAAAACTTCCGAGTAATACATACAAGCACAAAACATATTCATACAAATACAGACAGAAAGCGCGATACATCGTAATGTCTGTATTTAAGTGAGCAAAAATGCTCGGCATTACTGTCCATTCAATTCAATGGTGGCTCATTAAAATGCCGTATTAATTATTATTGCATTATTATTGTGATAGTGGTAGTCCTGCGAGCCAACATTTTGTTACACACTACGCACCGACAAAGTTCGTTGTACCGTAAACTTTTCCAACGTTTTATAATCGAAATTCTGTTGTTGGTAGAATTTGCTTAGTTTCCCATATTTAATGTCGTTTTCGATGGTAATGATAAAATAATGACGCCGACAATAACAACTACTGTAACAACGAAATAATTATATATTATATATATACGAAAACGATCTGTTGCCCGGGAAAGTAGATTATTCTAGATAAATTATATTTCATGTCGTTCCCTATAAACAATGACGCGAATTTTAGTATAATTACCCAATAAAACTCAAGCCTTTATGAATATAATTATTGCTAGAGCAACAAAGTTTTCTTTACGATTGTTCAACGCTAATTGATCATGATAAAAATTTACAGATTTCCTTTGTTAGAGATATTATAGTTTTTAGTAATTGTTATATTCTAATGCTAGAGCTATATTTTGATAAAAAAACAGGGAATAAAGTTATTTATTTCACTGCCGATTTTAATTACTTTGTTATAAGCATTTAAGAAATAAAAACAAGAAATTAAAAAATAATACATATTTATCGATTTCTTAGAATACTACTTCTTCGTTTAACAAGTAAACTCTTTCAAGCGTGAGATTAGGATCACGACTTTGCTTATCATATTTGCCTTCCGTTTCTCCACTCTTCTTAACTTAGCTTAGTTTCTTAACGTAGGCTCCCACTTACACATAAAAAAATAGATCAGTATGGCAGTGAAATGAAAAAATTAGACTTTCTTCCGGGAGTTTGTTCCGACACTTCTTTGGCATTGAAATATCCATACAACTTACTTTTTTATTCTGACACAAGCACCAGATTATATATTAAACAATCTCTTGTCGTCACTTCTGTGCATCTACCACTTAGTTTAGGATAATATACAATTCTATGGTTCCTTTGCGGGTTTGTCTCTGTTTGTGCGTCAAATATAATCAGTTGTACTTTTATGTTTTTTTGGGCAATAACACCACAATCGAAATAAAACGACGTATATTGAAGGAAAACCAAACGTTTCAAAGTCTATTCTGACTTCGTTGTCAATGGCTTTATATTTATTGATGTAAATTGCAAAATGAAAATTTGATTTATGACATTTAAATTGACATTAGAAAATTTGTTGTTTTTATATATACAGGTAGCACAAAAAATTCTAAAGATCATGTATTATAGTTAAGCAGCTTTCAAATTAGAAAAATTTGAAAGAGTTGTATTTTGAATTTATAAGTGGCGTTCCTAGGTACGACTGTTATAAGATAGCGCATTCGCCAAAAATGCCATCAAAAAATTCTATTGTTTCAGTGATCCCATTAACGTCATAAGGGAAAACCTAGGAAAAACCTTATGAACTGTCCCGATACTGGGTTGTTCGAAAGGAGATTACCATTAATAATTTCATCCTTAATTGCCGGTACCCAGATACGAATAAATTCTACAGAAGTCTTCATTCAAAATAATTAAGGCAGACTCTTTTATTTTTCGTTTTGTGTTATTTTGTTCTTCGTGAAGTATAGTTGAATTGTGAAATTGTATTTTATGGCTTTTTTACAATTTTTTATACTTTTGTTAATATCTTTTAATTTATTTATTTTAAAATTATAAAAAAATATATTTGTTTTCGTCATAATGAGCTCTTTCATTTGATATATAATTTTTTTCAAAGCTTTACGTTTTATAGTTTCGGCGATAAGGGGGGGGAATGGGTAAATTTTGGTATATTTTCATTAATATCTTTTTAACTAACTTTTTTAAAATATGAAAAAAATACATTAGTGTTCTTCAGAATGGGACCTTTCATTTGATGTATTACATGATGCGTTTGAAAAAAAATTATTTTTAATTTTTTATTTAATTCTATAATTTCTTTCTTTCTTTTACGATATGTACTCCCGATCGGGTCACCAAACTATACATTGATACCAGAACCTCAACCTCTTCCGTCCAGTAGTTGCTGTTATATGACAGGGGCAGAAATCCGGAGTGATATTATAAGGGTATCCATATATTGTATATACGGAATCCTAAAAAGAACCGACTTAAACTGGTTTAAAATAAAAACCGTTTAGAAACCGTGTGCAATCACTATTTTCTGACATATATATTTTTTTAAACTGATTTAAGGTACAATTCTACTGATTATTTCAACTTATTCTTTTCTCTCTCTCTCTCTCTCTCTCTCTTCCCTCTCTCTAATTTCTTTCTTTTTGTGTGTTTTCCACATATCATTTAACTCTTTTATTCGTTTTATTATTTGGACCACTTTCTATAAGTGTAACTCTAATTCATCCTATATTGCAACCGCCCTGTATATGCTTGTATGTATTGGTCACACAATATAAATTATTTGTCTTTCATTTTCTGAACCACCCTGTACAACTATAATTCAGTTTAACACGATGTTGCACAACCATCCCTATATAAATATTAATTCTCTCCATCCTTCTGACTGTTTCTACTTTTCTATTGTATAAATATAATTCGACTCCACCTTATAATTCAATCATCCTGTATATGCAG
This sequence comes from Octodonta nipae, assembly GCA_034190945.1. Lineage (NCBI taxonomy): Eukaryota > Metazoa > Arthropoda > Insecta > Coleoptera > Chrysomelidae > Octodonta > Octodonta nipae. The sequence goes on along the minus strand of CM067217.1, from coordinate 38,910,069 downwards.
CTCCTTATGCATTTTCTGTATCCTCCGCCCTATAACTCAAATGGTCTTACTCAAATGGTCTTACGCTTGCTTAACAAATTTTTTAAGGTTTTTTGATCCACTCTGTATAATTATAGTATAAGTTCACTCTTATTTCAACCACCTAGTAAACGCAACTACTTGTATGCCACACAATATAACATTTTGAGAACCACCCTGTATCACTTTAATTCTATTCCACCTTATGTTTCAACCATTCTTTATTTGTTTATGTACCACCCAATATCACATTTACTCATAAGATTTTTTGAACCTACATGTATAACTGTAATTTTACTTCGGCCCATATTTCAACTGCGCACATTATTTACTGCTTGAATTTCCATGCACGCACACACATACCTAACACCGTATAATGTAAAGAAAAGATCGCTCACATAACAAATTTTCTTTTCGATTCATTCCACTCGACTTTAAGCCCCATAGAATAAAGACTGTTACAAAAACCCTGTACGATATTCTTTCCTGATATATCTTGACATTTAAGCTAGATATTTACGATGAAAATTTGACACTTACATTGATTTTCAACGATTTCTGCACATATCTTTCCAATTTTTAGAAAAACGGTATATTTAGAAAATTATACGGAATCAAGCTGAAACATCTCTTTGTCGAATACGATTTAAAATATTCAAATTGATTGAGCCGTTTTAGAGAAAATAGTGTAGATTCATTAAAATTCACTGAAGTGTAGTCTCTTAATTACTGTTTTTTTTTTCAGATTTTCTGCTCACATGGAAAATTATATGGTACCTTACTGTAATATTCCTTAATGCAATGCCCTTTAAATCATAAAAATTGCCCAGGCCGTTGATCACTGAGCATAGATAAAATAAAAGGTCTGGAAGAATTGATAACCTCCTCCTTTTTGGAAGTCGGTTAAAAATATAACGAAAAATAATTTTCACATATAATTTATTTATTAAAGTTGAGATTATGTACGATGTCGAATATGGATTTCCTTTAAGAATTGTGGCTGACGACTCTTAAGTTGTTACTTTTTGAATAAATATAATTCACTGACGTAAGATGCTTAGATTATTCTTTTGGAACATGTTAATAAATTCTTAAAAAACATTTTTATACCGGCACCTTTGAAAATTAGTTACATTATGTACAACACATATTTTGACAGTAATTTTAAACGCTGCTTACAAACTCTTTTCTTCATGTTGCTTTGTTGCAATTGCGTTTTACATTTTATCAGTTCTAATTAGTGTAAATAAAGGATAATATTATAATTTTTGCACATAAAACTATAAGGAGTGAATGCTAACGCTTACAAAGGGTAAAATTACTTTAATTAGTTTTGCGCATCTGATATCCAAAGAAAAGTGGAAAATAAAATCGTGCATAGTATTATAATATAGCTGGATGCCTACAATTGACACTAACATGAGACAAATCGGAAAAGTATTTATGTGGCACAGGTACAAATTAAAATGCTTATTGGTTTAAAAAACGTATAAGACAGAAAGTGCACATGAACTATCAAAATGATTATCCAAAAAATTAATACACTAGCTGACATTAATTTCCCAATAAATAAATATATTTTTTGACAATTTTTTAATTAAACCTTAAATAAACAGAATATACAGGGTGAGTTTTTTTTGTATCAGTATGGGGATCTCGGAAACTAGCGGAGATTGAGTAATGGTTAAATTGGGAAAGATTTGCAGTTTGCACAATTTAATGAAACTTTCGGATTTAAAAAAAAAGTCATGGCTTACTAGATATTTTGAAAAAAACGAGATTCTGTCGATTTAGTAAAATCCCTCTAGCTCCTTGTTTTTTAATTTTATAAAAAAGTGTAAATATCAAAATTGAAGGGAATTGTATCCCGAATAAGATTGCCATGTCCTCCTTTGCGTGACAGCTCTCGTTTTCGAGATATGAGACAAACTTATCTTTTTTTGAAAGGAAACCATAGTTGGCTATGAATTCAAAAAATCGGACATTTTTAGAGCTTTTCAACGATATAATACTCGACATAGTTATTTATAAAAATAACGGAGTTATGGATGCTTTTTGCTCTTATTTTTAATTTTAACGTAGGTAGCCCTGAAATAGATTGATTTATTAATAACTATTCCAAAAAATATTGAACGATTTTTTTGTTAGGTATATCAAATATAACGAAAAAACTTAATAAGTAGGTACTTACTAAAAACTTAAGAAATTAAAGTACATAATAATGGTTACAATTTATGTTCGAAAAGTTCAACATTGTTATTTAGACAAAAATTAAGATTTTTTTTAAGATTGACATTACCGCTTTCCTCACAGACGGCCTATCAATTTCTTCAATTGCTTGTAATACCGCCTCCCTTAGGTCACCAACTATCTAATACTTTCTTTTGTATACTTTGTTTTTTAGCGCACCCCATAAATAGAAGTCTATAACTGGCAAATCGGGAGACCGGGGTGGCCATTTGTGTGGGCCATTTCTTCCTATCCAAGAGTTTGGATAGATATTATTTAAGTGGTGTCTTACTAATAATGAGTTATGAGCAGGTGTTCCATCATGTTGGAACCACTCAATTTCTAAACGAGTTCTCAAATTCAAATTATGCAACATGCCTTGAAAAGTGTATTGCAAGAAATGCAAGTAGCGCTCCCCAGTGAGTGATTCGTCGTAGATAAAAGGCCCCAGAATAGTAGACCCTATGATACCACACCAAACATTAAAACCAAATTTTATCTGGGGTCGTCTTTGTTCTACATGGAAAGGATTTTAGCCCAGATATGCTCATTGTGTCTATTGAACATACCGTAGTTAATAAATCTAGTTTCATCTGACCATAACACCTTTAATGGAAACTGAATTGTCAAGGCACATGTCTCTAAACCATGTACAAAACAAAATACGTCGATGTTTGTCACCAGCATGCAAAGTTTGAGAAACTAAAAGTTTGTACAGGTGGAATTTGTGCGCTTTCAGTACCTTAACTACAGTTGGTTGAGATGTGCCAGCTTCTGCCGCAATATTGATGTAGATGGATTTTGATTTGCCATTGCCAAAACATTTATTTATGCTGCTTCGTTTGATTACGTTCCTTTGGTGGCTTAGTAAAAGATCCATATCTGCGTAAACTATCGTAAAGCCTCTTAAATGTACATAGAGCAGGTTGACGACGATTAAAATATCTATGAAAGTATTCCTCAGCTGCAGGAACTGATTTTTAATGGCATATGATGTAACATTCCACCATATTCAGTTTTTTTTTCGTTAGAATATTCCATTTTATCACGAAAACTTGTTAATATCGACTGTCAGTTCAGCACTACTAATGGAAATACTCTCAAATGAGGAAACGTCAAAGTGAAAACAATCCTTTTCATGGCTACCTACGTTAAATGTGAAAATAAGAAAGAAAAGCATCCATAACTCCGTTATTTTTATGAATATCTATATCGAGTACTATATCGTTGAAAAGCTCTAAAAATGATTTTTTGAGGTCATAGCCAACTATGGTTTCCATTGAAAAAAAGATAAGTTTTTGTCATATCTCAAAAACGAGAGCTGTCACGCAAACGAAGACATGACAATCATATTCCGGATACAATTCCCTTCAATTTTGATATTTACACTTTTTTATAAAAACAAAAACAAAGGAGCTAGAGGGATTTGAGTAAATCGACAGAATTTTGAAAATTGCCAAATTTATTTAGAGATTTATTAAGTTTGCTTTACAGTTTAATTTCATACCATAAGTATTTTTTTTTTAATTTTTAGTTCGATTCAAACAAAAGCCCGTTACTAAAAGTGTGTAGGCATTCATATAAAATCCTCATAATACCTTTTAATATGATACAAATCATATAATTTTTAATTATATTATATTTAAGGAGACATATTTCTCAGTATTCCTTATATTTTCAGTAAGGGCGGGTTTTTTGCGTGGAAATCCAATGTTGTAACTTATTGCTTGGAACTCAGTTTTTATAATTATTTCCATTATTCACTACAAACTAAAAATAATAATAATAATAATAATCGGAAAAGAGCCGCTGCTTGGGGATCGCCAGGGCATGTCTGGAGCCGGCGCTGGACATGACAGCATGCGGGACGTCGGTGGCAGGGTGCTGAGGAGGCGGGTCCCTGCCGTCCAAAGAGCTACAGCCCGAGAACCAGAAGAACCACAACAACACTCACCAATACAGTCACAACAACGTGACCATCACCAACGGAGTCAAACGAGAACGAGAACTCCACCCGCAGAAAGTGTTGCGCAGGATCAACAGCAAGCGCTCACTCAAGCGGGACGGAAAAGACAGCGCATGAAATGGACTGGCGCCATGACTGAATTTATAATGCGCATGTTTTACAGAATCACGAACCTTGGCCAGGACAAGACTGTATATCGCCAAATACTCTATCAAGAGTTCTGTCGTGAGTACCCAGAGCTTCAAGTTACTGAACAGAGAGTCGCAGATCAATATCGTGTCATCTTGAGAAATGGCCTTATTTCGCCTGAACAACTGGACACAATAAAGAGCGAAGTGGAGCGCGAACTATTTGGTCGAAATACAATCGATCCAGAGCCTGAAACACCTTTGGCACAAAGAGCGGACGAGACTCAAGAACTACAGCAAGAACAGCCAACCAACGCTGACCTGCTTGAGAAGATCCAAGCAGAAATGGAAGGAGCTCTTAGAGAGTATAATGGAACAGATCCACTGACTAGACCAGCTCTTCGCAAACTAAGATCATCTAAGAAACTGGGTATCGTCTTGCAGGCTATGAACAAATTTATCTTGCCAACCTATGTTTTAGGTGCTAATACGTTAGAGTCGCTACACACAATCATCTACTGTGCTGCAACTTACATCTGCAGAATCATTGGGGTCGCAGTAAGACCAAAGCAAGACCCTCCCCAATTTAGACAAACCCCTCGAATACCACCTTGGCAAAGAAGACTTGAAGGGAAAATCAATTCTCTTCGGAAAGACGTTGGAAGACTGACCGAGTACCAACGAGGAGTCAGGAACAACAGAATAGAAAGGCTTGTCAAAACTATCATGGACAATAACCGAATACACTCCCAGTGGGATGGAGAAAACATCACATCTCAGCAGTGTCTGGACAGTCTACGACAAAAGCTCTCCGTCTACACAAGTCGATTGTGAAGGTACAAAACCAGTAACCAACGGAAACTAGACAACACACTCTTCCGACAATCAGAAAAAGGGTTTTATAGAAAACTTAACAACAACAATAATAATGAAGCCCCTAGTTACCCCAGTATAACAGACATCGAGGAATTCTGGAAAACACAGCTTTCCACAACAATCACCTATAACTCCAGAGCCAGCTGGATTGATGAGGAGGAGGCTGCATCTCAGAACTGTGAGGCCATGCAGCACCAACCATTTACAACGGAAGATACATCCAACATAATGAAGAACCTCCATAACTGGAAAGCACCAGGACCAGATGGTGTACAAAATTACTGGATAAAGAAACTGTACGCAACCCACGAAACACTAGCAGCCCTTATAAATGACGTACTTGCCCACCCACACAAGATGCCTAGTTTCCTTACGCATGGTGCTACATACCTCTTACCAAAGGACAACCTATGTGCACAGGACCCAGCAAAGTACCGACCAATCACACTTGCCTTCCAACCTTATACAAACTCATAACATCGTGCATTAATCATCGCATTTTCAAACATTGTGAACTGAACAACATAATTACTCAACAACAAAAGGGATGCGCGAAAAATTCGATGGGTTGCAAAGAACAACTGATAATTGATTTCGTTGTGTGCAATCAAGCCCACGCCAAACGACGAAATCTCTACATGGCATATGTGGACTACAAAAAGGCCTTTGATTCAGTTCCACATGATTGGCTCATTAAGGTGCTGAAACTCTATAAAGTGAATAATTGTATTATTAACTTTTTAGAACATGCCATGGCCACCTGGCAAACCAAAATCTCACTGAATGAAGCCAACTGTTCGATACAAACTGACCCTATTCCAATCAGAAGGGGTATCTTCCAGGAAGACTCTTTTAGCCCGCTGTGGTTCTGCCTTGCCATGAACCCTCCCTCAAACAAACTGAACTCAACTAATTTTGGGTTCAGTCTCAAACACAACAACGTACAAGCATTAAAGATAAACCATTTGTTATACATGGACGACTTAAAGTTGATGGCAGCTACAAAACAACAGCTGCATGATATGCTTAAAATAGTAGAAGGGTTCTCTAGTGACATCCATATGAAATTTGGCCTAGACAAATGCCGAATTATTAATATAGTTAAAGGCAAAATACAGCAGGGGCACTTCGAAATGGGAGATGGCACCTCAATTGAATCTATGGGGGAAGGTCATACTTATAAATACCTTGGAATAAAGCAGGCTCAACGTATTGATCACATGACTATGAAAAAGGACCTAACAGCAGAGTTTTAGAGAAGGGTAAGACGACTGTTGAAAACCAAACTAAACAATAAAAATCTGTTTCAGGCTATTAACACCTATGCGTGTTCAGTGCTCAGTTACTCTTTCGGTATAGTTAATTGGAGCAAGACTGACATTGAACAATTACAACGAAAAGTTCGAGTTTTACTAACAAAAGCTCAAAATCACCATCCAAAGAGCTCGGTCGAACGTACAACTTTGCCACGGTATGAAGGAGGAAGAGGATTGACAGATCTAAGTAAACTATTAGATCAACAAATTTCTATTTTGCGTAGTCATTTCCAGAAACTCGCAGAATTTTCTGATCTACATAGAGTCATGTGCCAGGTTGATGACTCAACACCACTGCGACTGACACAACAACATGTCCAATTACACCACCAGACCACAGATCAGAAACTGCTGAAATGGAAAGAGAAGTCCCTTCATGGAAGACATATAAATGACATCAAACAAGATTATGTCGACAGTGCAGCGTCGAACTACTGGTTGATCTCTGGTCATATGTTCCCTGAAACGGAAGGCTTTATATTGGCAATCCAAGATCCAGTAATTCCAACTAAGAACTACCTAAAGTACATCGTTAAAGACCCTTCCATTAACAACGATAGATGCAGGTACGGTTGCCAAACATCTGAATCTATCCAGCATATCACAGGAGGTTGTCAAGCGTTCGCTGCAACTGAATACAAAGAACGACACGATGCTGTGGCAAAAATACTTCACACCAGGAACTAGCACTGAAACATGAATTATCACAGTCGGTAATATTACCATACTATAAATATAAACCAGAATCTGTTTTAGAAAATAACAACTACAAGCTGTACTGGGACCGCACGATACTGACCGATCGGTCTGTTGCTCACAATAGATCAGATATAGTTTTGGTAGATAAAATCTCTCGGAAAACAACTTTAATTGACATAGCAATTCCCAACAACAATAATATAAATATCAAGCAGGCTGAGAAAATAACCAAATATAGAGATTTGGAATTTTAAATAAAGACTCAGTGGAACATGAACAACACACGAACTGTATCAATTGTTATGTCAACAACAGGACTAGTCCCAAAACATCTATTAAACAATTTAAAATACCTCGGTCTGGACGAACATCTTTACAAACAAATGCAAAAAGCCGTCTTGTTAGGGCAGCCCGGACGGTCAGGAAATTCATGGGAAACTGCCGTCACGACTCCAACCACGGGCCTGAAAACCTGGCAAGGGCTCCCACAGAGCTAAACCCTTTTGATATCTAGGATATCTGGGGTTTAGTGATTTTTCCCCTAAAGGCACTCATAGACTGCCTTAGAGGGAGTGTGATGCCATACATTGTATGGTCAAGTCGGAATTCACTGATTTACTATTATCTATAAATTTTGTAGATGAATATCTATTAAATTATTGTAGGAAATTTATGCCTTTCCATTATTTATTTGTATCTTGATTATGTGGCGTTAAGATAAGGTAATGTTCAGTAGGCTTAAAGTTATATTTGTTTTCTTTTTTCTGAATTTATACAAATATAAAATATGAACAACTTTGGATTACTAATTCTGTTCAACATAGATGGTCTTTTTTTATTTACATGAATAGTAAATAACTATTTGATAACTGTTAAGAGCTTTTACTTTTACTGCCGAGTACAGATGACTCTCAACAAAGCGAACCAAATTCCCTATTTCAGTTTCGACCACCTATTTTTATTGCTGAGAGATGTCATATGCCCGAGAGAGACAACGATATCCATGATAACTAACATTTCGTTATATTTGTAACGTGAGTTGAAACTCTTTAAAAAACTTGTCCGAGCTGCTCTGTTCCCCATAAATTTTGACCGTATACTTACTACTAGTATAATGCACATCTATATCAATAAAAGAGGGGCACTTATTTGAGACTGAATGATGGAAGTGAAAGATTCTTACAAAATATAAGTCTCGTCTACGTTATCTTTCTTTCTGTCATTCTTAGTAATGGATATAAATTTTAGAAGGATTGAAATAGTTGTCACTATTTTGTTAGGACTCAAGTATTCATCGTAATATGTAATTAAATTCTTAATCTAAATATAACTGCAAAAGAAGCTACGACGAATAAGTTATTTTTTAATTAAAATATAAGTGTCCGTCAAAATGTATTAAATAAGGGTGGAGCAAAAGGGTGGATTTTGAACAGCACTCCATAAGTTTTTAGATAATCTCATAGTTATTTATATTTTACATACCTCGGTTGACAAAAAGACGAAACAGATGACTTAACATTAATATTCTTTAAACTTAGCAATAAACATCATATCTTCTTTCCACACCAGCGCCATTCTGTTATTTCTTGAACTTGTTGTTTAATATTTTAGTTTGTCATCCATGCCTCTACCGGCCATTTTTTGTGCTGTTCTGACATGTGTCAAGTCTCTAATTTAAAATATCGCAAATAGAAAATTGGAAAGCTTATTAAAGGCATTGTATTGTATATTAATTGGGTATAATATTTGTTTATTTACTATAATTCGTGATTTTCAATAAAATATACTATTAATATTTAAACAGGTCCCTGTTTCTTACATAGAAAATTAAGTCATATGGGTATTTCAAGATCAAGAAAGTATAGTGTCGGTCGGAAAGAAGTGTCGAAACAAACGCAATTTCAATTTTTGAAGCGAAAGCTTCTTAACGGGGGCCCACAATTACACATATGAAAATAGATGAGCAAGGGAATGAATGACACCGACACCACTCACTTGAAATACCCATACAACTTAGTTCACTGTGTAAGAAACAGACCAGCTAAAATACATTATGAGTTTCTTCTTTTATAGATTATCAATAATATATTGGAAATAAACTAATATAACATCCAATTAATATACAAATGTCTTTGCGATATATTGCATTACGGACTTGACATATGTCGGAAATCAGAAAAAACGCTATTAATTTTATACACATTTTGTTATTTTTTTTGCCGCATTTACAATTAATCGGATTTGAGCTTCAACTTGCGAGTTAATATTTCAAGACATTATACTTAGCACTTATAGAAACTTAAATTAAAAATTAAATTACACATTAGGATTAATACTTGAGTGATAACAAAATAGTGATAAATATTTTAATTTTCCGGAAATTTATATACAGATAACACAATTAAATAGAAACAGAGACAGGAGACAAGAGATAACAAGAAACGGAAAGTATAATTCCCAAGAAGCTTTTGCTTCTATCGTTCAGTCTCAAATGACTGCCGCTCTTTTTGAAGTTCATTATCATCCTCAACTATTTTTATGTGTAAATGTGGGCCTGCGTTACGAAGTTTTCACTAAAAAAACTATTATAATAAACTAATTGTTACCAGGTTTTCTGATTTTCATGTCTCTTAGTATAATTAAAACATGTAGATAGTTTAAAAGTAGCAATTTGTCGAACAATGAAATTTCCCATTTTCGGTTAATAAAAATTACAGCGGAAAGTCGTTGAAATAAAAAGTTGACCTCATTTATTTTGTCTTATACTAAGCGATTTCTCTGATAAACATTTTCTATTATTTGCTGACATTACCGACCCAATCAAGAAAAAAGAGACAAATAAAAAACGAACAAATAGAGGAAACACTCTACAAATAGATATTCGATAATCCTCGCATTGGCATCGGCATCTCGTCGTCTGACAGTAGAAACATGGCGATGACCTAGATTTTTTACTTCTACCTCAAGAGATAACTGTTTAACCTGCATTAGGGGTAAAAGCCCTAGTAAATCTCTATATTCGCCTGGAACTTCTCGATATTTCCAAATAAAAAAGCCTTTCGACGAGAGCGTATGGCAAACTTAGATGAGATTGGAAACGAAAACGGTTTATTGGATATGTTACGAGGAGATCAAAAGGAATAAAGGATAATTCTGTTAGTCCATCGTAAAAATATTTTTATAAATTTAGCAAAAAAAAACATCTTCACTTATATACGATTATTTATTGTAAAAGTAATCGAAATATTACGTGCCTAGGTTCTATCTACGGTAAACTAATTATTTATTTTAAGAGTGTTCGAAAGCAGAACATAACTTTTAAGAAAACTTTAAAAAACTGTTTAAAACGAATATATAGTGTCAAAATCAAAATTTGTGGATAATTAACCATAATTTTTGAGAAAGTATTTTCAAAATCGCTGTTCTTTACTTGGGCGCTTATGGGATAACGATGTATGTTAAAATAAGTGAAATGTAAAATGACAACAGTGCACAATTTGTGGACTTATCGCTGGTTGCTCTATAACATGATACTATTAATAAAAAGTAAGCTTGCGCGCATGAGAACCTCCCTCTCTCTCTCTCTCTCTCTCTCTCAAGGACCAACAATAAAAGCACAAAGTTTGCATTAGTAGATTTTCAAATGTTATCAATGGCAAAAAACCAAATTGAAAAAGCATTATTCAAATAATTTTACAGAAGGTCATTATTGTTTGAAAAAAAGAGCGGCAGTCATATGAAACTGAAAGATGGAAACGAAAGCTACTTACGAATTATACTTCTCGTCACTTGTTATCTCCCTGCCTCTGCCTTTCGTAATGGATATTACCATATATAAATACAAATAAGAATTTGTTTTAGAAAATAACAACTACAAGCTGTACTGGAAGCGCACGATACTGACTGATCGGACTGTTCCTCACAATAGACCAGATATAGTTTTTGGTAGATAGATAGCAATTCCTAACAACATTAATATAAATATCAAGCAGGCTGAGAAAATAACCAAATATAGGGATTTGGAATTTAAAATAAAGGCTCAGTGGGATATGAACAACACACGAACTAGGACTAGTCCCAAAACATCTATCAAACCATTTAAAATACGTCGGTCTGGACAAACATCTTTACCAACAAATTCAAAAATTCGTCCTGTTAGGAACAGCCCGGACGGTCAGGAAATTCATGGGAAACTGCCGCCACGACTCCAACTATGGTCCTGAAAACCTGGCAAGGGCTCCCACAGAGCTAAACCATTTTGATATCTAGGATATCTGGAGTTTAGTGAATTTTCCCCAAAAGGCACGCTATGCTATATAAATACAAGGGCCAAATAAAAGTTGTTGAATTATAACATTTCGAACATACTTCAACTAGTTGAAGTACGAAAATTTCAAGTATTATTCAGAAGACTTGATGAAAATGTTTACTTTATAATACAAAGCTAGTCAGGGCATAAATTAATTGGAAGTTTAATGGTGGTCTTTCTGACTTCTGATGTATGTCAAGTCTCTAATTTATTACATTGCAAAGAGGGAATTGGAATTTTTATTAGAATAAACAGCAAATTTTGTGCAGATATTGTATATTAACTGAAAGTTATATTAGTTTATTTCCTATATATTATTGATTTTCTATAAAAGAATAGACTTTAATATATTACTTAGTTCCTGCTTCTTACACAGAGAACTGAATTGTATGGGTAATTTAAGATGAAGTTATAAAGTGTGTGATGTCGGTTGTGGTGACAGTCCGAACATGTCGAAGCAAAAAGTGATGCAATACATTTGATGTAACACCTTTGCAAAAATGCACTATACCTATACGTTATACATACCTATGTTTTTCAAGGATTGAGTTTTATACATTTTTAAATGATAAAGAATAACATCTTTTTGATATTCGTTAACCAGTTATTTAGAAAATCATTCGCTACTAAAACTACTCTATACAAACAAGTCAATTTTAAACTTCAAAATGAGGAAAAAATTGTGTGAAACATTTGTTTTGTCAATCTTCTATTACTGTTATACAGTGTACTATCCGTACCTAACCAAGAAAAGAATACAAAAAGTACAAAATACCTGTTGCAGACTTGTTTGCGCACTTCGTAAATTTGACCATATAAGTCAAAAACTAATAGAGATAAACTGGTTAACAATAAAAAAGACTTGGCAATATAATTTTTGTAAATTTATGCATCGCATCATTCATACTAGAAAACCCGGGAAAAAATACTTTATGCTAATCAAATTCACAATGGACCTACAATATTCAGCAACCTTTTATATGTCCCTAGACATTCATCAGCCATGTTTCAGCGGTCTTTCTCATTTAACGCAGTTAAAATATATAACAATATTATTCTCGAAAATTTAGATGATACAACTTTACTTGGTTTTCAAAAGAAAATTAAAAAGCTCTTGTTTAACGACACTTTTGTTTTTAAATTAATGTAGTTTGTTAATGTCAATACTTTCCTCCATATTCTTCAATGCCTTAGTTACCTATTTTGGTATTAAATGTTTTGTTAAGAAATTTGTTTTGTTTAGGGTTGTGTGGAAGAATAGCCTCAGGCTGAACTCGCCTTTTGTTTTGCTATGTATGTGTATACGTGTAGATTTATGTATGTGCATGCTGTATAGATATATGTATTACATATATGAGATAATAAAGACGCTTTAGTATTATTATCAGCAGCACACTCCCCCTAAGGCCCGCATAACGTGCCTTTAGGGGAAAATTCACTAACCACAGATATCCTAGATATCAAAAGGGTTTAGCTGTGTGGGAGCCCTTGCCAGGCTATCAGGCCCATGGTTGGAGTCGTGGCAGCTTCCCATCAATTTTCTGGCCGTCCGGGCTGTTCGTAACAGAACTTCTTTTTGCATTAGTTGGTAATGATATTCGTCCAGAACCGAGGTATTTTAAATCATTAAGTAGAAGTTTTGGGACTACTTCTGTTGTTGACCTAACAATTGGTACAGTTCGTGTGTTGTTCATGTCCCACTGTGACTTTATTTGAAATTCCAAATTCCTGCATTTGGCTATTTTTTCAGCCTGCTTAATGTTTGTATTATTGTTGTTAGGGATTGCTATGTTAATTAAGGTTGTTTTTATCTACTAAAACTATATCTGGTCTATTGTGAGCAACAGTCCGATCGATCAGTATCGTGCGGTCCCAGTACAGCCTGCAGTTATTATTTTTTTAAACAGATGTGGTTTGTATATGTAGTAGGGTGTTCTTACCGACTGTGATAGGTTAAGTTACAGCGCTAGTTCCTTGTGCAGTATTTTTGCTGACGCATCGTGTTGTTCTTTGTATTCAGTTGCAGCGAACGCTTGGCAACCTCTTGTAATATGTTTGATAGATTCAGATGTTTGGCAACCATATCTGCATCTGTTGTTGTTTAGTTAGTATTAGATCACTCAAGTTAAAACATACCTAAAATTAATGAAATGACAAAATATGTTCAAAGGATATACAATATATTCAATATTCAAAAATATGTTCAATGAAATACAATATCTATAATTTATTATAATTTAATCGATTATTATTAATAACTATACTGGATAAAATTCAATGAAATCAAACCAAAATAAAAACTACACAAAAACTAATATATTCAGTCATTGACATGCATTTATTACCGAGGTTTTAAAACAATTGCAACTGGTCTACAACCGTAGTTGTAAAACCTTCTGTAACCCCTATTTCCTGGAAAGAGCTTGAACAACAAAATCACAATGAACCTCACAAATTGCCAACAAAATATCTTGCAAAGCTTTTTAGAATATATTGCATTTAAGGATTTTGGGCATGTAGAGATTCACAGAGGTGTGTTTTATCCGTAGGGGATATTTTTGGGAATATTATTTTTTGCGATCTTCAAGCAACAAATAATCAAAAAAATCAGGCCAGGGTTTCATATTGATAGCTATTTTCATTTCTAAAATACCCAGCTAAGGCAGCACTAGCATTACAAACAAAAACAATTAATGACAGCACAAACTAGAAACAAAAAAGCTTTTAGTTTAGCTATTTCGTAATTAATAGACATAGGTTGGATAATATTATCTGTTCTCCGATACCTTTTTAATAAAAATCTTAAACTGTAACTGTGCCCCAATATAAAATAATATACCTACAAAACTGATGTAAATTAAATAATGGTTGAATGTGAATAACGTTCTTAGTGAACATCTAACATAAGATTTCAAGTTTTAGCTATCTTTTTTGTATAAAAAGATATAGTAACTGTTAACTTGTAAACTACCACATAAGTTATTCGACAAATGGTCAGTTCGATTTTTTAATTGATTTCTTTAATAATGACTTTACAAGAAATATATAAGTAGTAAAAGTAACAGAAAGCTAGAGCTCTTGATTTCTTAACAGATAACATATTTTTAAAAGATTTTATCACGAAAAGTGTAGGTTTTTGATCGATATAGGAACTGATAAAATTTCTTGCATGTTAAATAGTTTAAATAATTTTGTAAGTGGCGCTGTTTCAAAAAGCTCGTAAAAACCTATGATTCTGACTGATATAAATTGTTAATTTAATATCACTATAAAAATAACTAATTCCTAGAAAATGTATACACTTAATAAAAATCTTAAGTAAAAAATAAAAATTTATTGAGATATGTCTGAATATATATTGGTATTAATGAAATTAGAAGACGATTTCGAAATTTCGATCAACATCTTTTAAAACAAACATTTATATATAATTTATATACAAAGCTTAGATACTCCCAATTCCTAGCATGTTACAAATATATTCATTTGAAATAATAAACAAGAGCATAAATTCTTGTATTATACCTATAAGTTATAGAAATAAATGATTATAATAATTTTGTCGACATATTTGTATTTATGAAGACGTGAGATGTAAGACCGACATCTAGGATTTTCGAGAGCATCAGCACACAGAGATATATATTATATATAATATACATTGTTTCTGGTCAGGGAACCTTCATCAGTTGCGCTTTCTACAATTGAATGTCCTCTCGAACATTTCTTTATGTATTTGAAACATTTCATTAAATTTGAAGACACGAGATGTAAGACTGACATCTAGGATTTTCAAGAGAATCAGTACACAGAGGTACCGAATCTGGGGCCGTTCCGTGTAATTGCTGTTCTCCCTTAACTCCTAGGAAAGAATGTCACGATAAAATTTTCAGGTTACTTCACCTGTCAGATATACTGAATACTCTCTTCGAGGTGTCATTCCTTTGTAGGCAAGACAATATATATTATATATAATATACATTGTTTCTGATCAGGGAACCTTCATCAGTTGCGCTTCCCACAATTGAATGTCCTCTCGAACACCTCTTTATGTATTTGAAACATGAAGTTTTTTATTTTTAACGAAACCACTTACAAACGTCGAACAATCAGTAATTAGCAAAAATCTTGGTGGATATGTTTTAAAATGTCAGTTATTTTTACAATGCGTGGTCGCTTGAGACGATTGCAGGGTGATATGGGTACGTGAGCTCAAAATAAATTGCAGGTCCAGTAGATGCCTCAAAATCCCACTTTAAATCAATCAAAATCTTAGGACATTTTTTTAATTTATAGAGTATACATTATTACTACAGGTAACATTCTGTATAATAAAATCAACGAATAGCTGATGTTGTTGTATATTTTAACAGAATGCCTCTTTTTAATACTTATACTAAATTTATTTAAATTAGTTTAATGCATCTTCAAATGTTGCAGAAGAAGAGAGTATTAACTTGGTTATGTTCGCAGCTTTGCCTACTTTTTATCCATTGTACCTAAAATTAATTGCTATAATTTCCATTTATAATAGCTATATTTGTATCAATTCATTGGAATTGGAAATAAACTACAAGGAAGCACCACAAATAGACAAGTGTTGTCAACTGGCAAATGAAAGGCCACCATACTCATGGACCAGATGGAAGACAGACTAGCAGATCCAACTCCCAACAACGAATGGAAAACTTTCAACATTCTCAGAAATCAGAACAAACAGCACACAGAAAAGCTGGAGCAAAATGCAATGAAATTAAAGCAACACACCTTTATAGCTCACACAAGGATGAAATTCCACTCAGGTCGACAACCAGCTCTCCAGACTCGTCAACATCACAACTATCAACTTTTCTTCTACTAATATTTGGAAAGAAAACATCTTTTCAATTTAAAAATTGAAACCTCTTTCTTCAAATTGTCAAATTCTGAAAAAATGGACTTGAACATATCGTCCTCGAAATCATCGTATTTCTTCACATATTTAGACGAAACTCACTGAGGATGAAGACTTTTTCTGCAGGACTAGTCACAACTTTATTTAACAAATTGTCTAACGGGCTTTTAGGAAAATGATCAATTCTTTCTTCCCTTTTTTACCAATACTTACTATCAATTAAATTCACAATGGACATGGGAAAGAGTCGTTGCTTAACTTTTCTTGGAGTGAAGTGCCGGAAAATTTGGACCGAATCCACATAAGAGTTTACTTGGAAGCTGTACATTCAGGATGATATCTAAACCCCAACTTTAACAGGTACCAAAGAAACGAAAACTGTAATAATAATAAATTCCACCTGAAAGTATCTGCAACACACCAGAGGCTTTTAAGCAAGAACAAGTAAAACTTAGAGACATAATTTATGAACGGATATCGGTGAATCATTATCATTAAGGTATTTGAGGAATTGAACAAACCCAGGCAGCAAAATAAAATCGCGGTAGATATTCTATACAATAGGATATAGATAAATAAAAAAATGTTAAATATACAATATTGAAAGAAAATCGAAACCTGAATTTTTATTTGTTTTAGACTCTACTTCGGCAATGGCTAAGCCAATTTGGATGCGGTTTTCTGTAATATGTTAAGATAATCTTGGGAAAACATCCAACTTTGGTTATCGGAGAAATATTTACTTTTTCCTTTTAGAATTTGCAGAACTTGTATTCTCTAGATTATTGGATTTTGAATTTAGTCCTGTGCGATCATATTTTCTTCATCTTCGGTGTTTTGCATAAAAGGTATGTCAACATTTTCGCTATCTATTCCTGGAATCACAAATACCAGTAGTCTACAAGGTATAGAAACGAAGATGAATTGTTGTTGGAATCTCTTACCATATCTTAATATCTTTGTCATAAATAATAAGAGTACTTCCCTTTCAAACCATTTGTCAAGCAACTACAGCTACCCGGAAAGCACCTATCTTGAACGATACCAATTAAACTTAATATCCCGTCATTGGCATCATTCAAGTGATAACGACAGAAAATCCTAAGTTATCGATATGTTGTGGGAACTGCTAAATAAAAACAATGGTCTGAGGAAATGCAGAGCAATAAGAAAGATACACATTATAACTAAAGAACAATTCTCTCTAAGTGGTTGTAGTTTAACCCCATTGATATTCAACAAATTTATATGAATTGATTTATAAAAACTTTGTTATCCAAAAATATTTTTCTTTTATATAGTTCACGAATAAACGTTTCCAATAACCATTACTGTCAAGAACATAAAAGAAATACCAAACCATCATCATGATCGTATGCTTTTTTTGTAAGAAAATACAGTTCGAGGCACATAAAAGAATATACACGCCCATATATACAACAAACAGAGCAGCAGCGCATATGCGCTTGGTTTGTTCGTTCGGTAGTTTACAATTTCGATTGTTTGTGAAATAAATCGGTTTGTGTATAAAGCGAAATAGAATCCGATTATTTTTTGATCTCCGTTCGGGGTGTAATAATAATAGTAGCGGAAGTTTCATATTCCACACGGCTGATCGCTGTTGATGGTGTTCGTGAATTGTTTCATTCGATCCGCTGAAGACCTTGCGCCTCAAGGGGAATTTTGAAAGAGTTTTTCGAAATGAATACATTTGAAGAGGAATTACTTTTCTGTAAAAACATTCTTTATTCAATTAACATGGATGTGAAGCTCTCTCTTGCATAAAACTGTTGAATAAATCTTTCAAAAGTTCACATCCGTTTTTCTATTCTTTCAATAATCATATACTCTTCAAACAAGGTGGTTTAACGAAACTAAAAATGGTAGAGATTTAAAAATTTGGGCAGGACAATTATCAAGAATACCCTAAGACACTAAAATAATTCCAACTGTCTGGTAGTATAACCGGAAATTCAATCTGGTCATATCTTGAACTTATTATTTAATGTTGCAGTTGCACACTTTTATGGGGATTATCCCATATAAGTTTGTCATCCTTGACTCTACCATCTACAAACTTGGCCCTTGTTACGGAGTTCTGGTTTGTCATCCTTGACTGTACCATCTATAAACTTGACTTTATTTGTGCTGTCCTGATTCTGAAGTATGACGTACGTTTATTAGAAAGAAAGACAGTTTTTGTGCAGCTACTTTATATTAATTGGATGTTATATTTGGTTATTTACTGTAATTTATTGTTTTTTTTTATAAATGTAGATACTGATAATACTCAACTGGTTCCTGTTTCTTACACAGAAAACTTAGTTGTATGAATATTTTAAGATCAAGATAGTGTGGTGTCCGTCGGAACGAAGTGCAGAAACAAATGCAATTTCAGTTTTTGCTTTTCCTTACCATTCCCATATTTTCATGTGTGTAAGTGTGGGCCTAATGTAAGAAGCTTTCTCTTCAAAGATGATGGTAAGTTTAATTATTGTCTACGACTAACACTTGCTAATATAAATGTAGTGTTTTTATTTTTACACTCTTCGGGTTCAGTTCAGTTCTGGGATTTATTTAAAAACACAGTTCAACTCACTATAATTTATTTTTACCACTTTAACAAAATGTGTATTCACAGAACTATTTACAATTTATATTTACTATACGGCAGCCAAATACTCAATGAATGCTTCCTCAGCTTTCTGTACTTATATATTTCTTCTCTGATCTCTCCAGAACGTCAAAGAGCCGCCGACCTCGATGTACCAGAGGATGAATGCCGCTTCCACGAATTATCAGATGAATTCTCGCCACAATAATTTAATTTATAGGACAAAATCTCCAATGCGACCCAAACAATAAAGGCATAATTTTCGAACAACAAAATAACGTAGAATTTTGAGACTGGTGGCTCACATAAATTTAGCTTCCACAAAGCGTTCTGGAAGAATTACAAAGGTCAAAAACCTAATACTCACCATATTTCCTGACTATTTTACAAACCTTGTGTGTAGGTATGAATGTTTTAGCTGTTAAAAGAGGATTTACACTATCAAAAAAATCAATAATACAAATTAGAAAATCAAATACACTCTATCAAGATGCTAATGGACCACCTAATACTTTGGGAAAACATCTTGAGCATAGCGTAAAACATTCGTTACATTTTTGCCTACTCGTGCGAATATGAAGAAAAACCTAGTTTTTAAAATGACCCTGAATGTGAAAAATAAACATTTTGTGTTAAGAGATAGAATTTTCTGGTTATACTGATTAAAATATAAGCGGTGATCACAAGGCTAGAGATTTGTCAACCAAAAAAAAGAAGAAAATAAGTGCACATAAATGTAGGAACGGTAATATTTAGTTTTTAAGATCTGTCCCCTCTGGGGTGTAAAATAATTTTTAAACCTATCAGTTTAGGAGAAAACCATATGTTAATGTCGAAGTGGTTGTTGAGGAGAGGTCCTTCACTATTTTTAATGCTCATGGCTCATTTTCTCCCCTCACTATTTTTTCGTAACAAATAATTGTTGTGCTTTTCGGCGATTATTTAAGTAATATCGCATAATAAAAACATAGAGTGATTGACAGACGACTCCAGAGTCCTAATGTATTCAGAACAGCTGAGGCTAAGAAATCCCATTTATCAGTCAAAATAAAGCCTCTTTACATGAACATTTATCTATTGAAACCACTAGTTTACTAAAAACCTGAAAAAATTAAAAACTAGACAAATCCCGCGTGTTTTATAGGAAATATCTTTCATAAATGCCCTAAGGAATATCAAAATAATTATATCACGTCGCCAACCAACAAAACCGCCATGTCCTTCACATGCAAAAATATCAATTCTGACTAATCATTAACGAAACTTGGGTAAAACAACTGGTGCATTTATTTCGTTGTCAATAATAGCATCCCTTATGTTGATGGACAACAGGCATCGTGAGTTCACTATGCTCAAAAAACCAAACACCATTAGCAAAAATATTTGCTGACAGCGAAATTCATAGGCAATAACTCTTAAAACCATTGTAAAGTGTTGCTCATGCAGTCCTTACGGATGATGAAGTTGTATCCCTATCTCATCTGCAATAGTGGTTTTACGTTTAACTGGGTCATTTTGAACTCATTTAAATACATTTTCCACAGTGAATGGTTCGCTGCCATCTCCTACGTCGGTATAATATTTAAAAAATTATCGCGAAATGAACTACGACATAAGAGTTTCAGAAGGAACTAGCTCGCAAAGTCTCAAAATCGGGAGTCGTAGTGTGTGTAACGCCGCACTATGGATCAATGGCATTTTTTAAAGGAAACCTAAAATCTTGAAAAATAGAGATATCTTTTTTTTTTTAATTGAACGTTAGGTTATGTAGATTGAGGGATTATTATTTAGAATGTTATCATCTACCATTATAGAGGTGGAAATGAGGAGTGAAATGGTGCACACTTCAAAATTCAATCTTCGTTTCTTTTGTTTATGGTGTATCTCAAATATAGAGATATTTGTACATAAGTTTTTTTTTAAATGTAGGTAATTAATATAGATTTACAGAATATTTATTGGAAAGCTATCCCCCCAAAAGTATAAATATAAATAGGGGGTAAGCGGGTAAGAAAATTACAAAAAACCATTCGGTTAACACTGTAGAGATAGAAAATAATAAATAAAAAATCGTTTGATGAATGCGGTTTCCGTTAAAAAAATGCCGTTTCCCTGGGATTCCTAGGATAGAAATAATACGAAAGAATTCATAGGTTCACTGAAACCTATCAAGCAAATTACGATACTATCTTTGTGAAATTTTTCAATCCATTGAACGCACGGCACTATATTGTTTCTTCGGTTGTTGTTTCGAGAACCTTCATCAGTTGCTCTCTCCTCAATTAATTGAAATCTCTAAGAATTATTTATGTATTTGGTACATATAACTGAAATTAAAAATTTTAACTTTTAGCGCAAAAGGAATGTCTACATCTACGAGTTTTTGAAGCGAAGGCTTCTTAACGGAGGTCTGCAGTTACACATATGAAAATAGATGAGCAAGGGAATAAAATGCATAACTTTAACACGACCGGCCGACCGACCAACGGACACCACACACTGCCTCGATCTTGAAATACCCATCCAGTTCAGTCCTTATGTAAAAAACAGGGACCATATATTAGGAGTCTCTTCTTTTATAGAAAATCAATAATAAATAGGAAATAAACCATTATAACAATCAAGTAATATACAATACCTGCACAAAATTTGCTTTTCTTTCTAATAAACAATCCAATGCTTTCTTTGTGATATGTTAAATTGGAGACTTTACATACGTCAGAAATTAAATAGAATACCACACAAAAACTTAGAGCATACACCTTCTATAGGTAATACACAAATATCGTGCCAATGATAAAAAGAGAAGGCAAGAGGCTATTTCAGTCTGTTGGGAACTGCAACTACCAATCGTGTGAAATAACCTGTTATCCTCACTATTGTCCCCTTTTTCTATCCTTGGTACGATATTTGTGCATTGCAGTTTTCGAGAAGGTGTATGGCTCTTAGGACAAAAAGACAACATTACATTTTCATATTATCAACGAATATAGACTCATAGAAGGATGCACATTAAGAAAAACATATACTTTGTTTACATCGTTTTGTTATCGTAAAAAAAGTACGATTACCACTAAATAGAGGCACTGATGTGTCATATACAGCCCGAACTTTTATATCTTCTAAATAACATAATTGAATTAAATCCAGGTGGTCAAGAGGCTAAAGCGGACGGCTGCAAATCCATAGTTCGCGGGTTCGAAAGTGAGAACAATTATACTTGTTTTTAATATTATGCTATTTTTAATTAATTTTATGTACTACTTTCAATTCACATAAAATGAATAAAACTCATTTTAATATTACATAGAATAAGAACTTAAAAAATTTAAATTGTTGCTACCGTTGAATAGATAGTGTAATGTTGTTAGCTAAGAACAGAACGAACTTTTCTTTGACATTTAGTCTTCTAATACTTATTCAGATGAACAAAACAATCTACAAACACTTACTCAATATCTAAAATTATTTTTTTGCAGATATATTTAAATTAAGAATTAAATTTTAATACCTTGATATTTTTATCCATTACTAATAATGACACAAAGAAGGAAAAATAGAAACAGTGAGATAACGATAGAAGGGAAGAATATTTCGTAAGAAGCTTTCGGTTTCATCGTTCAGTCTCAAAGGACTGCAGCTCTTTTATTCCTATTTTAAGTCTATGTGAGCTGGTTTTCCCTGCACCTCCTAGATGTCGGCATTTATTTCACGCTAAAATTGTATTGTATTCTCTACCTATAGAATTATAAACTCCATGCTTACAAGAACTTTGCGTTTTTGGTTGTTAATATCTGCACAACAAAATAAGTATATGTTCTTGAAAAAGTGCACCTAGTCATTTTGTTAAGCAATAATCAAATGTATTCAAATTTGTTCCTTTTGCGACATTATATTCGCAAATAGTGTCTTTTTTCTAATCAACATGTTTCTTATATATATATATTTTTTTTAATTGTGTTCGGCAAACTTGTTATGATACATTCGGCGGTACGAAATTAGCTTTCGCAAAAAACTTCGAAACTAATTTCCATAATGCGTATCTCAGAAAGCAATAATCGTAAAATTATAAAAAAAGAATTCATTATGAATAAGATGGAGGTAATTTTGTTTTATGACACCGAACGAAAGCTGACACTTTTAAAAGTTCTTGCAAATTATTCGCGAAAAGGTTATTAACGACATTTTTCCTATTTCTTTCGGATGCGGTCCACATAAATTGCATACCGTATCTGCATTCGAAGACATCATAACGAAAAATTTCAGATTCCGGTCGGGAAATAAATTGCAATATACTTAAGAGATATTAGAATTTTAATGTGCTCAATTACTACAGTTTTTAGTTTTAAAGTGCTTTCTTTCTAGGGAAATTGGTTATATTTTTAGACTATTACGTCATACATGAAAAAGGATGTTTTCAGTAACAACGTGGATAAACACAAATCGGCGCCACATAAACTAAAAGTGCAAGGACCAATTCTTTTTACCAATATCAGGGTGGGGAGGGATTTTCTCTGTTTATATTGTTTCCCGGGCTTTTGCAATAAAAATTACCTATCCTCTGTTTAGACCCACGAAACTAGTCTTGGATGTAAGATTGCCTCGATTTAGTGTTGACCTTGAAGCTCTCGAAGCCACCGACCAGCACTGAGATCTATATATAAATAGGCAAAGACAAAACGATTAGGTACCATTTTCTTCTCTGTCTCTCAACCGATTTTCTTCATTTTTGTTTTATTTAGTAGTTACTGACGACCTTCAGTGGTAATATTAATTTATAATTATGTGTTATTAGTTCATTCATTAAATAAAATATAACAAAAATTCATTATTTACATCCATACTATTAACGCCAAACAACTGACAGTGCCGCCGTTGCCAGCCCGTCAAAACTCAAAACATTGAGTAATTATATATAGAGGGACCGATCGACCGATCGTTAGATGCTGTTATATACTTAGAGTATGTACTTCTGGAAGTGTCATGCAAGCGTTGTTATTGTTAACCGACTTCCAAAAAGGAGGAGGTTATCAATTCGTCCCGTTTTTTTTTTGTATGTATGTTACCTGATTTCTTCTCCTGTGGTAAACCGTTTTGTATGAATATGGTCTTGTTTAATAGAGTATATATCCGGATTGGTGAAACCTCAAATTTGGGAAAAGAATTCTATTGGTAAAGTGATGAAATTTGTGAATGAACACATGCGTGCATGGAAATCGACCAATATCCCTAACGTATTGGTCAATTTTTCGAAAACTCCTTATGGATGTGTATAGTTTTTTAACATTTAATCTATTAAGGAAGATTCCTAGGTGATCTCATATACTTTTCTGCGACGTGCAACTTGCAGTTTGCAGAAAATCGCCGAAAATTCCAATATTCTTATCAAAAATTTCATCGAACTGACGTATCGGACATTTCCTCATAAATATTTTAATTCCAACGTAATAGTGCCGAAATTTTAGGCACTGGAAGTTTTAATTGCGAATTTGAAAAATTTCTATGTACATCTCAAGCATAGATGTAGTAAAGCATAGTATTTTCGGCTCCTTAAATCAATGAGTACCAAGCTCGTTTTGTTTGTATACCAGGCAAATACCTATTTAAATGAAAAATTTTCCATTTTGCGAAGACGGTGCTTTTGGTTGTCACATTCTCCCGGCCTAATAGAAAATTTAGTGACAACACATGTCAAATTCTAAACTGCTATTTGGTGCGTTTATACACAAAATGTTTAGTTATAGCAAACAAAATCACAAAGCAAAGTGATAGAAGGAGTTGCATTTATATGATGATTGAAATATAGGTAAGGCCGTTTAGCCGTATATACAGAATGGTTGGAATATAGGGTGGAGTGGACGTTTGGTGGTATAAAAATGTTGAAAAATATGTGAAATTAACATTATATAGGGTGATTAAAAAACTATTATATGATATGGACGTAAATTATATTTATACAGTGTTATTAAAACATTATTTATTTTATAGCCCATATGAAGTTGCATAAAGTGTGGAGAGGAATTAATGTTACACAGGACGATAATATAAAATGTTAAAAAATAAATAATTTATGGGGTAGCCCACAAGGAATTATATACTATGGTTATAGGACGGATTTGACTCCGTAAATATGGGATGGCTTCTACTCCGTCCTATAGTTTACAGAAGGCAGCAAACAAATTTATGCTTGCCCGTGGGCAGTCGTATGTACAGGATGGTTGGTACATAGGGTGGAGTGGAATTATCTATAGTTATACAGAGTTGTCAAAAAAAGTTGAAAAAAGGTTACATGGCGTGGTCCATAAGGCATAACTATATTTATGGCTTTTTAAGTCAATGCATATTAGCAAATTTTGTTCGTAAACATTTACCTGTCAATGTATCATTGTGTAATGTTGAGGCTTTCGATGTTACCTGGTCTTGTCTATTAAGGTTATACATAAAAAATAAAGAATGAAAACTACCTGAGTTCAAAAAAAAAATAAAAAGTTGAAAATAAAACATTTAAAAAAAATATAACCGACTTCCACTTATAACTAAAAAGCTAAAAATAATTATAACAAAATACAACTCTAGCAAGTAAATAACACATTCAATGTTCTTAGAAGTTTCCTTGGACTTCCATCGTCTTGAAAAGGTTGATCTCACAAGATTTCAATAGCTTTGTATCTGCTATCGTCATCAGGTGAATGATGGGAAACTCAGTTTATCCGTGGTATTTATACCTTTAATCGGTCATGTGTCGCCGGTCATGGTCATTGGGTCTCATCCGATCCAATCAGCGTCGTCGTATCTGGCGGTTGGTTGTCGGTGATGTGTAGCGACAGTAGCCGAAGAAGTGGTTTCCAACTGTTTTTAATTTGGACGCTGGGCTCGCTAATTATATTCTCGTTCGAGATTATATATGCTGTCTCTATACATTTTCTTTTATACCAATGCTCCTCCTTGTGAAGCGGTCGCTTTGTCTCTCCAATGTAAAGCTTGCCACATTCACAAAGTATACTGTATATGCAGTTATATGGTATTGCTGGAGCGTCCGGCCTCGTTCTTGTAATCATGCTCCTTAGAGTGATGCTGCTTTTGAAAATCATTCGTCTAAGTTTCTCCGACAAGCCTTTAGTATACGGTAATAATAGAGTTGCTATCGTGGTTTCCTTTTCCTGCCGAGGTGGTTTGTCCAGTTCTTCAAACGCCTTGTTAATGATGGTTTCCGGGTATCCAGTCGCCAAAAGGTCTTCTCTAAGTTTCACTTTTTCTTCTTTGAGGACTTCTGGCGTACTACAGATATTTTTGGCTCTATGGATTAGAGTTTTGATGATGCCAGTTTTCGTTGTTGATGTTTGAATTATAATGTAGATACAGTCCTATATGGGTAGCTACCCATGGATATCCGGAAACCATCATTAACAAGGAGTTTGACGAAGTGAACAAACCACCTAGGCAGGAAGAGGAAACCACGATAGCAACTCTATTATTACCGTATACTAAAGGCTTGTCGGAGAAACTAAGACGAATTGCAAACAGATATGGAATCAGAATGATTTTCAAGAGCAGCAACACTCTAAGGAGCATGATTACAAGAACGAAGTTGGACGCTCCAGCAATACCAAATAACTGGATATACAGTATTCCTTGTGAATGTGGCAATCTTTACATTGGAGAGACAAAGCGACCGCTGGACACCAGGGTTAAGGAACACCGCACGGCTACTCAGAGGGCGGAGCTAACGAAGTCTGGGCTAGCTAACCACGCGTGGACCGAACACCTCAACATCAACTGAGACCAGGCCAGTGTAATCCACAAGGAGAAACATTGATATAAAAGAAAATTTATAGAGACATCTATCTCGAACGAGAATATAATTAGCAAGCCCAGCGTCACCGACAACCAACTGCCAGATACGACTACCCTGATTGGACCGGATGAGACCCAATGACCATGACCGGCGACGCATGACCGATTAAAGGTATAAATACCACAGATAAACTGAAATTCCCATCATTCACCTGATGACGATTGCAGATACAAAGGTATTTAAACGTTGTGAGATCAACCTTTTCAAGACGATGGAAGTCTAAGGAAACTTCGAGAAACGAGGGACATTGTCTACCAGATTCAGACATTCAATGTTCTTAGGTACCTACCCAGGAAGTAAAAAATATAAACATTAAAAGGTGCTCATTCTGTACAAATTAATTACCTACCAATCTAGTATATTTTTGAAATCGGTGCCAATATGAGTGAACGATTTTGGTCATTACATACACTTCTCCGATTTCTCCACAACTCTGTTTCTTATAAAAATATACATTTTCAATTTCATGAAATAGGGTGACCACTAATATTGTTAAACAGATGACTATAGAGAAATACACACCAAAAAACTTAATTTTTGGTATACAAAGTGTGTTCAATTAATAATGGCAATTTTCGTTTTTTGGAAAGAATTATACTTACATACTCTTCTACATTATTGATATCCTATTATAAATTATTATCATAACATATTATGCGCTTATGCAAGCAGCACTTCTTCTAGCCCCCTAGGTACTTCTGGAAGTCGAGCTTTGGGACCACTGGCCTTTAGGCTTTGATTTATTTTTGGGAAGGAAAACGTCATATGGCACAATATTATGGCTTATCTCGAGACTGGAGTATCAATATAGTGTTATTTTATGTTAAAAATTCACCAACTAGCAAGTGCATTATCAGGTGCAAATGCCATTTTTTTCGTCAGAAATCCCCTCAATCAGCATTAAACTTATAAGTGGTACTCCTTATTGATCGTTTGACCACGTAACAAGAACTCCGGGTGCATTATTTTATTAAAACAATCATACTATTTATATTCAATCCCGCTTGTTACGATTTTTTTAGTATTGGTAATTCAGAATGGGATAGTTTCGGATTATGCTTGTCTAAAATCACGCTTCATGATTCTTTTTGACATGCTTCAATGGTTCTGGATCCTTGTTGATCACATTTCGCGACTTCTGAGCAGTTTCTGTTTCTATTGTCCACTGTTTTGGTGTCAGAACTGGCAAATTTGAGCCAACTTTTTGCTGCCACAACTTCCACGCCCAAAACGTCATGGTATGTGCAAATGACATAATAACAGCATTAGTAGTTTTTCTGATTGTGATTGGCGAACGTTTATAATTATTTCTCTCAGTTTGCTCAAGTTCAAGCAGTTACAGAGGCGTTAAGAGCACGTTAGGATTTGGTATTTAACATTTTTATTTCAGAAGAAGACGGACCATTTTGCAAAAAAAACTGGTCTATTCATCTGGATAGGCCATTTAAGAAATCCAAATCTAATCAGTGCCATGATTTGTTGCTACTTTCTTATGCAGAAAGGAATTTTGTAGCTCTTACCGATTTCGAGAAATAGTGGCCTCTGTAACTTAAATTTAAGTTACACACTATTCTCGGAATCAGTAAGAGCTAACAAATTGCTTTGAAGGTAATAAATTGGCAGCAAAACAGCTACAAAATCTACCGCTTTCAGAATTTTGATATCTCCTTTGGTTAAAAAGCTATGAACTGTGTAACTTATACATATTACAAAGATCACTTATTTCTCCGAGTCGGAAAGAGTTACAAAATTCCTTTCAGCGTAACAAATTAGCAATTGCCAGTTAGTACTATTGATTAGAAAGTTACACCTATAGTCTCTATAGCTTAAATAAAAGTTTTAGTGCTCGTTATTTTTGGAAATCGGTAAGAGCTACAAAATGATTTTTAGCCTAACAAATTAGCAGCAAAACTGCAACAAATTATGTCACTGGTTTGAACGTAGATTCCTTATTTGGTCTCTCTAGATTAAAATAGATTAAAAAAAGTCCACTGTTTGTTTACTACGGTGATTTGTGAGTGGGTTTTCTAAAAAGGTGTTGTAACCAAGTCCTGTTTCCAAAAATAAAAACTGTACAAGAGCAGTCAGAAAAGATAAAACAGAAAAAAACGGAATAAAGCGCTTATTTTCTTACTGTGTAAACCAACCAATTGATATTATTGCCCATTGGTTTGCTATTACACTTGTATATTTTCCCGACTGTTCAGGAACATCCATCATGGTCACGTTGTCCGTGTTAGGTACCATTTGATAAAAAATTCATATAACTTTCTGGGAACGATTCTTTTTGGCGAAATCTTAGTTTTATGCAGTTAATTAAAGGTCACATAAAACATTTTAATGTAATTAATTTGTTTTTATTTTTGATTTAGTTATTATGGGGTATAGTATACGACCAATCAGCACGACAATAGCAAGTACGAATGTAAATAGGTACTTCAAACGCAGGAAAGAGGCTTTATGGGCTGTGGCGGTTAAATTTCTAGTGTAGAGACCAACAACCGTAATTGATCTACTTCGTAAATGAATAATATTTTACATTATGAAGTATGACGTAACAATTTTTATTTGATAGTGTACCACGTCCTGGCCTGTACTCTATTCCAAAATTTATATGTGGCATCTAAGGACTTGCCTGTTACATAATCTCTTTTATTCGTTTTTACATCAGCATTTAAATATGACAGTATTACAATTCTACCAGCAAGTCCCGCAAAATTGGCAAATGCCAGAATATTATCATCATGGTTTGTACATATATCTAACCATTTCTAGCCGATTTGCAAAGATTTTTACAACTCCTCTGAAGTACATATACCGTAGCATAGATAGACCTTACTAATTATTATTAAAAAAACAATTTGTGATAACAAGACATCACGCCAATTCTCGCTTCAAAAATGAAAAAAATATATATTACGTGCTTAGACAGCTGACAATAGTTGAGATCGAAATTGATAACAAATAATTAAACCTTAATCAAAACTAACGAAAGAAAGGATTATAAACATACTAACTCTACACTCCTATTAAAATTTATCATAAACTAAATTTCTCAATCTGAAATGAAATAAAATTTACATTACAATTAGGAGACAAACGAGAATATCAATACAGATCTAATTAAATTCTATTGATAGATTAATGAAAGGAAATTAATTTTTAATCTGTGTTAGTTTATAAGTGCATAGTTATTTACGTGCCTGCTGTTAAGGTTTATTGGAAAAAGTTGCAAAATCAGACAAGTGTTTCAATTGCTGCAAACTTTTGTTTTTGTTTTGTTGAATTAATTTATAATAAAATTATACAATAAATAAATACTAATGGTTCACTTTCACTGTTGCAGTTTTCCAGCATAATCAGCACGTTTATTATTTTAAACGTCAGCGACTAGTCTTTATAAGCCAGTTATTGTGTAACTTGAAGATCAAAAGTTTAATGAACTGACAATAGAGTGAACCGTAATAGTCACAAGTACTAATCATTAAAAGGCCTTTATTTTATTGTATTGTTCTACTTGATTGCGCTACTTTTCACTCATTAGAAGAACTTTTGTCGATTTCGACGAAGATAGAGCATTCATATGGTAACGCTTCAATGAGTCACGCCATTCGTGTTTTAGTTTTATCACAAATAATACAGTTATTAAAAGTGAATAAACTTGTCCACTAGGAAAAGTATGAAGGAACTCTTTAATGATAATTGTGGTTCAAAATAGTTTTAAACATTTATTGTATAAACAGATATATATAAAGCAACACAAATAATATATTCTGCAATAATTAAATAATTATTTTGAAGTAGGTGTAAAATAAAAATACAACCTAATTATTGTAACTCTTGGCACCGACTTCAAAATAACTACGTATTTATTATTATTTCTTGGGTTTTAGGCAACTTAATTTTGTGCTTTTATGATGTTTTGTTGAACCGAAAGCTTCTTAATGGAATAAGAAAATAGATAAGTATGGTAGTGAAATGTTTCCTTTGTTCTGAAAGTTCGTTTCCACGCTTTTTTGAGAATGAGGATCTGTGTGAGAAACAGGAGCCAAATTATTAATTAATATTCGTTTCGTTTATAAAAACCAATAAATAGTATCAAATAAACAAATATACCATCCAATTAATATTTATTAATACAACAAAATTCGAATTTCGTTCCTAATAACATTCTAAATCTCTGTTTGCGATATTTTAAATTAGATATTTGACGAAAAGGGCAACGTTGCCCGCTTCATATTAAAATGAAACATATTACATTAACACTTCTGGATAATATTTGAGTTTGAGTAAATATTCTGTTTCTAAATTCCTTAATATCAGACACTAAAACACATACTTCATATGAGTTTAACAGCATTAACAGTAAATTACCGTTTTGTGGTATTTTGTCTTTGTATGTCCAATTTATTATTTATGAAATCAGGTTTGAGTATCTTGTGAATTTATTACGAAAATCATAATAAATACTTCCTACGAATTAAATTATTTGTTCTAGGTAAGTTAGAGGGGATTTTAACAAGTAATCATTTCAGGAAAAATACGTTTACATATAGCTAATTTGGTGAAATTTAGTATTCCAGAGTGATGCTTGGTTGCCTGGGTACTATTCATTATTCAATAGAATTTGATTGTCGATTTCAATGAATAATATGTTTGTAAATATTTATTATTAACAAGAAATTACTCTAGATAATTTTACCTTCGCGCAGGCGAATTGAGAACCTCTATTTGAAGTCAGAGAATTAACATTTATTTTGATTTAATTCGAACTTATTTTCAATTAACTTCATTTCAGATTAATTCTCAACACCGCCTTAATCAGATTTTTTTTTCGATTTTCTGAAAAATGCTATATGTCATGTCGTTGAAAAAAGAATGTAGGTAGGTACTTGAGGATACTTCAGAACAGAATACAGTTTAAACTATTGAAACTAGTTAGGCCGTTTACTTGTAATTGCTGAACACACATAGTTGGACTGAGTGATTTCTCCGCAGAATTCACGGCAACAAAAAAGAAGAGCGCACCTGAAGGGTAAAATTAAAAATCTACTAGATATGTAATAAAAATTGGTTTAAACATCATTTCGTTGGTAAAGATCAAACGCTAATTTATTTACTTTTTTTTCTTTCACGTACAGATTCTACACACAGCGTGTCATAATCCATAAGTAGGTAAAAATACATATTTAAAACGTTATTTTAATACATTATAGTGGTTATAGGGTAAAGAAGAAGAAAAAATAATTCTTTTATTACAATTTCATTTGTAGTTGAGTATCTCTTGGTACTTTCTAAATTTTCGGATATAGAAGTATTAGAAAGAAATGCCCTGAATCTCGTATGTGATTTGAAACTATTGGGTTGACTTTATTCACACTAACTCCAGCACAATTACTATTTTGGTCACTGAGTGAAGCATTTAATGGTCTACTCAAGTGTTGTTGAACGAAACGAAGGGGGTAATCGGAAGTCATCATGAACCATAGCTTAACTAGTTTATTCATTTTATAGGAACTTACTGAATCACCGTACAAGGATGGATACTGAGATATCCCGTGCTGACTATCTGGCAATATTGAATACTAAATAAACCATAGAAATTTAACAACTGATTTGCTTCTCCCTTTATAAACCCAAATCTGAATTCTGAACCAAAAGATGGTGACGGTCCTTTATACCTGATACAATTAATCACAAATACATTGAAAGTAGAGTTCTGAAATAGACGGGATCAAATTCGTTCCAAAATGCGTCGTAAAGCAGACAGCTATTATGGATCTTAGCTTACCCTATTCTGTAAGATTTGCTCTGTATGTGCTCATATCTGGGTTCTGTTGTTTTACGCAAGATTCAGGTGATAAAAAATCAAATATCTATAACACCTGGATGTCGGAATTAATTTCAGGATAAAATATTAGAAACAATTAAGTGTAAGCAGAAAGTTCCATCATCTCCATGAATATCCACAAACATTTTTTCGGTAGTTACAGAATTTTTTGTGCACAGTGGCACTGCATTTTCAATTAAGTTTATAAATCCCTTATATTATTAATGAAATTAATGTTCAATGACCTCAATGGCAGTGTCGTTAGATCATAGAAATCCCGTAACCAAATATTATTATTGACAATTTAAAACTAAACTAAAAACAATCAATTACTCAATAAAATTAAATAACAATAACAGGAATTCGGGTCATGCCGTTAATAAAAATGAATATATTTATTGTATTTTATCTATTCATCTAAAACTCAACTGATAATCTTTTGTGCAATCCCAACTATTACTTTGTCAACTTAATAGTAGAGTATACCTACTTACTAAAGGTTTTCTACCACACACTAAATTAATATAATAATCGCCATAACGAATCTATTAGAAATCAACATATTTTCAGAAAAATGCACAAACCAATGCTACCGTCCTAATAATGTGAATTCCTCAATAAACAAAAACTATCCATGCCATAAATTGTTACCAGCCACCGTACGTGATGGAACGCCCCTGAAGCGCGAATTGTTAAGTTTTGTTTTATCTAGGAATAACTGTGTCAGTCTTTAACAGAAATGTATAGTCATTGGGAAGCTGTTGTCTGTTTATAACCTTCTTTACAATTTCAAGGTACTCAAGACTTTAAACTAGTTAGATTTATATGGCTATTATAGATCTTTCGATTGTTAGATTACAACTTTACTGTCAGCATGAAGATTATAGCGAACCATTTCGTTCGCCATTAAATAAGAATTACATCAATGGCCACTAATTAGAATCTTAATAGCTAATATTTCTTTCAAATAATCAGCAGTAGGCAATAATTACTGAAAAGTCAAATTAGCTAAAGAAACTTCAACATTTAGGTGTTATACTTTGTGAGCAGATATTTAAAATATTGGGAAAACTATCTGCAATTAGATTTAACCTCCTGACGACCACTGTACTACACTTAGAATGTAAGATTCAAACAAATCTATCAAAAGTTTTTTTTAATTAGGAGCCTCTTGATTTCACACTAATCCCATTTGTTATAAATTTAATTAACCAAACACCACGTACCGGGTCAACGAAGTGTGTTATTGCGGAAAAAAACTAAATTAACTAAGGTAATATTCACACTATCATCTTCAAACAAATAGTCAAATTTTGTCGTTAGAAAAGATAGATAGCGAATTTGTAAATAAATGGATAGATGGTAGTAAAATTTGCACTAAAGGCAAGAATAAGATTATACAAAGTATTTAAACCTACTAAAATTGAGCGGAATTTTGACGGTTCCTATGAAACCAAATAAGTCAGATTAGAAGTAATTGCAGTGCATTAAATAAATTGGTCAAGTGCGCGTTGGGCTCGCATACTAAGGGTTCAGTACCATCTTTGAGATTTGAAACAATTGTAGGTAAATCAGAGTATATATATATATATATATATATATATATATATATATAGATTTTTATTTGTAATATACAGGGTAGCACAGAAATTTGTAAAGATCATATAATCATAAAGTTCCTTTCAAATTGGAAGAATTTGAAAGGGAGATCTTCAGAATTTTATGTGGCGCTCCTAGGTGCGACTTTGTTATTAGATAGTGCATTCGCCAAAAATGCGACCAAAGAACTTTGTTGATTCAGTGATCCCATTAAAATCATAAGGGAAAATCTAGGAAAAGCCTTATGAACTTTCCCGATATTGGGTTGTTCACAAGGACATGAGCAATTTCTTCCTTATTTTATGTAATTTTTGTGTTCGTTTATTCGAACATTCAGAGGTCTAGAGGTTTCTCCAATATAGAATTTATTACATTCAGAAGGGATTTTATAAATGCAATTTTTTGTATTTTTAGTTGTGTTATTTGGTTCAATTTTTAATATAATTGATTTTAGTGTATTTCTTGTCTTAAATGATGTTTTGATATTATGTCTGTTTCCCACTCTTTATAGTCTTTCTGATAGACCCTGTATTTCCTGTCACCAAAACACTTCCCATAGTAAAAGAACGATTAGAACAAGATTCTTTACTAAATCAACGTACTCAATTGTTCATTAATACAATAATGGAACTACTAACTTTTTGTACAAAGACAACATATTTTCAATTTAATGATTACTTCTACCAACAAGATTTTGGCATGGCAATGGGTTCCTGTTTGTCTCCCGCTTTAAGCAACATTTTTATGGACAAATCTGAAGAACAAACAATTTTCTCAAAACAGATTAAACCTTTGGTTTGGTGGCGTTATGTTGATGACATATTCGTTATTTGGGAACATAATCTTGAGGATTTACATGCATTACTTAAAGACATAAACAACACAGACCCAACTATTCAGTTTACACCAGAGCTTGAACAGAATAACAAATTACCATTCTTAGACATTTTAATAACAAAAACACAATCAACATTTGAAACAGAAGTTTACAGAAAACCAACTCATACTAACAGGTATCTCAACTTTAACTCTAATCATCCAAGTTCAGTAAAAAGAGGTATCATTAAATCTCTATATGACAGAGCAAAAACCAACTATTCTAATATCAATAACTTCAATGAAGAAAAAACGTTTATAAAAAATGTACTTTCTGCCAATCATTACCCAAATAAATTTATTAATAACGAGTTAAACAAAATGGAATACCAAACAATCCCTAACAACCAACATCAAACTTTACCAAGCAACACTGACTCCCAAGATAATCACATTAATACAATAACTATACCATACATACAGGGTCTATCAGATAGACTAAAAAGAGTGGGAAACAGATATAATATCAAAACATCATTTAAGACAAGAAATACACTAAAATCAATTATATCAAAAACCAAACCAAATAACACAACTCAAAATACAAAAAATTACATTTATAAAATCCCGTGTGAATATAATAAATTCTATATTGGAGAAACCTCTAGACCTCCGAATGTTCGAATAAACGAACACAAAAATTACATAAAAAAACGACAATTTGAAAAATCCAAAATTTTTGAACATGCTTGGGACCTTGGTCATAAAATATAGTTTCAAAATTCAGTTATATTACACAAAGAAGAACACAACACCAAAAGAAAACTAAAAGTCTGCTTTAATTTTGTTAAATGAAAACGATTCTATCGCTACTACTTCCGTAGAATTCACTCGTTCCTGGTTGCGTATGATTAAGGAAGAAATTGCTAATGGTCATGTCTTTGTGAACAACCCAATATCGGGATAGTTCATAAGGGTTTTCCTAGGTTTATGATTTTAATGGGATCGAACCAAAGTTCTTTGGTCGCATTTTTGGCGAATGCACTATCTTATAACAAAATCGCACCTAGGAGCACAACATAAAATTCTCCCTTTCAAATTCTTCCAATTTGAAAGGAATTTTATGATTATATGATCTTTAGAAATTTCTGTGCTTCCCTGTATAATACAAATAAAATTCTCTTAGTTACGTCAAAAATCAAATAATACACATTGTCAAATATTTTAATTTACATCTTAGAATTGTGCCTTTTTAATCCGTAGTTTCTTAACCATTGACAACGGGAGCTGATCTAGACCCCGAAACGTTTGGAATATACAGCAATTTTCTTTAAACTGTGCTGTTATTTCCCAAGAAGCACTTAGACAATGAAGAGTAGGATTTTCGCTTTATTTTACCAATAAAATATCAGTGAAGCCCTATATAATCTTTTGTCTGAATTTTAGGCCCAACAGTTTGGAAGATAAAGGGGAGATTGGATCAAATTTTAAATCGTAAATTACTAAATTTTTAAACTAGTTTTGTAATACAATAAAATATACTTGTATTTTTATGACGATTCCTTAAATTTCATAAATTTCCTTAGGGGTGACCATTAAAAAAGTAAAAGTATGTAATTATGAATGCAAATGAATAATGCCGAAACAGGTCAATTTTATATAAGAAACCCCTCTTTCTAAATAAATTTATTCACCTGCCCCTTCAACTACCTAGGGGTAATAACTACAACTAAAAAGTTAAATTCAAGTTTATAACTGAATGTTGGAATTTGAGTTTTACTTCTCTTGTAAATTTTGAGCAAAGCCCTATACTTATTATATATTATATATTTAGCCCTTTCAGTTGACATATTAGAAGATGCGTTTGAAAAAAGTTTTTTTTGTTATTTCTACTTAAACTTCTATTGTGGCCCTATATCTCTATTATATTTCAAATTTTAGGTTACATAGGTTTTGAAATAGAAAGGGAGTAAATAGTTTTTTATATATGGTTAATACCTTTTAAACAAATTATTTAAAAAAATATTTAAAAAGTATATTTGTACTCCTCATAATGAGCCCTTTGATTTGACATATTACGTGGTATGTTTAAAGTAATTTTAATTTTATATTTTCGATTTAATTCTGTTATTAGCCTTCAAAATTAATATTAGGGGTTTCTCCTTATGTTTCCTGTAAAGTTCAAGTAAGGCTCTATATCTCAAATTTTTATTCAAAATTTTAGATATTATAGTTTCGGAAATAAGTGGGGGAATTGTGAATTGTTGTATATTTTGTTAATATCTTTTGAACTAATTATTTCTGAAAAATATAAAAAAAAATATTTGTGTTTCCCAGAATGAGCAATGTTATTAAATATGTTACAAGATGCATTTGAGTAAGAAATTATTTTTTATTTAAGTCTATATTCCCCCCCCCCAAATAAAATATTAGGTGTTTATCCTTATTTTTGGTGTAAAGTTTGGGTAATGTCCTATATTCACTATTTTTTCAAAATTTGAGGCTCAATAGCCCGTGATAAGTGGGATGAGCAATTTTTGTAAATCTTCTCCCATAAGTACCCCTAAAATCAAAATTTTTTCTTTTACGATATGTACTCCTGATCGGGTCACCAAACTATACATTGATACCAAATTTCAACGTGCAATAATTATCTTTTTGTACCTAGGAAAGCATGAGGTAAAGATGAAAACATTGTTTAAAAATGTTGTTTTTAAATGGTGAACATAATATTGTAATACGAAAGTGGAAACTAGAAAATATTTTTTAGATTTGCAGTGAAAATTTATAATTATTAAATTGGAGACCTCTACTCTATTGAAAACACTAACTGATGTTGAAACAAATTTCACATGAAAAAATGAATATTAATTTCGTTTTATACACACGACATGAACTATCTTCATTTCCCCTACAGGTGCATATGAAGTCTACAGTATTATATGGAGAGAAATTGAAATATGTTAAGTGTTGATAATATCAGTATGTAAACTACAAACTCCTATATATACGTATATAATACATTTTTTAGTGTTCAGTATATTCTGTTTAGCAGGATGAAAATAAATGGGTTGATATACAACCAGTATTTAATGTATTATCTAATTTCGATCTATCAAAAATATAGGAAGCAGAGACACTTCAGATTACTTCACACTTGAATAAAGTAGGCAAACAACAGTAAAATTTGATTGAATTAATTAACCAGAAAATAATTATTGAATAAACTGTGCAATTGCGGTATAAGAATTAAGAAGGAATGGTAATCTTTAGCTATTTACGAAATGAGACAGCCTTTCACATCAAGCGGTATTATCGAATTTTAGAGAAGTTAAAACAGATGTTCTTCAAGAATTCATTCTTCATCCTTTGTTATTTATATTACCTATTAATGACTTATTAATCAATCTGCCAGATGACATAATACTATCTTTTGATGATACAGCAGTTATATTTGTTAAGAATTCTTCGCCTGTAGTGATATATACGTTATGAATTACTACCTTGAATTTATTTGCAAGTTGTTAGCTATTTGGTAATAATTACAAAAGCGCTGCCCAAAAATTTGGTGTTTCGACAGTTTAAGAGAATACAGTAATGAAAATATTGTGATATTTTACAAGGCACTAGTGTAAACTATATTAATTTTCATTTCCAAAAAAATATATAACTAATACCCCTTGGTATACTACGCCTAATTACACAACATCATTAGCTAAGGAATTATGACCTTATAATATCTCCGCAAGTAAAACAAAATGCTGGAAATAAAATATAATTTATACATAAGAATTGTTATTCTTATTTATTGTTTTATTAACAGAAAAAAATATTTGAAGACGCGAGATGTAAGACCGACATCTAGGATTTTCAAGAGAATCAGTACACAGAGGTTCCGAATCTGGAGCCGTTCCGTGTAATTGCTGTTCTCCCTTAACTCCTAGGACAGAATGTCACGATAAAATTTTCAGGTTACTTCACCTGTCAGAGAATATTGAATACTCTCTTCGAGGTGTCATTCCTTTGTATGCAAGACAATATATATTATTTATAAATATAATATATATTGTTTCTGGTCGGGAACCTTCATCAGTTGCGCTTCCCACAATTGAATGTCCTCTCGAACACTTCTTTATGCATTTGATGCATTTCGTTAAATTTGAAGACGCGACATGTAAGACCGACATCTAGGATTTTCAAGAGAATCAGTACACCTCGAAGAGACTATTCAATATCTCTGACAGGTGAAGTAACCTGAAAATTTTATGGTGACATTCTGTCCTCAGCAATTACACGTGATTCGGAACCTCTGTGTACTGATTCTCTTGAAAATCCTAGATGTCGGTCTTACATCTCGCGTCTTCAAATTTAACGAAATGCATCAAATGCATAAAGAAGTGTTCGAGAGGCCATTCAATTGTGGGAAGCGCAACTGATGAAGGTTCCCGACCAGACACAATATATATTATATTTATATATAATAATATTGTCTTGCGTACAAAGGAATGACACCTCGAAGAGAGTATTCAATATCTCTGACAGGTGAAGTAACCTGAAAATTTTATCGTGACGTCCTAGGAGTTAAGTTACACGGAACGGCTCCAGATTCGGAACTCTGTGTACTGATTCTCTTGAAAATCCTAGATGTCGGTCTTACATCTCGCGTCTTCAAATTTAACGAAATGCATCAAATGCATAAAGAAGTGTTCGAGAGGACATTCAATTGTGGGAAGCGCAACTGATGAAGGTTCCCGACCAGAAACAATATATATTATATTTATATATAATATATATTGTCTTGCGTACAAAGGAATGACACCTCGAAGAGAGTATGAAAAAAATATTGTACTGGAATTTTAAAAATTTCATAGTACCTTAAAAAAACATAGTATAATAAACTGTACATATTCAGAGTAAAGAGATGAACATAAGTAATATTTGAATTAGGTAAAAACTATTATCAAACAAAAACATTCACCATATTATTTTTTAATTCATTTATCGTAAGAAAAATACCAGTAGGGTTCCTAATTATTTTAACACTACGGTTTTAGTTTTTATATGTATTTTCTGGTAGCAAGCTAAATAGTCCGCAACCTAGATAATGGCCAGTTTTCTTAACAAATTTTTGATTGTGTGTTCCGATAGAGTAATTTTCTCTGCTTCGTGTCGGATAGCTGTAAAAAAGCTAAGTAACACAAAATTCACTTGTATTTGATAAATGGAAACTAAAAGTTTGTAAAGATAACTACTTATTAGTGTTAGAATTTGTTCATTTTTGAAGACGTCCCTAAATAGAATACAGCTTAAATTACCTAAATCGATAAAAAAGAACCTACTCAATTCTTGGAAGTCCTTAAATCATGTACCTTCTAGATATAGCCTGTCATGGACAAAATCTTGGCAAGGCTAGAAACAGAGGGTAATAGAGAGAGAGTAAGATGCTATTTCATTTGGTGGGTGGAAGCAGCCAATGTACAACATGCTGATCGAATTTCATAGGAAGCAGCTCCCAACCGAGTGAAATAGGCTCTTACTCTCTCTACTGCCAACTCTCTCTTTGGTTTGACCACGACATTTGTGCACTTCTGGCTATCTCCAGAAGGTACAAGCTCTAAGTTGAAGTCTGTTAAAATTCAGCAATATCGACAATGTAAAACACTTAAACCTTCAGCCTCATTATTGTATTATTTTTATATACTCACTGACAAAGAAATCGCAACACCCAGAAGGGGATGTTTAAACTTAATATTGTTTTGATAAAACATATATAGACAACTCGAAATTTGGCTGACGAGTGGTTAGTAGAACAAAGCCATCTTGTTGTAAGATTCCGAACTATTTACTGCCGTATATGTTCTTTTAGACTGCAGCATTATCGACCTCATCTTGTGCTATAACTGACAGCTGAGCATCGACAGCAACTACATTGGTGCAGAGAACAACATTGAAATGTGGAATGGCATCAGGTCGTCTTTTCTCATGAATCTTTATTCTGCTTGGGTGAACACGACGGCCGAAGAAGGGTTAGAAGACGTCGAGAAGAAAGATGTCAACCTTAATTTGATGTTGAGAGACCTGTCTTTGATCAAGGCAACATGACAGTGCAACGTTATCGTCAGGAAGTAGTAGAGCTGTATGTACTCCCTTACCTTAATCGGCTCATGCATTCTATAATTCACCAAGATAATGCTCGGCCTCAAGTCGCTTGGCATATGATGGGTAGAAGGCTGGGAAATATACCCTAGCTTCCACGGAGGTTCTAAGACATGAAATACAGGTAGCTTGGGATAGTATTCCTCAAGAAGAAATAGACCACCTTATTGAATATATGCCAAGACGTGTTGGGGAGTGTATAGATAACCGCGGTGAACAAAAATAATAATACTAAAAAAATTAACTCCTTGGTATTTTTATTCAATTTTAATCATTTACTCCTTACTATAGCATCTATGTTTTACCAAAACAATATTATATTTAAATATCTTCTTTCGGATGTTGTGATTTCTTTGTCAGTGACTATACATATCGCTAATTGGAGGTGTTCGTGACAGTCTCCAATATACTCCGACTACTTCGTAAAACTCACAAAATTCGTTACCTTCTTTAGGCGTTCCCCTTAATTTACTTTCACTCTTTTGTTTCAACAACTTTTCGAAAGGATTTGCCTGATCCGTCGTCTTCGAGCGAGCCTATTCATAAATCTGATTTATACGGCTGCGGGCAATAATATTTCGGTTTCCTAAAATTCACGCTCTAAAAACTGCATAAATTCATAAACGCAAAGTGCCTTTCCGAATATTCACGTTACGATGAACAATTCGGGGGTTAGCTATTATAGCTAGATCTATAGCTGCATACAGCTACAAGCCTAGCTATTTAAGGATGAATACACCGTGCCACCACGTTCGAATTAGCGCGAATAGTTCTATGTTATCCCGGTGCTTGCATATATGTATGTGCATAATCAATAATGAATGCGATTGTATACAATTGCGATTTTTTTCTGGAATAAGGACTGAAACGTATCGTGGCTTTCTATCTCCTTTGTCCCGAACAAAAATCGTTCTTTTATACATGATGAAATATCGCTGGGATTCATTATAACTCTCAAGTTTCTGTCAGAACAATTGTTGGTTATGAAATCATGTTAAGAACATTTGTAATCTAAGGGAAAAAATCTGCGCACAATTCAAAATGTATATGATGGAGTTTTGAGTTACTTAAGGTGTCAATTAAAAAATACTAACGTTTAGATTCCAACTCCCGATCTGGCTTGATATTATTTTTTTTATTTTGCAAACCTCTAAAATCCCTATTTAATAATATTATTTGACCAGTTGCTAGAATAATAAGGAATTTGAGAGAACAGGAACAGAATGGGTTTATAACTGCACAACAACATTTTCTGATTAAAACAAGTTTTAGAAAACAAACAAATAAACACATTATGCTGATAAACATAGGATACCATACCACCTTCAAAATACTAGCATTAATGATATCCTCGCAAAAGCTGTCCAAAATATATACAAAAGCATGAAATCTGTAACCAAACAAGGCAATACAGTAATTACAGGCTTTTACAGAAAATCAAGGGTCTAAAATATATGTCGCGAAAGTAATGTAATACGCTTCCAAGAA
Source organism: Octodonta nipae (assembly GCA_034190945.1). NCBI lineage: Eukaryota > Metazoa > Arthropoda > Insecta > Coleoptera > Chrysomelidae > Octodonta > Octodonta nipae. Next base: position 38,867,276 of record CM067217.1, on the reverse strand, counting down.
GATGACATCTGTGTATATGCACCTTAGTTCGCAGATGACTAGGGAATAGGAAACAACGGACGAGGAGAATTTAGAATAATATACATTGTACAAAAACTGACAGTAAGAATATGAAAAATGGAGGTTGCACATGGACTTAGAAAAAACGCATGTTTTAGATGAAAATGTGACCTATGCGAAACAAGGAATATATAAAAATACGAAAGAGCTGTAAATACCTACGTCAAATTTTAATAACGAAGGCACAGACCATACAAAAATAAAATATAGAATAAACAAACCAAGAACTATAATTAGGTCACTAAATGAAATACTGTGAAGCACTGAAATAGAGAAACAAAGAAGAATGAGAATCTACAACGTGATGAACAAAAGCACATTTGATTCTGGATTTGATACCTGGAGACAAACGCAAGAGTGTTTCTATAACAGTTTCGTGTGATTTACGGTACTCTAAAAAATAGTCAGTTTGGGCATCGTCCAGTTTCCTTTCCATTTTTATATGTATGCTTGTTCATTTGACTTCCATATTTCTCTATCCTGGTTCTGTTGTTCAGGCTTGGTGCCGACAAGTCTTTTTATATCGTTTTTCCATTTTGTTTGTGTACGTCCCTGGCTTCGTTTGTTGCTGCGTGGTCGCCACTCCACGATTCGGCGATTCCAAGGATTGTCCGGCCTTGTGGCAAGTTGGCCAGCCCCACTTTATCGTGGAGACTCTTGTTTTCACCTCAGTTATCTTAGATCGTCTATGCATTTCTTCATTGCGTATACGATTTCGGAGGCTTAAACCTAGCATTTCTGGGTGATCTTTAATTTATACATTATCCGATCTATATGTTAGTACAGGATATATACACTGATTAAATGTATGTGTTTTCAAGTAAGTTTGTGCGATGGATGTAAAAACATTACGAAGTTTGCGAAATGCTGTCCATGCAAGTGGTACTTAGCTAGATTGGTCATATATTTTTAGTCCGATTGCCTTGGATTTAATGTTTAGTTCTGTTAACATTTGTTTCAGATCTTCACGGTTGGATGATATTACCCATTTTGTAGATCAACGGGTGGTGCTAACAATACAGTTAGCAACTATCTGATTAACATTAAAAAATAATTCATAGTCCTTAGGAAAAAAACACAAAACTTTGCAGTACAATTTTCTCGAATCATTAAATTCGAGTCATTGCCTAAAATTCAACACAATACAACATTTTTTAGGTCACATCTGGGTTCACTTTATTTCTTGAGAAACTCCATAAAAGAATTCCATTAATTTGTGCCCTCAGAAATATTTCCTTCATTTTTTTTCTATTATAATTGCGAAATCTTAACAAAACTATACAAACAATCAACAGAAATATAATAAAACGCTTTAGCGAAAATATTTCGTAATGCCTTTTTCAAAGCTTTAACTTCTCGGGATTATAGTTTAAATGCAGTTTTACGTGTTGTTCAATAATAGTCTATAGCGGATTTAAAATATAAAGGTGAAGTGCACCACTCCACTTCAGAGGCATGGAGCGCATAGAGAAGCATAGAGTCTTTAAGCGGCGAGAAAGAGTGCGCGGCAGGGAATACATAGAGTTTCTAGAGCGTGAATTTTTCAGAGGCCGAAATATCGCAGCGCCATGCAATTTTCAAGGAGCAAAGAAAGAGAAGACGTAGAGAAGTACCACAGTGTAAAGGGAAAGAAGAGAAAAACAACACGAAAACCTCAAAACTTCAAAACAAAAGCAGGTGGTAAATTCGAGAAAACGCGACTTCGGTTGAACAATAATTTGGGGGTAAAGACCTTTCGTTACTTCATTTATATAGTCCGGTGGCATCTGCGTTATAAGGAAATGAAAAATCTAAGAGAAATTTTATGCACTTGTTTCATGGATCAGTATTGGTGCATATGTGTTATATTGATTTCTTTTATACGCTCACTAACATGAGAAAAAAACAATATGAACAGTTTAGTGAAATCTAGAAAGGAGGCTACAAAATATATGTGTCTAGTCTCAATATTACTGCTTTATGTAATTAATTCTGAAATTTCAATTAAAACGACTGTATATTGACAACACGTTAGAAATCAAGCAAACTAGTCTGGCTCGCAACTATTCAATATGCCGATCACTTGATTAGCTGATTACTCAAATATGCGCGACTGTTTGCTAAATTCTCCATATTACCAATAAATTCTTCGTCAATGAAATTGAAGAATTTGTTCCGTGTATTTAAATTTATAAATTTAAGATATTGTCGATATATGGATAATACTGATTTTTCCGGGACTAGTTTGTGTATTGATATGTCTTTCAAACGCCTTATCTGGAACTAAGGCAAATATCTTCAACTGCTCGCACTTAAAATGTTTGAACTGAATAGGGCCAGGGGGCCTTAAAGTACTGATGTTTAATTCTGTATTTTCAGGAATAACTAGCTTACATATTTACCAAATTCGGGGTCGTACTTTCTGTTATGTCATTTTTCTGTGAATTATATGACAGAAATCAAACGAACAAAATCGTAGGTTAACTAAATCAGAGCAGTTGTGATCCTAAGTTTTCAAGATTTTACTGAAATCTCGAATAAGTATTTACCTATTTAGTCTTCATTAGAAACAATATATACTCTTAAGTTCATTGGATTGTAAAACTAGAAAACTTTACATTATTTAATTCTGCAGAGCATAGCGTGTCCTAATTGGCCAGTGCGAACCAAGTGTGGGATTGTGAGTTCCACCAATAGCTTTAGGTTCATACGTTAAAGAGACAGATAGCCCACTTAAAAGGTAAAAGTGGTGTTCGAGCCCATTCAACGATTAAGATCTGAGTCCCCAAATCTCATTATCAGGAGTTTACAGAATACCATGCACATGCAGCCGGGCATATTGGTAGCACCCTGGCACACTTGAAAGAAATGCAAGCCAAATTCCAGCGCATTAAAAATAGTGCAAAGAACTCAGTGCTAACACTAATATTTCTACTCACAAACGTAATTTGCACTCTAATTTCAATAGATCACGTTATCAATACACCGAAGTATTGTCAACAACATCATGAAGCCACAGAACTTTATGAAAACCAAAACAGTTGCAATAGAACCAACGAAAAACGTTTTTTAAAACTCAATAGAATTTAGTATCCCACTTTCTGACATATGACATATGAAACCATTACCAAAACTCGCAAGTCACAGTCCCCTCAATGGCCGCTGACAAATCACGACAGGTCTAGGTTTAAATACCAGTGATTCACAGCTTGAATACCCTATTCAACTCGAGCATTCTACGACGTATCCCCTACATCCGCAGTGCTGAAGATGTATGCCGCAGTTGCAGATGAAACGTAAGGAAGGAATGCCAATAAACTAGCCCATCAAATTGCATTTTGTTCAACGACATCAGCGTTGGACGCCTATAAACTTTGACCGTACTTACACTTTTAAAGCAGTCAAAAGTTTAACATAAACCCAATTGCTGCACGTCCTAGCTCGCATTTTGTTGTACAGAAATTTAACGATTTCTGCGACAGATCCGACTTAATTCAGGGAAAGTGGTGTGTTTGCTGAACTGTAGTTAACCTCTACGAAGTCTTCTCCATATAATTTAAGCAAATATATTTCTAACAATTGCAGGTAAATTCACATTACGTTGATGGTAAAATTTTCATCGTGAATGCTTACAACGACCTATCTCAATACCTCTAACACTATTCAAAATTCAGTGAATTGCAGCTTAACCTAGTCCTAACTACTAAAACATGTATCAGTCTTCTTGCAGCTGTGCAAATGTTTCATCAACTTTATGTAACGCTATGAAAAAGCGCACTTTATCTTCTGCCTGTTGCAATTGACAATACTCCATTTTTTTATCTTCACAATTCTAATGTATGCTATTGCATCAGGATATTTATTCGGCTATATATTTTGACTTCTATTCACTTATTTTTTTCGTGATAGATGTTCTGGTTGTTTATTTCTCATTTAGTGTTGTTATACCTTAGTTCTTTCTGACAGCCATTTCGCTTGGAGTTGAGCTAATGTTTTTTCCGTAATTAATGTAATTAAATCAATATACTGCATTTTCAGATATCTCTATTACATTGTTTCTGCAATAGCTCTCTGTTTCCTCATTACTTGTTAGATACCCAAATTGCTCAAAACGTAAATTTCACTGCTCTATACTAGTTAGTTGAGATGATCGATCACATATATTTTTTTCTATTTTATACTTTATATTCGTAAAGTTTTAAATTAATTGGGACAATAAATTCATGTCTAAGTGCTTCTTGGGAAATAACACCACAGTTTAAAGAAAATTGCTGTATATTCCAAACGTTTCGGGGTCTAGATCAATGGTTAAGAAACTACGGAATATACAGCAATTTTCTTTAAACTGTGGTGTTATTTCCCAAGAAGCATTCATTCAGAAAACAATAAATTCATGGTAAAGTGAAATGTCACAAACCCCTTATTAAGATCATATTAAATCGTGTAAAGCGCCAATTCAGAATCTTCATTTAAAAATTTTCTAGGTTGAATTTTATCAATTATGTTTTCGCCCGAAATTCATTTGCAATATCGTAGTTTTTATTTTGAATTTACCTAACTATATAAAATGCGAGTCAGACAGCCGAACGAACGGCTCGAGTGGGAGTAATGTCTCATTAGTAGACCAGTTTTTTGTACCTTTTTGTCACCTAGATACTTAAAACCTCAAGTTTTAATCGATGAAACGGTGCTGCTGGTGCATTCACAAAGACCAAGTCGGGCGCGAGCTTCTCTCTTTTAATTCTTCTTCTTCTTTTACTGCTTTTTGCCCAATCCAACCCTCTCTCTCTCGCTAGTTTTTCATACTCTTTCTTGCCGATTCTTTTTAGTTGATATCCATTTTTTTAGGCCTTTTTTATTGCAGGTTTTATTTTTCAGCAGGAGGATTCTTTTATTTTTTGTCGATACACTACGAAAAATATTCCGGTTAGGATAATGGGGTCATATATCGATGGCTATTTTGAATTTAATTAAGCAATTTATACATATTGGTATTAACTTAACTGTAAATACCTACAAGTCTATTTTCATATTGTAATAATTGTATTATAAGCCAACAAATTATTCCTAGCATGAAAAACTAGGACGTCTTATTAAAAAGTATTCGGCAAAAATTAGGGTAATATACATTTGCCTGCACTGAGGCAGGTATGCCTCATATCCCCTGTAAAATTCTAAAAATATTTGTCTTCTCAATCCTTCCAGGCAATTCTTCCCACAAAAAGACCTGAAGCTCTTCATTTGTTCCCTAAGGAGCTTAAGTGCCTGCGATCAGCTCTTCAGCCTTTCCTTAATTAATACATTTCTTCACGCGTTAAGTTACCTCTAGCCTTGAGTTCCCAATTTAAACTGCCAAAAATATGTTCTTTTTCTTAGTCCTTCGAGCCAGTTATTCAATTCTTCAGTCCTACACTTCTTCTTCTTCTTGATTTCAGTTAATCAAAACGACATTTTGTTCACCAATCTTCAATTCTTTTCAATACAGTCCATCAGTCTTTCTGGCAGATCTTAAGCTCTTCTTCTTCGTTTCTTCTCAAGACCTTAATTCTCCATTTTCACAGCTCTTTCTGCAAACTTTCAATATTTCACGGACGCTACACCAAAGTGGTTGAATATAGATTTCTATGATGATGATACTTTAGTCGTCGATACGCAAATTTCAATAGTTAGTACCTATATTAAAAAATGGAAATAGGTAGATATTTTTTTATTAATTTCTGGAGGTCGAATGTAATAATGTTCAATTGTTTGTAAATGCTATTTAAAGCACAAATTAGGAATAGGGTCTGTATTAACGTATACATAATAATTGTTGATTGGTAACAAGAGCTAATCATACCTCTACCATGAACAAAGTTACTAAAGGCATTCCAGAGAGATTATTGTCAATTTTTTAATTTCATTTTCATTTTGTGTAATACCATTGAAAACGGGGAGTGATTGAAATGTTTGGACTTTTGAAATATAGAGACTTTCAAGTTTATGTGTTGTTATTCCCAAAAAAAGTTATCAAAAAATTTATAGCATTTTTTTTAAATTGTAAATTATAAGCAGACTATAATTGTCAATATATTTTGCAGTTTTTAATTGACTTCCAAATTGAACATAGATTTCGATAGACTTTAAATTGCATGGTCTAAGAATTATATGGTCTGTAACACGTACATTTTCGGAAAATGATTGAAAAAGGTTAGGTCAAAAATACCTTAATTAATATTTTGAAATATTTCAATTCCAACGTAATAGTGTGGGAACTGTAGACACTGAAAGTTTTAGTCTCTAATTTTAAAATTTTCCATTAGTCCAGACAGGAGCTTCATTCCAAATAGCAAAATTATTCCAATTCTTTTTTTTATTCTTATGCAGAAAGGTATCCTAAAAACAAATCCAGGGTTGCAGGGCAGTAATCTGGTCCAGAAATTGTTTAAACAATTTGTTTTTAAACAAATAAAAAAAATTACGTTTCTGCATCGATATTTTGGGTCAGTCAGAAGAACCAAGGTTTCTTGTGATTTTTCTCAAAAATAAATATATTATTTTTTAACCCACAAAAAGCCAAATTAAATTTTAAACATTCGACTAGACAATGTATACAATCATCAGTTGCGCTTCCCATAAGAGAATGCCCTCTCGACGAATTATTTATGTAGCGATCGATATCTAGGATTTTCGGGGAAACTAGCACACAGAGGTTCCCAATGTGGAGTAGCCCCATATCACTTCTGTTATCCCGTAAGTCCCAGGTTAGGATGCCAAGAGATATACTTTCTTGCGTACAAAAAATGACACCTCGAAAAGAGTATTTCCTACTTCTGAAAGGTTATTGTGACATCCTAACCTGGGAGTTACTGGATAACAGCAGTAACATGGTACGGCTCCAGATTCGAAACCTCTCTACAACATACATTCGAGCGCGCGGAATCGATACTCACCGGTGATGTTGCGTCACTCTCGCACGTCAATACAGCGTTTAAAAATCGTAGATTAATAACCATTAATTTTGCAAAATTTTTATTGAAATAATTTACCAGCTAAATTTATAATATGAAGCGAGACCTGGAAAAATTAATATTTTTAATTAGGTACACCTATAATAATTGATATTTTATCGAATAAAAAAAATACATATCCATATATGGTATGCAATAAAATATACTGTAATACTATGTGCTCATTTATAGAATTTATAATAAAAAAGTATAAATAGACAATAAATAAATATACGCGAATTCAAAGAATTTTTAAATTATAAATGTTATATTTTTTATAATTTAAACAAAAACTCGCATTTCAACATAATTAACAAATAATATTTTTCAGACGTAAATATTCCATACTAATTTAAGCAAAAATCGAGATCTCAGCTGAATAATGGCACGCAATTAACATTTTTTTTCTTGCAATGACACGCTTTTGTCTACTCTCTTCGAGGTGTCATTCCTTTGTACGCAAAACAATATATATTATATATAAATATAATATATATTGTTTCTGGTCGGGAACCTTCATCAGTTGCGCTTCCCACAATTGAATGTCATCTCGAACACTTCTTTATGCATTTGATGCATTTCGTTAAATTTGAAGACGCGAGATGTAAGACCGACATCTAGGATTTTCAAGATAATCAGTACACAGAGGTTCCGAATCTGGAGCCGTTCCGTGTAATTGCTGTTCTCCCTTAACTCCTAGGACAGAATGTCACGATAAAATTTTTCAGGTTACTTCACCTGTCAGAGATATTGAATACTCTCTTCGAGGTGTCATTCCTTTGTACGCAAGACTATATATATTATATATAAATATAATATATATTGTTTCTGGTCGGGAACCTTCATCAGTTGCGCTTCCCACAATTGAATGTCCTCTCGAACACTTCTTTATGCATTTGATGCATTTCGTTAAATTTGAAGACGCGAGATGTAAGACCGACATCTAGGATTTTCAAGATAATCAGTACACAGAGGTTCCGAATCTGGAGCCGTTCCGTGTAATTGCTGTTCTCCCTTAACTCCTAGGATAGAATGTCACGATAAAATTTTTCAGGTTACTTCACCTGTCAGAGAATGACACCTCGAAGAGAGTATTCAATATCTCTGACAGGTGAAGTAACCTGAAAAATTTTATCGTGACATTCTGTCCTAGGAGTTAAGGGAGAACAGCAATTACACGGAACGGCTCCAGATTCGGAACCTCTGTGTACTGATTATCTTGAAAATCCTAGATGTCGGTCTTACATCTCGCGTCTTCAAATTTAAGGCTTTTGTCTGTCAATTTTTCGACAATTATATAACTTTATGAGATTATCTGGCAACGGAGTTTTTGTTGTAAACTTTGGCAACAGTGTTACATTTCCAGATTTATAATATCGGTATTGGTTGAAATCAATTAACAAATAGTGAATGTGCTATTATTTTCGACTTTTTAGGAGCACTTCAAAATATTCAAAGTATTCGTATAAACATAATATACTTTGTGATAAAAAGGATGTTTTTTTGCATAGGTAGTAGGTATTTAGAAAAGTTAGGATACAGAGATTGCCGTTTGATACCACTAAAGAATATAATAACAATTATTATTTGCTATTAACAATCATCTTAAACTTTAAGCAATCAAGTGACTAATTTTGTATCAATTATCTCATACTTAGTGAATGTAAATTATTTCAAATTATAATTATAAGAATATAACTGATATATATATATATATATATATATATATATATATATATATAATTTCTAATATGATATATTAACATAAAGCTACAATTGAAATATAAATAATATAACTTTTTGCACCAAATAAATAAATAAGTTGACTATCTAATCATAATTATATATTTTCTTATAAATATATTAAAGCAGTATGACCCTATATTGTATATCTACAAAAAACTATCTATAACAATCATACTATGTTGATAGTATACCAATTACTATTTCAAGCATCAAATTTTAGTTACATATGTAATTGCTTTGTAAGTGTAACAGCTTATGGTGTGGAATGCAACATGAATATTTGCTTGCACATTTGCCGTTGGCGTGCAAAATTGCTCTCATAATTTGAAACAATTAACTTATGTTATTACCTTTTTCCACATAGCTGTGATTCTTCGTAAGGAGACCAATAAATAGTACTAGGGAAGACATATTTGGAAAGATACATTTCTAATGCTTTTGAAAACTTCACCCTAATGTTATGTTACAGTGAAATTGATTGCTATTCTGGATGACAATCAAATCTCATCCCTGACATACCGACCATTACAGCAGTCTAAAGCATTTGAATGCTAAGATATTTTGTGCAACAGCACAACTTTTCGGATTGCCAGCAGAAGAGTATACAGGTTACAATCGTCAGTTCATTTAAATTGGTCGGCTATCTTAAGTGTCCATATAATTGAATTATTCACCAGTAACCAGTAAGGCTCATCAAGCCTAACAGATCAACAAGACTGATAAAATAAACTGCGTAAACTAGCTTTTCATAATTCTCATTCTTTGCAGGAACAAGTAATCCTTGATATCGATACTGAGATCTGGCATCTAAATATTTTTTATGACGTAATTTATACTATATGTTATGAGTTATGACAGAATGCTTATCCGTTTATATTTGCAAACGTCCTTACTCAGAAATTTTAGGGTATGGGGTTTAAAGATTCAATTTTAACTAATTAATCAACCATACATAAACTTTGCAGTTCTAATCAATCTATCAACCCTCAAAAAAATCATCTAACTTAATGTCCCAAAATTAAGATTAGGATATTTGCTTTATTTTGCTTTATTTTACCGATAAACTTTCAGTGAAGCATGTTTTTGAATTTTTAGCGCAGTAGTTGGGGAGATAAAGAGGAAAATGTGTCAAATTTTAAGTCACAAAATGTTACAATTATTTTAAAAATAAAAATTAAAATACACTTTTTTTATTTTCCATTTAATTTTGTAGCTTGCCCTCTTCTCAAATTAATATTAGGCTGTAAGCTTGTAAATTTTGAGTGCGGCCCTATACTCTCATTTTTGCCAGTAATTGGGAGATAAAGGAGGAAATGTGTCGAATTTTGTATATTTTTCTTAATATATTTTATACAAATTATTATAAAAAATTCTTTTAAAAACGAAAGCTTTCATCTGCTGTATTATATAATGGGCTTGAGAATATTTAAAAAAATACTTTTCATTTATTTATTTATTTTAACCTCCAAAATTATAAGTTTTTGCTTTATTATTCCTATAAAGTTCAAGCAAGACCTTTCATTTAATAAATCACATTCAGCGTTTTATAAAAGTTTAATTTGTTATGTTTAATTTAATTCTATAATTATCCCTAATTCAATATTAGAGTTGTCTCCTTGTTTTTCCTGTAAAAATCAAATTTGGATCTTCTAGTTTCGGAGCGAAAAGGAGGGGTTAGTCAAGTTTTTGCATATATATTTTTAAATATCGTTTAAAACAATTACTTTAGGACTTTAAAAATATTTTTGTATTCCTCATAATGAGTTGTTACATTTGAGGTATTACAGAATTCCTGCCCCAAAATTAGGATTACGGTTTTCCTCTTATTTTTCCTGTTAAACGTGGTCCTATATTTGATATATATATTTGTATGCCTCATTTGATATGGAACACGAATAAATTTTTCAATGTCTAAGTGTTTATTGGGAAATAACACCACACTTTAAAGGAAATTGCTGTATATTCCAAACGTTTCGGGGTCTAGATCAGACCCCGTTGTCAATGGCTAAGAAACTACGGATTAAAAAGGTACAATTCCAAGTTTCTTAGCCATTGACAACGGGGTCTGATCTAGACCCTGAAACGTTTGGAATATACAGCAATTTCCTTTAAAGTGTGGTGTTATTTCCCAATAAACACTTAGACATTGAAAAAGATGCCACAAGTATCCTTCAGAAAACAACGAATAAATTTTGGTTATTAATTATTTATTTAATTCTACTCCCAAAAAAATAGTAGGGGTTTTCCTGACTTTCTCTGAACAGTTCAAGTGAGTTCCATTGTTTTTCAAAGATAAAAAATATAGTTATATCCTCACAATGAGGCATTTTATTTTATGTATTGCATCATGCTTTTGAAAAAATATATCTTTCATTTAATTCTAGAAGTTGGCCCCCAAAAATTAATATTAGAATATTTGCTGTATTTTCCTAGTAAACTTTGAGCAATCTCTTATACTCCCTATTTTTTCAAAATCTTAGACTTAAGAGGTTCGGATATAAGGAGCGGAATGATAGATTTTTGGAAAATTTCTCCCCAAAAGTAGCCCCAAGATTAGAATTACTTCATTTACGATAGGTAATTCTGGTGGGGCACCAAACTATGCAATGCTATTAGCTGTGATAGACGGACAGATGCAGGAGTGAGAGTTTCTGTATACTGAAAGTACGGAACATTAAAATTGTTAAATTTACAGGTTTATTATCTATTGGAAACACCAGGACACTTTAATTGGAAAACCCTTTATTACTCATGACATACACCTAGATATGAACACAATTTACCCTCAAAACAATTAGCAACATACATGATCTTCCGAAATAAAACTAATGTACTTTGCGAAGTGGAAATTTTAATTTTTCTCAGCGTACTTTTAAATTCATCTAGCCAAAGTGAAGAGTGTATTTGTATGCAGCTATGATCATCAACATGGATGGATGTTGATGACGTAGCAGAGAAGAGAGGACAACGGCATAGCACAGCGGAGAGATCGTATAACTTCACGTTCTAGTTTTTTAATTTTGCCAGGCAAACGGGCTTCTATTCACCGGGTGCAGATTTCAAATATGATAAAACTCCTTCGTTGAGTCGGGAGAAATTTCGACTTAATTATGTTCCTTCTGTATTTTCATCACATTTCCTAACCCGGATTTTCATCCCGCTGCGAAAATTGATATAAAATTCGAATCCATTCAACCAAACGATACGGTTCACGAGGATGTTATATCAGGAATGAAATATTTGTTTTTTTTTTTTTTGGTTTTCGGTGGTGAAGTCATGTGAGACTGGGTAGTAATTTTGTAGCTGATTTGTTTCGCCTCAGACGTAACTAGTACACGCAGTGATTGATGGCTCATTCCGAGTTTATATTTTGCAACTGTCAAAAAAATATATTTGATTTTAAAACAAAATTAACGTGCACTCGAAAGGCTTGTAATTATTTTAAAATTCCCGTGAGGCTTACAGAAAAGAAAAATATTATAAATACAGGGCATGTCAGAAATAATTACAAACAAGAGCTATTTGAACTGAATTACGTTTAGAATGTGTGATGTAAGTTTCTATCTACAGTGTGTCATATAAATAAGTGCCTTATTTCGCACCAGCGATTCTTGTTCCTATATCAAGTGCTTGAACTCAATTTCACATAGTGAATTGATCATTATGAATATTTTCTTGAATGGGGTAAGATGCTCATTGAATTCACAAAAGATTCAACAAAATTCCAGTCCCTCGAAGTTTCCTTGGACTTCCATTGTCTTAAAATATTGTTCTCTTAACGCTTCAAGACAACTGAAGTCCAAGCAAACTGCGAACAACTGTTACATTGTCTATCAGCTTCAGACTAACAGAAATTCCTGTGTTGCTACTTTTATACCAATAAACAATTTTTACGAAGGGTCTGTCATGCAAAAATCACATTCAGGACAAGTTGTGAACCAGTTTGAAATAAAAACTTTCATTATAGAGATGCAATGACGAAAGCTTTAAGGCTTTTAAAGCTTTTGAGATCTGAGCGTTCATAGCACTCATGTGGAACTCAAAACTGACGAAATTGAGATGACAAACAAATCATAATGTGTAGCAAGCACCTCCTCTGCTACCATCATGATCAACCTCGGAGTTCAGTAGCCAGCACATCTATTTCTACCTTGTATCTACAAATCAAAAGTCTTTTCGAGGTACAAAGCAATAAATTCGTAGAAGAGGGAAGGGAAGACTGGAACCATCATATCATCCCAATTTAACGTTTGCGAAAATAGAGAATAAAATAGTAAAGACATCAAACGGAAAAGAAGAGTTAGTATGTATGCGTTCGTACACTTAAAATACTGATAGCCTTTACTGCCAAATCATAGAAGAATTTTTCTTTATTAGATTAAGTAAGAGAAGTAATTATTATTTAAGAACCGACTTCAAAAATTGATAATCTGAAGGACTTTTTGTTACGGAATGTATTGTATAATTTTTTATAATGTTAGATTTATATTTTCCAGGAAATTGGATAAAATAAGTTACTAAAAAATACCCGATCAATGAATCTTCACTCATTTCTATGAACTGCTTAAATAATTTGAATATTTTAAGTTGCACTCTATTAAGATAGATTGAGAGGAGATTCCGTACATTTATTCTGTAATGTAAAATACGAAGTTTTTCAGAAAATTGGCGTCAAATAAATGTTAAACTTTCTAAAGAAATACCAAAATTAAACACTCAACGTATCTCAGAAAATAATTATTGATCGTATAGAGTGTTTGTAACTGTTTTAATTTTGTTTCCTTGAAGTCGGTTATTTTAATAAAATAAATTATTTGAATAACAAATCTGCCTGATTTTCCAGAAAACTGCAAAACTCAAACAATTCAATTAGTATGAGTGAAGGTGAAATTGCGAATAAAAAAAAAGAATTATATTATCTACCTTACCAATATTTATAAAATCTTGGATAACAAAAATTTCACAGGCTACAACTTGCCATACCCAGATATACACCTTGAGAAATTTTTTTTACGATATTGTATGGTGAGGTTACCGGTATTTGTGGTTGGCCTCGCACGGGCAATAGAATGTTGGTTTCTCGTAGTGCAATTAAAATGAAGTCTAGGATCCTCCTACCTTAGGAGTTCGCATGTACGGGCTATATAAGGAAATTCCAAAATGAAAAATCTACAACTGATCTCTGAATTAGTGCTTAAAAAAATCTGGAGAACGGGCTTTAATGAATATCTGTGTTAAATATGAATATTGAGACAGTTGATCACTAAAATTGTAATATAGATGCCACAATTGTTTAGTGGTAAATAGAATATGGAATAGTCAATGTTGTAGTTATAACGACCAATATAGATTGTGAATCCAATAATACAAATAAACTAAGAGAGCAGAATAAACAGAACAGAAGACAAATTTGTGCTGCCACTATAAAATTGTCTTTAACTTCATTGATAGTGATAGTGTGTAATAATGACATGACATCAAAAATAGGAAAAGTTATAACAACTTAACATAAGCTAAAATCCAGATTTATTATATTTATTATCTTGAAAATGAATCTTGATATTTGCTTTATGCTGTATTTATTTAGTAAAATATGTACATTCCAATTGAATTTTCATGAATATTTTTTGTACTATCGCCCACCTGGTACCAACTTAAAGCCAAGGGATGACCGAAAATTAAAAAAATTATGCGGTACATTTTAAAAAATGACAGCACAACCTGCATGTAGTTCATTTTTATTTGGAATAACAGTTTATAAAATCAATAAAAAATTTAAATATTTTGTTAATATGCGAAGATTAAATTAAGGCAGTTATTTCAGTTATGGTAGTGTAAATGAAGGTGAAATTGTACTAATTTATATAAACAAAACTATTAAATATAGTTGTGATATTTTAATTACAAATAATACCATAATACGTGTGCAATGCTAGACATAGATACAGAATATGAGGTACAGTAATAAAAAGAATTGTTGAGGTCTAGCTTCACGGCTTCCGCGTCAAGCTAGACGATATTATTTCCCCAGAAATCTCACAATTACTGAGTTCCGAATTTTATAAAATTGTTAATTTTCATAGTTATTAGAGGTATGACAATCTGAATCAAGCTGATAGTGTAGGTACTAATATGAAAGAAAACTGTTATATATAGCTGCGATATTGAAATCATAAATACTGTCAATATAATATAATAACATGGAGATAAATAACGCCAAAACTTCAAAAGTTCTTAAGTAAACTCCCTCAACGTGGGTATCAGTCATATTTCAATAAAATTAACAGGCCTGTGGAAAATAATGCTCTACGAAGGAGTTATATGGAAAATTTTTATATAAAGTCTTGAACATTCATGAATATTATGCAAGACTCACTACCCCTTGCTGTCAATTAACATACCTAAAAAATATAAAGCTAAAAACCTATACAAAACTTGACCTTAATGCTCCACTCTCTTATGTAGTCAAAACGAATTGGTTAAACTATGAAATAAATGATACCAATAAATAAGTTTATTGATTCAGTCATATAAATAATCAAAGTCTTCATCAACAAATGAATTAATTCTATGTGCAACAGTCAATTCCTGTTTAACTAAAGAACCCTTACATAAATTTGGAAAAGGGGCCCGCAGAATGAAATCTTGAAAATGAAAGTAAAACATATACCTACTAAGCAAAATATAAATATAAAGAACAATAAATGGAAAAACTGAAAAGTACTATAGATATGTGGACCTACATTAATAATAACTTAAGTAAAAAGTAAAAGTCAAGAATAAAAAATTTCTGATGCTGGTGCAAATACGCTATAGGACAAATAGAATTAGCCGATAAAATAATAATAAATTACTCAACAATTTTAGTAATCACAGGTCTAGATTTACCATAAGTGTCTCTTTTTTGAGCCCAAAAATACCCAACAATAATTAAAAGCATGCAAAAAAAGCAGATGGTTATTGATGGAATAAATAAAATAATTAAGTACATTTACTGCTACATCTCTAGAAGGCATAAGGGTGGACCCAGATGTAAAATGAGCAACTATAGGGTCTACCCATCTCACGTGTTTCATGCATAGCAAAAACATTGCGAAAATAATCCACTGAATATACGATTCCATGCAGCAACATAAAATACTCTCGAATTGACAATTTGGCTTTATCAAAAAATGGGGTATTAAAGATACTATATTTCGTGTGGTCATATTGTCTCAGTACATTCCTTGACCTAGAGTATGGGGCATAGCAAATGATTTAATGCGCAGTTACTTCAGTAACAGACTACATTACCCTAGACTGGGTGATGCTTTGAGTTTGGGGATCGAGACTATGACCGAAATTCCACAAGAGTTTATATTGCGATCATTACTATCTGTTATGTATATTAATGCTTAATTAGACATTATGGGAAATGATGACGTGATCTTATGCTGACGACATGGGTTTAATAAGTAATGACTGGCTAGAATACAAGAAATTGTCACCTAATACCAAAAAGACTAGGTGATATATGGAATATTTGAAAATAGTGGTACGGAAGAAATACACACAAATAAAGAATATGGAAATAAATAGATTAAGGAATGTAAATATCTGTAAAAAATTAAGCTAAATAAAATTATGAAAGCAATATAACTTTTGATACTCTACCATGCCCTGTTTCATAGTACCGCCTCATCACTCATCAATCTGGAAGACAAGCTTTTACAATTTATTACAGCTCAGAGCAGTGTTCCTTCTTGAGGGTCTTGCAAATCATTATGAAGAATACAAATACACCAGTCAATTTTTAAGTGACATAAAATTAAAAAGCAAATCGCATAAACCATCACGTAAACAATAGTTTATAAGATATATCTGACATAATTTTAACAGCAAACTCGTAGAAGTAAATTATTTATGCCTTAAAACCGCAAAAAATATGGGGTATTTTCGTTTTTTACTCATACGCGTGAAAAGGAATGATCTGTTCATAATGCCGTCAATAGAAAAATTGTTGAGGCAGATAATCTTCAAAATGAGTGTTTATAAATTCGCAAGATTTTTCATAAAGAAAAGCTGAAAAACCGATATAAAGTGAGCGATTCTAAACAATTCATAACTTGGTTATAATAACAACTGGAAACTTAATCTGCCTCCTAATGATAGCTTGTAACGTAGAGATTAATAACGCTGAAGATCGATATTGTATGTTAAGTAGATCTTGCAGAATTGCAATTTTAATAATTTGTAGAAATATTTTGCAGAACGTAAGATATTAACCACAAAAGTTGGATAGCAACATGCAACCTTAAGATATTTAACCTGCACACGGACCCTTAAGGTACACTTTGAGCTATGCGAAGACAAGACATGCAAGCTACGGATATTTGTTATGAAATTTTTCAAATGTCAAAATTATCAAAACTTCGGATATTTATGGTATGTATTTATTTGTTATAGTGCGGAGAACCATAAGATAATAAATCGCACTCCCCAAAAAGTTTGTGTTATAACAAATAAACAAATAAGACATAAACAGATAAACAAAATTATGTGAAATTTGGCAATTAATTACCCGACGGACCCTTACTTCTCTTCTCAAAAGAGAAATTTAAATCGTCATTTTAACGTCTTGGCAATGGCGGATCCAGTTAGTGAAGAAAAGTAGTTTAATTAAAATCAGTAAATTGATACAGGTAACCATTAACTTAATAAACCAATGAAAAAGAGGCCAATATATGTAATAGTTATGTAAATAAAAACGTAATATACTACTAAGAAAAAACGTATAATAATAGTATTTATTATAATTTTAATTCTAGATCCGCCTATGTGCCAGGACAGCAATTGTCAGTGCACCGCTGGCTCACTATCCCATATTCGTTCATTTAATGCATTATTTACTATGCTTTTTAAACCAATTTCTCGGCATTATAGCGAAAACCCAAGATAGACAAATTGAAGTGGAATTTATGAACTTTTAAAATATTCTTAGTATATCCCGGTCGACTAGTCTCGTTAATATGGAATGATGTGCAAAATATCTTTCCAAATTATTTCAATTCCAATTCTTCAAAAAATACTTATTCAATGCTATCCATTGTGAGCCCATATAAACTTAACATCATAAACTATCATTTTAACGATATATTAGTTATCTAGAAAGTTATAAATTTTTGAAAAAAAAAACTATTGTTGACCAGTATACTCTAATTTCTAATTCTCTACTTTTCTGTAAACTGCATTACGATTGCTTCAATACTTTTCATTATATACTTCTACGAGTTTGCTGTTTTAAAATCTTAGCACTAATTATCCATAAACTGTTACTGACGTGGTAGTATAAGCGAATTCCTGTTCAATTTTGCACTATAAACTGCCGTAAAAGCAATATATGTGACAACATACACAACTACAAAATATAAATCACTATCGGTATTAAGAAGACTCAGTTAGATATATGAAAAAAGTGGCTACTTTAGGAGAATAGCGCTATACAACAAGTATTTAAATGATGAAAAAAAAAGAACTAAACAAAAGTTAAAAAATCTGTAAGAACAACAAACAGTTTTTAATGGGTTATAGTTGTTCTCCCATGTACATGGGACTTGTTACATGACTTTCTGTAATCCAAAATGATTAAATAAGGGATTAAATAAATAATAAAATAGAAAAGTTACGGGAGTATTCATCAAGTTTGTTTATTTAGCTATAATGAGTTTATGGTAAACTGTACTATTTTCTTTATAGAAACTTAATAGCTCGAGCTCTGATATAAACGATTTCTAATAAGGTAGTGAAATTTCCAATATTTAGGGCACTAGTAATAACCATTCATCTTCCAATGAAATAACGGAAAACGTTATGTTTCATTTCCTTTCCGTTACGAATATCGGCGTTTCTTGTTTCGATTAATAGGCATAAAGTTCTCTCCTTCGAACATTGCAACCGAGTTGCAGCTAAGTATTTCATCGATCCCGCTGTGTCTGTGCTAGCTGCACAAAGCAAAGTTAGTTCGGTATCGGTAAATAATGTGCTCATTAATACGACTCCATATCGATTTGGACGTTGTAGGTAAGTAATCTGGTCTGGCACGCAATATACGGACTTGTTTTTTGCGTTCTAATTAAGTCATGAAATAAAATACACTCACTCACACTCGATGGTTTGTTTGCAATGTGCTCACAATATCGAGGCTATGTAGTCAGATTATTATTGTTGTAAATTTACTTTGCTTATCAGTAAATAAAAGCAGCTAGCAGCTTATATTTGGAAAATAAATCACATAACGAAATCTGTATTAAGAATAGGATTCGAGCTAGTGTAATCCTAAAAGATAACTATTTTTAAGATTAATTTATGTAAATATTCTGAAGAAGCCCCGATATTTTTTTTTTTGTAAAAACCACAAAGTTAATATTTTAAAGATAAATATCACCATTAGCTTAACGTGACCTGCGATCTAAGATTTGTTCTGTTAGTAGTTGTTAAGTCCATTGCTAGCGGAGGGAGTTCACTCCCCCCTCCCGAAATTTTGGAAATTTTTGTTTGAAGATTCAATTTTAATCAAATAATCATAACTAGTGGTCGCCCAGTGGTCGAAATTCGACCCTATTTGATGAAATTGTTAAAAGTATATTTTTATAAGAAACAAGAGTTGTGGAGAAATTGGCGAAGTAGATGTAATGACCGATATGTTCACTCATATTGACAAATCTATTGAAATAAAAAGAAAATAAAAATGTAATCAAATATCGTTATTCGAAATATTTTTGACAAATGAATGACCCCCCAAATTTATGGCTGGAACCGCCTCTGGCAAAATATTCGATATAATAATTAGAAGTTTGTTCTTTGCAACCTAAAAGTTTTCGTCATTTGCGGTTTCAATCAAGTTCAGGAATATTAACGAAAAGAGAGGACCAACAACCCTAGGAGAACTTAAATATTTAATACATTCTTTATTGTCCGCTGTCTGACAATTTTTTAAACAACACCTTCGGGAAGGTTGTGATATATTAATAATATATTAATCAAATAATAAAATTCACATTAAAAACAGAATATTTAATATGAAAGTTACAGCAACGCGTCCGAAAAATCAATACTGATCTACTAAATTGACTATTTTACCACTAAACTAAAACAACGCTTGCATGCCACTTCCAGAAGTACATGTTCTAAGAATATATCTAACGATCGCTCCCTCTATATATAATTACTCAATGTTTTCAGTTTTGACCGTCTGGCGGCGGCGGTATTGTCAGCTGTTTGGCGTTGACAGTATGGACGTAAATAATGAATTTTTATTATATTTTATTTAATGAATGAACCAATATTATAAATTAATATTAGCATTCTGCACTGAAGGTCGTCAGTAGCTACTAAACAAAACAAAAATGAACAAAAATCGGTTAAGAGACAGAGGAGAAAATGGTACCTAATCATTTTGTCTTTGCCTATTTATATATAGATTTTCATAAGGATAAATTTTATACGAGATATATGAACAAAAATATAAATTTTGCTGTCCTAATCAGCACATTACCAATCAAAAAAATTACCCAACACCCCGAAAATGTATCTAACACACCACAAAAAAAATTCCTGGCTACGACCTTGGCAGTTGTGTGGCCATATCTATGCTTTTTTGTCATTATTCGAGTATAAAGAATTTAAGTTATTTATTGTAAGGTAATAATTTGTATTAAAATCATAATAATAACAATATTTCTCAACTTTATCCTCAAAACTTATGACTTGCTTTTAACACTGATTTTAATGCAGTGAGACTTAAAAACGTGAAAACCTTATTTGCATTTCTAAAATAGATTGGTGATGGCAAACATTTTGAGCTCTGTGATTCAAAATTCGAAAGAAGACACAAGTCATGTAACCTACTAAAATGTTATAAGCTCTTTGACATTTATAGCCCTAGCAAAACAGAGAATACAAAAGCATATTAGTACTGTACCGAATGATGGGTAGATCTCACTATATGCAGTGCCCCATTAGTTGTAATACATTGGAGATACTATTAAATGAACAAACATTATGCTGACAACTTTACGTATTCAACTTGTACTGGCACCCATAACTCCCTCCATCTTTAGGTATTACCTCTATGGTTATAAATCTTATTTATTGACATATATATGATACAATCATAAATAGAACAATTCAAGGAAATAAATGTTTAGGTCACGGTTTGTTACGAGGTAGACGACATGTGACCTAATATCAGAGGATTTTTTTATCTAAATTTAAAATTATTGGTAAAAATCAGTCAAATACCCAAATATCCAAAGCGATAAAGCTAGATTTATGTAATGTATTGTCAGAATGTTTAAAACATTACGACCCCTCGTTGACATTAGTATTAACGAACACCTATTGCTACGGACAATATTTGAAATTTGGATATAATATACGTCATTATGAAGAAGATTCTCTTCTTAGTCTTCTAATTTTGAAGCAGTTCTGCCTTTTGCTTTATTCGATTGTCTCTTTATATTTATATTGTCACTCCAGCTTTTCCGGGACCGGCCCAAACCTCATCTAAGTTCTGTCGATTTGTCTCTAGCCGTACTTACCACCCTATCGTCTGCCATTCTGGTTATGTGATTATTTCACTCACTTTTCCTATTCAATAGTAGTTTATTCTTTCCACGTTGCTTGATGTTCGTCACTTATTACGATGTCATAGTGTAGTATTCTTATCTCTGTCGTCTCTAGCATCGAATGGGTTTTGGAAGTGTCAGGTCTTTTTTCTGCAGTGTACTTTATTTTTGAATTTATAGTAGTTTTTATCAAGCGACGCAAAAAGAGGGTTGCTATAAGTTTAAGGTGTGCATGTGTGTATTTGTGGATTTGTGTGTTTGTTTTGATGCAGTTTTTGTGTTTAAAAGCTGACGTGATCGAAATGGTTCATTTAGCTATAATTTATGAACATCTGTGCAGCCGTTTGAATATCATCTACTCATTTTCTACCTGAGCAAAGGTCTTACTATGAATTGATGAAATATTTTGTGTGTGCTTTTGAGTGGGTCCCTGAATAGTCTAGATGCACAAATGGTCCGTGTAGGTTGCGTAGCAATCGGGTTCTAGAAAAGCGTTTTTGAAGTCCTTAATGTGTGTACCGATTTTAATGATTTTTTTGTGTGCATGGTTTAGATTCACTTCCTGTAAATGGCCCTAAGATCGGAATTTAGAAATATATATATTTTTTGAACATCCAGGTGGACTGATATTGTAGAAAGTTTTTGTGTGTTTGAGTGGACCCTTGGTATTGGTGGCACCTAAATAGTGGACTTGCTCTGGTGGACCAGGTACGCAAATATGAGTACTAGTGTCGGATATGACATTCCAAACGTAATAAGTCCGGAATATGAGTACTTTTTACTCTTTAATTTATATTTTTAGATTATCTTGTATATAGTATGTATATCATTGTGTTCGTTTCTCCATTTTGTACTATTTAGGCAATCGTCTAGTCTATTGGGGCAATCTGTATTTCATTTTGTACTCCTGTTTCTATATCTCTGTAGCTGGTTAAGATGATTCCCAAATTGTTGTTGTTGTTTGATAGTGTAATACCTAGTCCTTTATAAAATATTCCTTTGACATATATCTTTTATCGTCAATGTAACAACTTGCATTTGATAAAAGATTGGACGTTCTTTGACAATGAAAGTAAAAAAAGCGGCTGTCGAGTTGGTGTGATGATCTGAGACATCGTATCCAAGAAGAATGTGGCCCACACACTCCAGATGTTTTCTCTAATGTGCGCAATGAATTTGAGGCACGATTATATTACTACCTCGCTGCGGATGGAGACCATTTCGAACATCTCTAATAACAAAATTATTTAAAATCCATTGTCAGTTTCATATTCCTTGACGTAATAGCAAAAGTCTTTAAAATTATAAGCGAATTAACTATTTTAATAACATCAGAGTACAGTAAGATATCCAGGAATCACGTTTGAATTCTATTAATCCAATATCAAAAAATACATATGGTTGAATTTGTTTTTGAACAGACTTTAAAACTTAGGGTAGGATTCCATTAAAATAAAATGTGCTGGGACGATGAGGGTGCAATTTAATTTACGGTTAGTATAGCCAAATATGTCCCCCTCCGTAAATATTTTCACGTGAAGACGCGAGATGTAAATACCGACATCTAGGAAACTAGCACATAGAGGTTCAGAATCTGGAGTCGTTCCACGTAATTGCTATTACACGTAACTCCTAGGTTAGAATGTCACGATGAAATTTAGTTACGGGTAACAGCAATTACATGGAACGGCTCCAGATTCGGAACCTCTGTGTGCTAGTTTCCCCGAAAATCCTAGATGTCGGTCTTTACATCTCGCGTCTTCAAATTTAATGATATGTATCAAATACATAAAGAAGTGTTCGAGGGGACATTCAATCGTAGGAAGCGCAAGTGATGGAGGTTTCCTAACCAGAAACAATATATATTATATTTATTGTCTAGCGTACAAAAGAATGACACCTCGAAGAGAGTATTTTGATGTGCTTTTGCAAAAATAATGAGTATTTTGGGAAATATTCCAGGTAGCTGTTTTTCGTTGGGACACCCTGTACATTAGCGTACACGTTATATGTTTCTTTGCAGTTATATCTAAATTAAGAATTAATTTATACATTCTTGAATAGTAACACAATAAAGATAATTATTTTAATATTCTTGAAATTTATGTTTTAATTATTTGTGTATTAATTATAATGTATTTTTTCGTCCCTTTTTAAAAACATAGCAAGCAAACAAAATATATTTCAGGTTCCCTGATCAAGCGTTGACCAATTTACTTCCAAGTAAATAGCGGCTATTAAGTACTAAATTATGTTATTATGTTCATGCCGGATTCCGGTAAATTGCTAATTTGGATGGTAAATAATTTAACAATTAATTCCGAGACGGCAGTACGAACCAATAAGCAATCTCTCCTCTCTTAAACACCAAAAACTTCTCAGTACTCGTACAAGCTAATGAAATTAAGGCTGGCTGTTCAGATATTCATAAAAAATGAACATCGACAGCCTACAAGATTTAATTGGGTCCATCTTATATTTTAATGGAGTGTAGTTCTTGTTTTTTTTTTCGATCATCTTAGTTCTACAGTTCGAAAACTGTTCGATCCGAATTTACATTTACGATTTTGGTGGTCAGCGATTCATCAAAGTTGATGTATTAATTGGAAACTAAATTATTTGTGTTGTTATGATGATATAACGTTACTTGCATCCCAGCCAGATTATTATTCAAATTGCCTGACAAAATATTAATATGAACATGCTGTGTTCAAAGAAAAAAATTGGCTGGTAGTAATATCATCTATAAATAGTTCAATAAACACGGTTCTATACAGATCGAGGTAGTAATTTATATCACTTTCCAAGTTCTGAAATGTGTGTTTTAGTACCGAACATTTCCATTTCTACATCATTTATCACTTTGAATCCTGTAAAGATAAATTCAGTCAAATACGACTGTTTTGAGATTACCTATTATCGCATAGCGTATGTTGGACTACCTCCGCAATTCCAATATTTTCTAATTTTCGTCTGAAATTATATTTGTGTTTATTTAGATGTGTTCGTGGGTTATTATGATAAAGTGAAGCGATAGAAATGTTTAATGGAATTAAAAGTAAGGAATAAAAGGTATTTGAAAATGGTCTTGTTGTCTCAAAAATATGTGTTGTTAGTTATATAATTTCAAATTTATAATTTCTTATGAGCTTAGTTTTTAAAACAATGTCATTAACAGTTACCGGTAATTTTGCGATTTAGAAAAAAATGTCTTCTTATCTTTAAATAAAATGTAACAATACTTAAAGTTAAAGACTCTGCAAACAGATAATTTGTGTTCCGCTAGGTTTCATAACAAAACAGCAGTGATGAACATTGTTACCTCCCTCGTCGTCTCATATGCTTACTACACTTACTTTTTAAACATCTTTTTTAAAAACAACTTTCAAATCCGTTAAAAGTTTCGGAAATGACCACGATTTGTACCAATACTAGTTGCACAACAAATCTCGGCAAAAATATAAAAAACCGATTTTTTTAAGTTAAATACGATAACCTACCTTGATTTGCTGACATTTGCGAACGGCTTGTCTTGATCGGGAACATTTTTGGGTGATAGATTTAAATAATTACTAAACATGGAAATTTTTATTAACAGACCGCGAGACATTTTTCATTTTTTTAAATTTAGAAAAGTATCTTATAGCCGGATAGCATTATTAAAAATTATGGTCTCAAAAAAATATTTGGGGTAATATATACTCTGTGGTATTTATGCTGATTATACTACTTGTTATTTATTTACTATATTGATAGTTCAATTTATTTTAGTGAAGTAAATTAGTAATATGCTATATCAAAATATAAAGAATATAATTGTGGCAACTTCTAGTTTATTTTATACTTTCTTGGGTAAATATTCCAAAAATCTTAAGCTTCATTGTTATCAAGAGCACTAAAATTTGAATTATTGAAATATTAATCTGAAATTGAGAGCTCGATCGTTTTGATAATGTTACTTGACATAACTAAGGGAATCTTTTGTTTTCTCGATATGCAGCGTATTAAAATACAAGTATGTAGTATGCAATCGTACAGGATCATTGTTCTATAGAAGGCCTAATTAGTATTCTCTCTTCCAGAACCTTGGAGAATACCGCGTAAACGACATCTAAATTTTCGTTCGTCATACTCGAGTGGTAGAGCGTTTGTATAGTTTCGGGAGTCGACCCATGCTGTTTCTAATATGTTACAATAATGTGGAGATGGTAGCGACGTTTTCATTCAACTTTGTTTTTCCTGTAGGCTGTAGAATTTTTGCTGCTTTTGCCAACTCGTTCTACTCGAGTTGTGCATATTTTTACATTGGAATTCACAATTGTGTGTTTAGAGATAGCACTAACAATTGTTTTCACTATTTCTGAGTACATAATGAAAGTATTGACGGAATATGGTGCCCTGCTTATTCTGTAGTTTAATGAGAATATTGGTGGTCAAATTATCCTCTAATCTTGTAGATTGTATTTAAATACATGTTTTTAAATAAACGGATCTGCATTTAGGTGTGATTTTGATTCATTGAGTAGGTTGATGAGTTCTGCATGCCTTACTAGGTCAAACGTTTTTCGTAGTCGAAGAAACATGTCTGAACATCGTCAGTTCCAACACTTTTTGAAATAGTAAATTCAGAGTAAACAGTGCTTTATCATTTCCAGACCAAAACTGAAACCAAATTCTTGTACATATTGCTCGAACTTTACAAATATTCTGCGGTATATAATTATTCAACAGCAGATGAATCATCAGTGACTGATTGTTTTGCTTTTAATTATGGTTATTATATTAATGTGAACTCATTTAGAGCATTCTTTTTGTTTTGGAAGGTACTTGTTGTCAGAGTGCGTATAAGGAGAGTGGTGCCAAGCCCGGAAGCAGAGCCATTTCCTGCTCATTTTCTACCAATAAGAATCCACTCTAAAATCGATAAAACGAAGCTTATGTGTTATGCAACCATTTAGACCTGTGCCGATTATTATACGTCCAGCGGGGTTACCAGATTGCATGAAGATAAACATCGTGAAAAATCAATAATATTATTTCACTCATTTTGCTCAAGGGAAAATATCATTCAAGAGATCAGCCATTGATATTAGTTATTATTGATTAAGTTGATCTTAAAATTGATTACATTCAAAGCAAAAAAATAAGTAATTATAAAACTCAGGTACATACCTTTAAAGACTTAGTGGGTGGCAAACCAAAGGCGATAAAGGGGCAGGTGTTGACTGCTTTCCTTCCTTCTCCAATGACGGGATGTTCTGGTTTAAATCATTTCATCTGGGAAGTGACAACCCCACGGGTCCGACTGGGTCACCAAGTTGAATTGGTGACACCACCCATGAAAATGGACACGTAAGATGCCGAAAAGAGCCGGTCCTGGGGATCGCCAGGGCATGTCTGGAGCCGGCGCTGGACATGACAGGCGTCGGTGGCAGGGTGGTGAGGAGGCGGGCCCCTATACAGCCCAAGAACGCCACGAACCAGAAGAACCAGAACAACAATCAAGTTGACCATCACCAACGGACTCCACCCGCAGAAGGTGTAGCAACCGCTGTGAAAAGACAGCGCATTGGACTGCGCTTGAATTTATAATACCATGAACCCTTGGCCAGGACTCTCACACACATCACTCAAACAAGTTACAACAAGAATCGTCACAAGCATTTTCGCCTGAACAATTGGACACACTAAAGAGCCATTTGGTCGAAATGCAATCGATCCAGAGCCTGAAACACCTTTGGCACAAAGAGCGGACGAGAGTCAACAACTTCAACAAGAACAGCCAACCAACGCTGACCTGCTTGAGAAGATCCAAGCAGAAATGGAAGGAGCTCTTAGAGAGTATAGTGGAACAGATCCACTGACTAGATCAACTCTTCCCAAACTAAGATCTTCTAAGAAACTAGGTATCGTCTTGCAGGCTATGCTTAAAACTATGTAGAAGGATTCTCTAGTGACATCCATATGCAATTTACTTTTAGACAAACACCCCGAATACCACCTTGGCAAAAAAGGCTTGAAGGGAAAATTAATTCTCTTCTGAAAGACCTGGACCAACGAGGGGTCAGGAACAACAGAATAGAAAGACTTGTCAATGCCGAATTATGGGATGGAGAAAACATCACATCTCAGAAGTTTCTGGAGACAGAAGCTCTCCGTCTACTCAAGTCGATTGAGAAGGTACAAAACTAGTCACCAACGGAAACTAGACAACGCACTATTCCGAAAATCAAAAAAAAGGTTTTATAGTAAAAGTAAATACAGCAGGGGCACTTCGAAAAGGGAAAACACCAAGACCAGATGGTGTACAGAATGGATAAAGAAACTTTACGCACCCACGAGAAATTAACAGTACTCATTAATGACATAATTATCCATCCACACAAGATGCAATTGAATCCATGGAGGAAGCCTCTCAACATTATACAAACTTTTCCTTTTCAGACATTGTGAGCCATACCGAACAACAAAAGGATAAAAACTCGATGGGTGCAAAGAACAACTAATAATTGATTCCGTTGTCTGCAATCAAGCCCACGCCAAACGACGAAATTTCTATATGGCATATGTGGACTACAAAACGGCCTTTGATGCAGTTCCTTGGAAACTTTATAAAGTAAATAATTATATTGTTAACTGAGCATGACTACCTGGCAGGCTCAACGAATTGATCACTTCGCCTGCCTTGCCATGAAACTGTATCCAACAGAGTTCTATACTTAAAATAGTAGAAGGATTCTCTAGTGACATCCATATGCAATTTGGCCTGGACAAATGCCGAATTATTAATATAGTAAAAGGCAAAATACAGCAGGGGCACTTCGAAAAGGGAGATGGCACCTCAATTGAATCCATGGAGGAAGGCCATACTTACAAATACCTTGGAATAAAGCAGGCTCAACGAATTGATCACTTCGCCATGAAAAATAACCTATCAACAGAGTTCTATAGAAGGGTAAGACGACTGTGGAAAACTAAGCTTAACAGTAAAAATCTGTTTCAGGCTATTAACACCTACGCGTGTTCAGTACTCAGTTACTCATTCGAAATAATTAAATGGTGCAAGACTGACATTGAACAACTACAACGGAAAGTTCGAGTTCTACAAACAAAAGCTCAAAATCACCATCAAAAGAGCTCTGTCGAACGTACAACGTGGCCACGGTATGAAGGAGGAAGAGGATTGGCAGATATAGGCAAGTTACGTGATCAACAAATTTCTAATTTGCGTAATAATTTCCAGAAACTCGCAGAATTTTCTGGTCTACACAGAGTCATATGTCAGGTTGATGACTCGACAACTCTGTGACTAACAGAACAACAAGTTCAAGAATACCAACCGACAACTGATCAGAAACTGCTCAAATGGAAAGAGAAGTCGCTTCATGGAAGACATATAAATGGCGTCAACCAAGATTATGTCGACAGTTTAGCGTCGAACCACTGGTTGATCGCTGGTCATATGTTTCCTAAAACGGAAGGCTTTATATTGGCAATCCAAGATCAAGTAATACCAACTAAGAACTATCTAAAGTACATCGTTAAAGACCCTTCTATCAACAACGACCGATGCAGATACGGTTGCCAAACATCTGAATCTATCCAGCATATCACAGAAGGTTGCCAAGCGTTCGCTGCAACTGAATACAAAGAACGACACGATTCTGTGACAAAAATACTGCAGCAGGAACTAGCGCTTAAACTTGAGCAATCACAGTCGGTAAGAACACCCTACTATATATACAAACCAGAATATATTTTAGAAAATAACAACTAAAAGCTGTACTGGGACCGGACGATATTGACCGATCGGACTGTTGCTCACAATAGACCTGATATAGTTTTGATTGATAAAGTTAAAGTTTCTAGAAAATAACCTTAATTGACATAGCAACCCCTAACAACAGTAATATAAATATTAAGCATGATGAAAAAATAGCCAAATATAGGGATTTAGAATTTTAAATACAGAGACAATAAAACATGAAAAACACTCGAACGGTACCAATTGTTATATCAACTACAGGAGCAGTCCCAAAATATCTATTAAACAATTTGAAATACCTCAGTCTGGACGAACATCTTTACCAACTGATGCAAAAAGCCGTCCTGTTAGGAACAGCCCCGTTGGTCAGAAAATTCATGGGGAACGGCAGCCACGACGCCAACCACGGACCTGATAACCTGGCAAGGGCTCCCACAGAGCTAAACCGTTTTGATATGTAATATATCTGGGGTTTAGTGAATTTTTAGTGTGATGCCATACATTGTATGGTAAAGTCGGGGATTTTATTTACAAATTTCTGAATTGATAATTGGGGTCCATAGTTTAATTTTTTAAATTCCTCACTATCGTAAGTATGCAACATCAACTCTCCATACTTTCTAATATGCAGATTGTCAAGGTCTGGTTGTTCCTATCGACCTATTTTCTACAGATAGTTTTTGAATACTGTTGTCAACATTTTATAATACAGGTACTTTTTATTTTTAAGCTTAAATTTAATAAAATTTAACTATGCAAATGCTGAATTTATGTAGATATTGTGAGATTTACTTTAAATCGTCAGATTTGGCAACTCTGCGACAAACACTAAACATCTATACTCCTCTTCCTATAGTAAACCGGAAATCAGTGCAATAGCCTTCTTATACATACTCTGCTTGTTGCATAAGTAGTTATGCACAAATTAGTTGCTTACATATCTTTTGGAGTCGCGGTCAAACAATAATTAAGGCTCATGAAGTTGTAAAAATGAGAACAATGCAAAATTTGCTGCGCCTAGCCTTTAAAGTACTTAGTGGAGGGGCTGACTGTGGTGGGAGAGACTGAAGGAAAGCTCACGAAGGGGGTTCCGCAGCGGTCGATTCTTGGGCAGACGCCCTGTAATATCCTATAAGATCCGGTCTTGGGGTTGTCTCTGTCCAAGGAATGTTACACTTTAGCCTTTGCCGATAACCTGTCTATTGTGGTGCGAGCCATGTGGTGGGGAATAACACTAGAATCGAATACTGTAGGCAGTAGTTCTAGGTGTATACTTAGACAACCAAATGCCTCATACTGAGAGGGTGACTATCTCATGGCGAAGTTTTTTAATTAGGCTGACAAGATTTGTGAAATGCCTGGGCATTGTTAACGATGACAGGCAATGATGGGTGGGACCGACAGGAGAGCGTCTGGCCAAAGCACAGAAGATGGAAGAGCCAGTTCGCCAAATGTTGGGGGGCTTAGAGCGGTTAAGGATGATGCTTGTGGGGATAGAAGAGAGAATGTATCGGGGGAATATATAGACAGACGCTCTTGAAGGTGGCGTGAACATATCGAACTGTTTCGTGCCTATAAGCTCTGCGCCATTACGACTGAGAAAGCTGGAGTTTGTGGGAGAGTAAGCTGGTGTCAATCAGTTTACGGTCCAGTGGACAAACATACTGAACACTAGGAGGTAAGACATACCTACATAATTTTTTATTATTGGTAATATCATTCTTGCGAATATACAATTTTGGGTGTATAATTTAATCCCAGAGAGACCTTTATTATTTGATACCTCTTATTTCAATAATTTAAGGAAATCATTAAAATGTCATCTCCAGCTATTTTATCATAAAAGTCAAAACCGTTTAAGATTCATATAATACGATAAAATTGTTTTTTCTATAAAATTATAGCCCATGTAAAACTTCGGTATCTTTTAATGCCATTCTAAAGTTGAGAAAACATTATCATTGAAGCCTGTTCTTTCTACAACAATCATATATTGTTTTTAAATAGGAATGCAGCTTATTGCAATTTATGGTATTAATACATTAAATACTTTTTAACAATTATGAATTGTTTTACAACTTTTCTCATAGCAAATTTATTGCATATGATTATAGGTTATCACAGATTATATCCGATATATGTTGTCAATTATGAGGATTTCTTCATCGGGTAATTTTATACTCTCATAAGTGATAATTTAACAAATGCTTTTGTTAACCTAGTTTTCCACTTATTAAGTTTTGAAACACTAATCGTTTTCTAATACATTGTAATTTGCTCGAGAATGTCAAACAATTCCTATGCAACAGCAAAAGACAATGGAGCAGTTTTTTAGTCATAGTTACTAGTTGTATATAAACTTGAAAACAAAATGTTAGTTTTTCGACAAAATATTTGTTATTTGAAAAATCAATGTTTAATCGTAATTCCGAATGATGTTAAAGTGAATTTTGTATGTTTCTTTATATTGTATGCCTACGTAAAATTGGGTATATAAAATTTTACACTACTTATATTTCCGAGATAACTGTTTACAAATTGTCCAACACTATACTCAAGTTATTAAGTTATTTGTTAATTTTTGTTGTTACTCGGTTTCAATATTATTAAATTAGACAGCAAATTGTATCTTTGCTATTTTTTCTTAATCCTATAATTTTTTTAACTTTGCATATCATCACATTTTTGAAATAGCAAAAGTAGTAATAATTGATTTCGGTAGGTATTTTGTAGTCCATCATAGATTTCTCTAAATTCTCAACAATCAACATTTCATGGTTCAGTACAGATGAATGGCCCTGGGAGTTATAAATAATAACAAATTGTCTTACAAATTAGATTCAAATATCTATATATAAATAGGCAAAGCTAAACGGTTCGGTACCTTTTTCTTCTCTGTCCCTCAACCCATTTTCTTTATTTTTGTTTTGTTTTGTAGCTATTGACGACCTTTCTTTATTTATATATTTTAAAATAAGTAATTTAAAGATAAATTATTAATAAAATTCAAGTGAGTGGCGCTCACTATGAACCTGTAGCTTAATCTAATGTACGACATTTGACAGCAGTCAACAGTCAAAATCCAATTGTGTACAATCGTAGCTAGGTATAAAAGGGTATAAAAAGGTATAAAAAATATTACTAAAATAATCAACATTTATTTACAAAGATGTAAGCTCTAAAAGCCTTCTTTTCTATTCCTTTATAACGTTATTTAAAAATAAAACGATGAGTACAGCAATTACGGAAGTGACCAAATTCAATGGGCTTATACGAAGTTTGCGTAATTACAGAAGAACCCAAATGAAATGTTTTATGTAAGTTCACAATTTAGAGATCACTAAAGCTAAGTGATACATTTGATTTCTGAACCACAAGAGTTGAATATGTACATTTTTCAGACATGAATGTCTCACAAATTTAATAAAAATTTACTTATATTTAGGAAAACCATATACGTCCATTATCAAAAGGTACTAAAACAGTCAGGAGATGTGATATGCAAATATATTTTATTATTCATATTTATGCCATGTGCAAATAAAACTTAAATAAATATTACAGTATTAGCAATAAAATAAGACGAATATGTACCTACCAACATGTTTGATGAACCCTTGAATTTATGAGTAAAGCTCGGTCACCCATGTACCATTAATTAAACATACAAATAGAAATTGAATAAGTATTAGTAGTAAAATGAAACAGATTATTTTGCAACTTCTATTCAAGTGGAATTGTCATTTAAGTTTATTTGTTATATTATCCTACCGGTTAACAGCTGAATTATTTAATATTAAGAAATTTCATGTTAACTAAATTTTTGCCTTTAATTTCCACTTACTGCCTCTTTGCCATACCTTATATCATTAGGCTAAGCATTAAGAGTGTGCACCCAAATAAATAAGTGATATATATCGGTGAGTATATCAGAGTTGTTATGTTCCTGTGAGTGATTTTTAAGTTGATAATGCTTTTGCGTAAAATATGCCCCAGGACAAACTTATGAGGCAGGTACACTGTCAACCAAATTGCTATTACTCATGGATAGCATTCTGAAGAAAGTCACTAAAACTCATGATTATGTTAACTATTTTATAAATTTTTCATATATTGAAAAACCATAACCAATACCAAAAGAGAGGTTTTGATATGTAAAATGGAATTATAGAGGAGGGTGAGACCTAATCATTTCTTCTACGGTTGTTGCAAGTTGACCTCCCTTTATCAGGTTTGGTAGGATATGTCAAATACAATACAAACGTTCTTTAATATCCTGCTTAACTTTCCAAAGGTAGCCCAGTCAGACTCCTATAATTTTTCTTTATAATCACTGCTTCTGTTTAGATATGTTTTAAGTAAACATGATCGTCCTCTTCATCCAATCCTTTATTTTTAAGGATGTACTATAAATGCTTTCTGCGTTTGTTAAGTACATTTTTAGGCCGATTTCACATTCTTTGACTATCGTTCTTTTATAAAAAAGGTATCATCAGCAAATCTGGGGCTATTTAACCGTTGTATTTCTTGGGAAGCCCATATGATCTTTCCAGTTCAATTTATTTTGATACTAATTCGTTAAAAGATGAAATTCATAGACACATTCATTTTGGATTTAACATGTGAATTTATTCTAAATATGGAATTAGAAAGATCTTTGAGCTATATATAAAAACATGAAGACGAACAAATTAAAATATTTCTGTCTGAATTTGGTAGGCATTATTTAATTAATTATTCCTGACTAGTAAATTCATTACGGCTCCCCTGTTTCTGAATATTTTAGTGACATCCAAATAAGGGTCGACAAACTGAATAAATACGTGTTCTGTGCTTCTGTTGTCATTCACGTAATTTTAAATTATCATCAGTAACCCTATTTCAGCAGCTTTTTTATTTTTAAATTCTGATGACTTTTTCGTGTACATTTATTTCACCAAACCGTTTATATTTAATGATCGAGTAAAGCCACGGTTACTTTTGTCGTGCTAATTTGGTCTAAGTGATGACGACCTGTTATAATATTTCCCAATATCACTAAAGCTAATCATAACGATATTGAAACGTGTTTTTTAGGAGTTTGACAGGTATTATGGAGGATTCAAATTGAATCAAAGAGAACCTGCCGCATTGCAAAACAAAAAATTAATTATATGTCATTGTACACAAATTAATTATGGGTTATCGCATATAGCAAACTATTTGGTAAATAAGGGTAAATTTGAATTGGAAAAAAAGTGAAGATTATCAAAAGTCGGAAAGCAATCTATACGTTTGGCTAGATTTCAAAACAAATGGACACAATGACAAATAACATATGTTGTTCTAATTTCAGTAATATATCTAAAGTGTGCGAACCTGCAAAAAATGTTAATTAACTAAAGTGTAATTTCTTTGGTATTTTTCTGAAAGATAGTTGTGGGGTTTCTGGTTTTTATTTTTTGGGTATAACATCACACAAACGCTGTATATTTCAAATAGCCCAAGCGTTTTAAAGTCTAAATCAGACCTGGTTTTGAATAATAATTAACTAAACACAAACGAACAAGGAATTTTAAAATTAAAAGGCTTCGTAATGACAAACTGAGTAAATCATATTTTAACATTAATGTTTTTTTTGCTTTGGTAGATACACCAAGTTTCTAACAGCTTAGGCCAATGCTATTCTGACAAATATGTAATAAAAAATAATAATACTTCAGTTTGTCCTTTACCTTAGCTTTTCGCAAAGTAATCTTTATTTCTCTGGAGCTACTTTTTTGCAATATTAGCCCGTTAGACCTGATAGGCTATTCAATTATTTACTAAGCTGTATATTTATTAAGACATTAAAAAGAGATAACTATTTAATATTGTACAATTTAGCACTAAATGTAGTTTTCAGTTTAAGTAAAACTTATTCAAGAGCTTTTTTTATCTAAATTTTATTGATTAAAAAAAATTGATGGACGACCACAATTTTATTATTCCTAAGAGCTGGTTTTTAAGTCGTAAGAGAAAAGTTTACACTATATGCCTTATTTTTATGACCTGCGGCCTTAGTTTTAACCACTGAAATACTTTCTTTCTGTATCATAATTAACTTACTGACTTCAGGAGCAGCTTTGAAGTGATTCCAAGGCAAATTTTTAATTTTCCGGAAACCATTTCTCTTTACTTCAAAAAAATAGAGTTCGTTGTACATTTCACAAACATTATGAGATGGAAAAAATTCTATGTTATACTTTTGTAAGTATACATATACTTTACTCTTCTGCTTAGAACTAATGAACTGTGTACAGTCGAAACATTTCGTTAGTCTCCTTTGTATTTTTGACTTCTAAGAACAATTCGTCTCATACATCGTTCTACGTAAAATCTGTAACTGTGTACACACGTCCTTACATTGCAATTCACTGCGTTTTATCTCGTAGAAGCAAATTGCCGCTAAAAGCAAAGGAAATGATTTTCAAACACAGAATAAGCATGAGGTATATATGGCGCTTTTGATGTTGACTTCAAAAATATAAATCGGGTTGGGAATATTGAGAATTAAATCAACAAATCGAAACACAATAATAGATAGCTTATCAGTGACGAAGGCTATTTTGGTTCATGAGGTCGTCAGAAAAGGTTGGTCGGTAGATTTTTGGTCTAGATGGAGACAAATAAAGTAGTGATTTTCTCCTAATATAGAAATGGGCATGCAATATACTAGGTTCTAACTACTATAATAAATAATTATAGGTCTAGACAGATCTAGAGCCATCACTAGGTCTTAATAATACAATTTTGATGTACCACTTCCCATTCATTTTTTCCTTACTATTTGAGAATGGTTTACAACATTAGAAAAGTTTCAAGAGGGTTCAAGAACCATGAGTAAACTTTCTTAATTAGCGAAAGCTTTTTAACGGATGTCTTCACTTATACCCGCGAGCATGGCCCACATGGCTTGTTAAATGAGAAATTTCGCTAAATGGTACCGAAACTGGTAACGCTATATAACATGGATTACATATTATCTAGATTATCTATATAAAACTGATTTAATATTTTAATGCGAAATCAATATCGTTTTCGTGTAAGTTAAATAAAACCTATCGAAGCAACTATGATATTACCTTTTAGTGTGATTTGTGTCCTAGGAATTACAGGTAAAAGGTGCACACTCCGACTTGGGGCCTTTGTGAGCTAGTTTTTCCTGAAACTCCTAGATGTTAATATATATGTCACTAAAATGAAAATTACTTGGCTATATACCATGGTTGGATGACATGCAAAAAAGTAGATTATCTTTTTAATTAGTTTATGTTATGTAAGGATACCATACTAATTGTTATGATTTATTTTATAAATGAAATGTAAAATCTTTAAGAAATAAAAATGAAAAACCCTTGTGCAAGAATTAAGAAATCATATTAATCACGACATGACATCTAGAAGTGATATTGATAGTGATTAACCATACGGTCCTCAAATTAAAAAAATAACTGTAGTTGCTGATATTCATTAAATATCAAAGTAATTGTTAAAATTTATTAATAATAGCAACCTAATATACAGCAGCAACAACTAATAATGTACATGATCAAAGGTATATAAACAGTTGTTTACCTGTATCTACTACATACAAATAAAATTGGAGAATCTATCTATCTGCGAGTTCAAAATAGCTGGTATTATTTAAGTATGTACCTACTGCTAATTAATTGCGTTGTATTAAGTACTCAAAATGGAAAAAATATCTATTTGTTCGTTTATCAGCTTTTCTGTATAAAACTTTATGAGGAATAAACTCTGAAATGACATAGCAGATTTAGAAGAAACTTTCACCGGTAGGTAGTGGGTATTGTAAGGAATGCGAGAGGATAAAGATTATTTAGTTTTTTGCGAAAAAAATGTCATTATTCTATTGCCCCAATGAAAGACAAATCAATGAACGAACAAACACCCATTTGCATATAAAACTGGCACACAAATAAAAAACTGGTCTGTGGGTACAACCAATTTGAGGACAGTTTGACTCGTACCCTCTGAAAATAATGCGTTAATTGCAAAAGAACGCTAAAATTGACTATATTTGGCGATTTTTTGCAATATACTGAAATTTTGCGAGTATGTGGGCCAAACGGATCTCAAATTCGGATACAGTGCATCGAAATCGAAATACATAATACCGGATGGGTCTGGTCAAATGTACAGATTACTTTTTTGTGTAATTAATTATTAATTTTAAAACCCAATAAATCTGTGCATATTCTGGAATAATGTTTTATTGCAACATCTAAGACACTTTTATACAAAATTTGATAAAACCTGTGCAGACATTTTGGCACAAACAGATAATTGCAGAAATACAGCCCAGGTGTATCCCACACCAAAAACAACAACACAACAAAACAAACCAACAAACACATTTTCGAATATATATTGGTAGCGATGTCCATCATGAAATTAGAGCAATTACATCTGTTTATGAACTTTTCTAAATGTTTCCCCATTTTGTTTTCTGGATAAGCTGATTCACCTAAATATTTCTTGAGGTGTGGATAAATTAAATTCTCTGTATTGCACTAATGTACTAAAACAAAAGTTAATAAGGTTTCAACTGTTAATTACACACCGTAGAAGCTGCTTTGGTAAATTTGTAAAAGAACTCTTTCCGCAAGTAAACATCTTAAGCTGCTAACATCGCATACATACTATCAAACGACTAATAATCTGTTGATACTCAGAACATGATGGTTTCAAACTGAAAAGCACACCTATGCTAAATAACTTGAAAGCTATAGGGTTCATCTTCAAGGACCTTTTAAAATATACAATACATGTCACAGAATTGCTGTAAATATGTGTACATAATTTTTTTCACTTACCTACATTCTGGTATCGAATTTGACGAATACCGTTGTCAATAACATGAAATCGATTTCAATAACGCTGCCCCTTTTCAATATACTTATCAAGATGGCCCGTCTGGCAGCTACTGTTAAATTGGGTATAAATCAAATATACCGATAAAGCTATCGAATTTGTTATTCACGATTTTCGGATGTAATTTATTCCATTTGTCATACTTGTCAAAATGTGATGGGTTGATTTAAAAACATATACTGATGTAATTGGCTGTGTATCGATATCATACTTGTTTTATATGTGGGGATTAAGATTATTCACTTACAGGTTAATGATCGTGTGTTTACTGCTGGAAAAGGCACCAACCTGTAAAGAACAGACAGTTATTAATAAACTTGTTATTGATTTTTTTTCTATTTAACAACTTTAATAACAAGAATTTATTATGATAATTATAAAAATTATTTATAAAAAATTATGATATGTGTTGATGCCCACACGATAGAAGTGATTGACAACGACTCCAGCCTAGGGGTTCAACCAATAATTACTAATATATAGACCTGTCTGTTTCCATTAAAAAGGGTTAAACGATGTTTGCCGGAAATTAGTAAACAAATGCTTACCGATTCCAAACGTCTTTCCATTGTAACCAATAAGATCTAAACCACGGTGCAAGATTAAAAGGTGGATCGTCTTCCTATTACCACTGTACCAAAAACGTGTTTCCTTATTGAGGATTTAAACCTTTAGTCACTAGATGGCTCTGTGTAGCATTTGTACCATTCAAGGTCATTACCAATCTGCTGGTACTTTTTTTCATAATTAAACTACTTTTTCTCTATGGCAGTATGTTTCAAAAATAAGAACAATATATATGGTCGGCCTTTATGATTTTTCACTATTTACCATTTTTATAATATTTGTGTATCTAAGAAACTAACCCAGATTTAATTCTTACGATATTATGCATTTTATTAGTCTTTTGAACAAATAATTGGAAACTTATGGTGGCGCCATCGGTGTTTGTTAAATGAAATCCTCAATAATTTCTCAGCTTTCCATACTAGTCGGTACACCTTCTAATCTTACACGGATCTAAACCTAAGCAGTGTACGCAGTGATTGAACGCCGATGTTTTACGCCCTATATGGGACATTTCTGTTTGTTTACACTTTGATTTTGAGGTTAACCTCGATATTCATATTATTTCAAGTGTTTTAGGTGTGAAACTTGTTTAAAATCAGTGAATATCTTATGTAAGTATAAAAAACAATAATAAATTGGTATTCCAGCGTTTTATATGCAGGAAAACGGCACAATCGTTTGCCGAATTATCTTTCCACAAGTTAGTGTAAGATTCTAAACGTAGCCATTGAGTTTTACAAAAGGTCATTTAAGCAGCAAACAAAACTATATATTGCGTGGATAAATGGATGTTTTGATAATGACTCTTACATGTTACAATCAAGCCACAAAACATTTTTTTATTGTGTGCATTTTTAAATTTTAAATATATTTATATTGGTAGATAAGGTATATAGTTGTATTATTTTGATTGTGAATAATATGAGCCTTTAACTTAATGTTGCCGGGACGCGACTGTTGGAGCCGTAATATTTGTAAACAAATATATACGTGTCTCTTTCTAGTTGTTTCAACCCATTTTTCGCTCCGTCCTTATGCACTGAAAGATTGATTTATCATATTTTTGCCTCTCAGGATATCTATGAGGAAGACTTTATATAGAGGACTAGCAGTTACCAACTGCTTCACCAGCTCGTCTGTTTCTAATTTATTATAATTCTTAGTGTGTGTGCCAACGTAAATCTAGGGGGTATGTGATTCATCAGGCCATCTCGCCCATTCTCCCATAGGTAAATGAAGTAGCTTTCGCTTCAAATGTGAGAACAGTTACAAACACCCTCTGTGATTTAAGGGCAGTTACACTTAGATTTTTGTATAAAAAATATGTGTGACATTTTCTGACGTTCACAGGTTTATGCATTTATTTCGATTTTCTAGGGAACGGTTGCTGTTCCTGCAAAATCAACACGGTGGCCTGAATGTAACCTGTAAATCTTAAGCTTCTATGTACAGTAATTTTCAATCTTAGGAGTCAGATCAACTTTTCGAAATTTCTATATACCTATGTTATACATTTTAAATATTTACCTGCTACAGAAAAGAAGTGAGGAGAGAAAATCCTAATGAATAGGCAGAATAATCACTGCTCTACTCAACAACCACATCAGAATTATGTACAATTCAATAGTAATATTAATCTGTTTTTTATTCTCTTTAAATGTTCCGGACATTTCTGATAAAGGATACCTGATTAAGATCACCTGCTTTCGGCAGTCTGCCAGGGCCTATTTCCTTCATAACTAATGTTAAAAGATAACTTTTAAAAATTTGGGGGAATAATCAAGACTAAATTGTGTAAATTGACGAATTTTCGATTTTGGGGTGTATTTTATGTCAGACGCTTTCCGAAAATCGAAATCCCTTTTATCTCAAAACATACTAAGATTAAAATTTACAATAAAATAAGAGTAGGGCCTTACTTTAAGTTTACAGACACTTAAATTAAAAAAAAATGCTACAAACTTTTTCAAGGGCACCATGTAATATATAGTTATCATTATCATTATTATTATAAGGAATACGAAGTATTGTTTAATTTTTTTTTTAACTTATAGCTAAAATAATATTACAGAAAATGTAGAAAGGCATGCGTCACAAATCTTCATTCAAACACAAGATAACCTTGGCCAGCAAATTCGAAATTAAAACGAAAAATAAAAAAATGGTAAAAATACACAGTTTGGTGACCCAATCACGCCGACATGGTGCAAATAACTGAATTCTGATTTTATGGGGTTATGTAGGCCAAAAATATTCCGAATAACAACCATCCTCTTACCTCTAAACAAACTAAGATTAAAATTAACAATTAAATAGGAGTATGGCCTTACTTAAAGTTTACAGAAATGTCAATAAAAAATATATCAAATGAAAAAGTGCAATTTAAGAAATACTAATTATTGTTTAAAAAAATTTAAAAGTAAAAAATACAAAGAAGTAACCCTAAATTCTTCAATCGAATTTTCGTCTTCTAATCAATTACATCATAAAGAAAATTAAACAATGATAACATTCATCTATAATTATAAGAAATACCTACAACTATACTGAGGAAACTGTGGAACCTTTGGCGTGTCGCAGACGTAAAAACACAGAGTTTTGTACCCTAACACCAAATCTATCTTTTTTCAATCAACGCACGTT
The DNA here is from genome assembly GCA_034190945.1 of Octodonta nipae. NCBI lineage: Eukaryota > Metazoa > Arthropoda > Insecta > Coleoptera > Chrysomelidae > Octodonta > Octodonta nipae. The sequence continues at coordinate 38,826,003 of CM067217.1, read as the reverse complement.
TCAACAGCGAAACTGTCATCATCAAGGAGTAAACCAAAACTCAGTTTTTGAAAGGAGTAAACCAAAACTCATGCGTTGAGTGAAAAAACGAATGGTTTGGTGTTAGGGTACAAAACTTTGTGTTTATACGTCTAAAACTATAGTGTTTTAAAATGTTAAATTATTAAGATTTTAAGGAGATTATAAAAAAAATACCCATTACAAGAAGAGTATGGGACCAAAACCACTGAGTCTAAATTTTAAAATAACAGGTTACAAAAAAATTCTAATCTTAATTTTTGAAGATATTATGGCAAATTAGAGAAATAAATGAAATTTATAAATTTCATTTTTCAAGTGTATCAAACGAAATGCTATACTATTTTGGTATTATCTCCAAAACTACTGAGCATAAAATTTTGATGAAAACCAATTACATTAGGCCCCCAACCAAAAAATAATAAAAAAAGAAAAATAAAATAAATTCAACCGTATCGTGGACCTAACATGTTAGATATTGTTTAAAAAATTTCACAATGTATGGTTTAAGAGCTACTAAGAATTTGTAAAAATCAGACATCATTTTTTATAGTTATAAAATGTATGGTTTAAGGAAAAAAATTGAATATGCAGCCACTCCCTTAACTCCAAAACTATTCAAACCTAAGCGGAAATACTGAAGTTAACGAGGTCAAATTATAATGTCAAAAAAATAAAATAATATTATCTCTGAAATATGTTTCAAGTTTAGCTAATGAGGGATTTTACTGAACAATCAGCCATTTACGCGTTACTTTTGTTTTCATTTGTATCTTAACTACAGAACTACAGTATGTAATATAAGATTATTTTATTCTTCATTGCCTAAACTAGAATATGCAAGATGCGGTCAAAAATAAGAAACATTTTAACTCAGCATTCTGTACATTTATATTTACTTTATCATATATCGATATTGCTTTAGTAGACGTAAAAGATGTGTCCAAGAATAACAATGCGAAGGATTTCCCCAAGAAAAATGGCTCATTGCTCAAATTATGCTATTATCTCCCCATGAATATTCGTCATTAACTCCAATTAATAAAATCCCCGCAGTTTTATCAGCTTCAACAATGAAATCATCACTGGTATCACGCAAATGTGACAATCTCGTAATTGTCACCTGCTTCTGAACAATATTTGCATATTCAAAACGTTTTTTATACAACGGCTCTTATGGTAATTTATTCTTCATTCACCATAATGGTGTGTGAAGTTTTTTAAGATATGTATCTCGAGTGATAAACTGTTTAATAAACATGTTATGTCTCAGGGTTCTTTCTGTGATGCCCAAGGTGATAATCATACAGTTTCATGTCCAACTAGCAAGAGAAACATAAACCTTTTAAACTAATGCCTTTCTAATGAAAATAATGTGTTAAAATAAAAAGTTATTTTTACAGAAAAGTGTACTAATTAATGTATTTGTTCGAAATATGTAACAGAAACTATAAAGTCGCAGGTAAACATCTCGTTAAAATACAAGCTGTAATCTATATATTAATGGGCAAAGACCAAACGGTTCGGTACTATTTTCTCCTCTGTCCCTCAACCGAATTTCTTTATTTTTGTTTTATTTAGTAGCTACGAGCGTCAGTGCAGAATGCTTACATTTTTTATATATAATATTGTTTCATTCATTAAATAAACTAAAATAAAAAAATCATAATTTACGTCCACACTGTCAATGTCAAACAGTGCCGCCAAATTGTTTGGAGAGAAAATCGTAAGGTCAATTGACTCCAATGAGAAAAACAAACAACTAACAAATTTTGATCGGTTCCGAAAGTTATTCCAGATTATCACGCTATTCTGATATCACGCATAAAAATTTATATTATATGATAATAACTATTTATTAGGTACTCGCAAGTTTCATTTCTTTCTAAATGTGTTTGTCAACAACAATTAGGACTGTGTTTTGTGTGGCAAGTGATCAATGTGTTTTTGATAATATTTGATGACATTAACATAATGCTCTTAATTTATATTGTTTCTATTTTAAAGGTTAATAATTTCATATAATTTAAATAAGATTACAAAGCCCATGATATGTATACAAATAGTGACATTTAAGATAAATAGTTAGATCTGACATCATGGCAATAATTCTATTGATCACGGCCATATTTGTTTTAGTGAATTAGATTATTTTTATTTCAGTTTGATATATCTTAACATTGTTTGTATTGTACACCGTTTTATATCGACACCTACAATTCGAAGAAGAAGTTCCCAGTCTGCTTCCATGACATCCAACATCCAACCCTTTGACTTATCCAAGGCCACAAACACACACACACACACACACACGCACACTCACACACACACACACACCCGGGGTGGTTGTTGGTCCACTACCGGGCAGCGGATAGGGGACGCTCTCCAGCAATGGGGAGTACTGAGGATTTCCTCAGGGCGGACCAAAATCAGATAGGGGAAGGAACCCCGAAAATAAACCTTTTATGGATATGGGTGATAAGTTGAACTTAATACCCCAGGTGGGTACCTCTGCAGAGGATAATCCCGCAAGACACTATCAAGCCAAGTCCTCCAAAAGGCGAATAGTGGAGTTGACGTCCCCCAAAGGGCAACAAATGAGAGTGGCGCTCCAAACAAATTAGGAGCAAAGATCAATGAGCTCTTCAGGTTCATTGGGCCTAGGCACAATGTACATCATGAGATCAAGAAACTGGCACACGCCATTAAATCAGAATATGACAAATATCAGACGTCAACGACGCGGCCACCTCCTGTAGCGAAACCTGCCACAACACAGACATCGCCAGTAAAGGTGTCAAACACTCAGACACAAGGTGAAAAGCAAAAGGAGGTCCCAAAAGTGGCTGCCTCAAAAGCAGCTAACTCAAAACCGGCTGCATCAACCCCGGCGGCCCCAAAGCAGGCGGCTTCAATAAAAGTAGCCTCTGTAGCAAGGACCTCGCCACCGAAGGCCTCGCCTTCAGTAACCTCATCAAGTAAGGCACCACCACTTAAAACTGTTAAACCGGTGCTAGCTAGCAAGCTAAAGCCCGGTAAGGAAGGTTGCCAGAACATCGGGCAATCCACCCAGGGAACAACAAGTAGGGTGGTCAATTCAGAAGCGGAGAGAAACAATGGATTAAAATCCACAGACCAAAAACCAACCTGCAAACCAGTCGACTGACTGGCAAGTGGTAAAGAGGAAAAAGGCCCCGAGGACCAATAAGCAAAAACCAGCGCCACATTGTACGCTGCTTATAAAGAAAGGCGAGAAGAGCTCCCATGCAGATATCTTGCGAGGTATCAAGAATGATCCCACCTTGCAGGATATAGGCAAAAAAGTCAATAAGATCCGACGAACAGCTAAGGGAGATCTCCTTTTGTTATTCGCGAAGGCAGACGCTCAGGAGATGGAGCGCTATTGTAACGCCATCAAGAATAAGCTCCCAAGCGGGGCCACTGTACAATCTCGAATACCGCAAATCGAGATTGAAATTAAAGACCTGGACGAGATCAGTACCAAGGAAGACGTAGTAAACCTGCTCAAAGATAATATCGACGGCCTGGCAGAGATCACTGAGGAGGCAGTGAAATCACTTCGACGGGCATATAGATCAACACAAACGGCAGTTGTTTGTCTCCCAGAGGTCCAGGCCAAGAAAGCCATCGCACTTGGAAAGCTGAAACTTGCGTGGGGCACAGTACGTGTTCGCGAGAGGATCAGCCTTCGACGGTGCTTCAAATGCTGGCACTTTGGGCACAACACCCAGGCGTGCAGAGGCAAGACTGATCGAAGCAGTTGTTATCACAGATGCGGAGGCGCTGGTCACAATGCCTCGGCTTGTCAACAACCTGCCAAGTGCTTACTCTGCAAAGAGAAAGATAGTAGGTCAGACTGCCGGCACGCTGCGGGTAGTTGGAAATGTCCGATCTACCAACAGGCGATGAGAGCAGCACAAGCCCGTAAATGAAAGTACTGCAACTCAACCTCAACCATTGTGAAGCAGCCCAGGACCTACTGGTACAGCGGGTGCGGGAATTGGATTGCGACGTAGCCATAATCTGCGAGCAGTACAAAAACTTCGACACCCTGTCCTGGGTAAATGACACAACGGACAGAGCAGCGATATGGGCTTGCGGTAAACTTCCGTTCCAACAACTCCCAAATACCCCCGAACCATGGCTTGTGAGAGCCAAAGTGGGAGGGGTTCACTTCTATAGCTGCTATGCACCTCCTAGTGCACAGCTCGAGGAGTTCGAGTTATTCTTGGACACCTTGGCGGAGGATGTACGGAAGCGTGAATCGGTCGCCATCGCAGGTGATTTCAACGCCTGGGCAATTGATTGGGGATGCCGGGAAACGAGCGCGAGAGGACGAGCTCTCCTTGAGACCATGTCTTCGCTTAACCTGGTACTCCTCAACACAGGAGCCGTAAGCACATATCGCAAAGGCACTGCCAGCTCCATTATCGACATGACATTCGTTAGCAGCAACCTAATTAAAGGGGGCTGTGAGTGGCGGGTCGATGAAGAGTTTACTAATAGCGACCACCAAGCTATTATTTGCATCAACGAAGCGACGGAGATCGCGACAGGGCTCACAAGCAGGAAGTCAACTAGAAGGTCTCGACCTATGATGCCATTTACAACGAACGATCTCACAACACCTAAAGCACGAAGATCAACGAGCACGGATTCTCTCAAACAAGAAGATTCTCTCAAGCTGGAAGGAGTTGTGTGACGAAGTTGATCAAGATCCATGGGGAAAACCGTATAAAATCGTGATGCATAAAATTAAGGCCCCCCCATGACAACAACGAACTGCCCCGAATCATTGCACCGCATTGTCACTCACTTGTTTCCTGCGAAACCTGAGCTACCCGCTTATCCTGCGTGGCAGGTGAGGGACGAAGACATACCATCAATGACTACGAATGAGCTGATGGGCTCCTGCAACCGGCTCCAAAACGGTAAGGCTCCCGGTCCAGATGGCATACCTAACATCGCGCTAAAATGCGCCATAGCCAATAGGCCTGACATGTTTCTACGCATGTATGAGACCTGCCTAAAGCAGGAGGTTTTCCCGACTAAGTGGAAAAAACAGAGGCTTGTGCTCCTCCCTAAAGGGGGAAAGAAACCTCCCGACGAACCGTCATCATATCGTCCCCTCTGTATGTTGGACTCTGCGGGAAAACTCCTTGAGAGGATAATAGCAGATAGGCTGGAGCCCTACGTTGAGCCGAAACTTTCCACCAACCAATTCGGGTTCAGAAAGGGGAGATCAACCATCGATGCCGTGACACTCGTTACCAACATCGCCAGAGAGGCTATCTCGGGAAAGAGATGGAGAAGAGGTGGAAAAAAGTACTGTCTAATAGCCACCCTGGATATCAAGAACGCCTTTAACTCGGCCCGCTGGGATCGCATTTTAGAGGCTCTTGCCAGGATGGAGGTTCCTCAGTACTTACGCAGAATGGTTTCAGCGTATTTCAAGGACCGCATCTTGTTGTACCAAACTGAAAATGGGCAAGTAGACTATAAGATCACAGGAGGTGTACCTCAGGGCTCTGTTCTGGGCCCACTCTTATGGAACGTAATGTACAACGACCTGCTCCTGCTCGGTCTGCCTGAGGGCGTCAGGCTAGTGGCATTCGCCGATGATGTGGCATTGATCATAGTGCGCAAGCACATAGAGGAGATACAAACAACCTTCTCATTCGCTATAGCCACAATTCAGCATTGGATGCTCTCAGCGGACTTGAGTTTAGCAGAGCAAAAGACCGAAACACTTCTTGTTAGCAGTCGAAAGGCAAGGGAAAATTTGGGGGTGCTCCTGGATACACGGCTCAACTTCAAAGAGCACATAATCGCGGCCAGCAAGAAAGCAGCTGGGGTACAGGGGGCATTATCTAGAATAATGCCAAATGTCGGAGGCCCTAGACAGATAAGAAGACAGCTACTGGCAACAGTAACTACTTCTGTTTTGTTGTACGGGGCACCGGTATGGGAGAAATCGCTCGAGCTACCATCGTACCGCCGGAAAATGAAATCAGTCCAGCGGCTCTCAGCGATTCGAGTGGCATCATCCTACCGCACTGTGTCTTACGAGGCGGTGAGTGTGATTGCCTATACCCTACCAATCGACATCCTGGCTGCAGAAAGGGGACGGCTTTATCGCAGAAAGTTAGAGAAAGACCAACCGACAGGAAACAGCGATGAAAGAGCCATGAGTCTAGGGCAATGGCAGGAGAGGTGGGACAGCTCTACTAAAGGCCGGTGGACATATCGATTGATACCTAACATCAGTCGTTGGGTCAACCGCCAGCATGGGGAGGTTGGGTTCTATATCACTCAACTCATGACTGGACATGGATGCTTTCGAGCATATCTGCACAGGTTCAGGAGGGCAAACTCCCCAAACTGCCCACACTGTACGGACGTGATAGAGGACGCGGAACACGTGTTCTTCTCCTGCCCCCGGTTTCAGGATCAACGTGCTGAAGTGGAGAGGATTCTGAAGACTAATATCGTTCCAGAACAATTAGTAGAAGCCATGCTGAAGGGCCCCCAAGCCTGGAACTTGGTATCAGATTACGCGGAGACTATCCTCAAAGAACTCCGCAATACGTTCGAGGAATAGGCTTTAGAGGCTTTCAATGTAAGAGCAGTAAACATCTGCAATGAACCACCCTTGCGAAGTAGTATTGACTAAGAGTGCCACAGGGGACCATGGTTGTAGGAGAAAGAGGTTAGGGTTTTAGCGGGTATACGGTATACTGGTTTCAATGCAACGATTTACTCTTGCTTTGAAGTCATTGCATCGGGAGTCCTGCACGACGGCCAGCACGTGCTAGCTAAGTACGCAATGTATTTCCCCCCTCTTCGGATAAAAAAAAACACACACACACACACACACAAAACCAACACATATCAAATGTAAATAATGAGACTGTTCGCAGATGTTTTTTAAACTGCCTTACGCACCACTTTATTTCACAATAAACAGTTTTTCGCCTACTTCGCCTTTTCGAAGAAGAAGACCTGATTTGCGGTCACCCTACCTTTTTTAAATTCCAATTACTACCATCTTGAAGTGAGTGAAATACACTAGAACTTTCTCGAACAAACAAAGCTATTCGCTAATACTGACTTGTTACTGCGCTTTCGAACACTACAACTAGCGTACAGAAAAGGTACTATTTTCTCTTTGGACAATCAGATCTCCAGAAAATTAAAACGATTTTTTGCATTTGGAACCTACTGGAGTAAATAGTGTGGCTCGAAGGTTGGAAATGCTGGAGACGCATAGTCTATAAGAACAGTACCAGATGAAGTGAAATGGATCCCAAGAAATGATACACAAACTACTTTATTAGTTGAATTTTTTTTATTAGTAATGATATTTTAGATTTTGGTCTCACAACTATCACCGATCCACGCGAATGCGATTTTCTAACTTTGAGAATCACCATGTTAGTTTAGGGAAAATAATATAGCTCAGTAGTAAATAATTTGTTTGGCAGAATTCATTAGAAGTAGTGTATGGAAACTACTCTCAGTAACTTCCGTCATTCCCCTCACAACACTCATAACGGCTTGTTTTGAAAAATTTTCCCTAAAATCAAATTTTGAATTATATCAACACATCTGTTCTTCCGTCAGACACTAAACAATGTTTGAGTAGTACTAAAATATTGCTGACAGTAGGTGTAATGGAAATGGGTTAGTAGTTGTTTACCAAAGCCCCAGAGTAGGACAAAATTTGTTCGTGGTTCACAAATAATTATAATGAATAATTTAGTTTGATCGAAGAAAACTCTTTTGAATGCCGAATAAACTGTTTCATTCTTGATTTTAATTATGAATAAAAATAAAACTAGGAAATGGTATTACAATCAATACTTTTTTGCTTTCAATTAACAGGTACATTAAGCTACAGAATTTTAATTCTTATATCTATTTAATGTTTAGGTTGATGACTACACTTGCTTGTTTTTGGCAGCTTTATCATGATGCCGTATAAATAAACTCGTTCTACCGATGCGGATGAAGGCAATGGTGTATTGTATTTTTGGAATATTGTTTTCACTTCAAGAAAGCGATCTAGGAATTAAAGAAACGCACTTCTTCAGCAAAGTACTGTGCTATTATCATATCAGCTCTGGTTTTCGGTAAATGTTTTTGGTTCCCGAGTCTAATTCGAAGTCAAAACTTGAGTTGGCACAGCAGCAACTTAATTTTCAGATTCCGTCATTTGTTTGGACAAATGTTTGTTCATGTGAGGTAAAGCAGGTAAACCCTTATTCTTGGGCATGGCAGTGTAGTAATTGCATGTTGAGCTATAGGTATACATAGTTTGAAGAATTTTTCGAACCTTCTGTCAACCCTTTCTGTACGCTGCGTCTCGATAACGAACATGACATCCCTAATGAGCGTATAATTTATCCGTAAGCCAATAATTCATTCTTAGTTGGATAATGTGCAAATAATTATATCGCGGATAACTTCCTATTCGAATAACTATCTACATAACATTTTGTTTGAATAAGGCCCAACTCTATATCAAAGTAGTGAAGTGGGAACAGTCAGAATAAGACACACCGTAGGTTATATATTAAAGTTGAAAATGTGACAGGCAGGTAGAGCCAAGGCCAAACGCTTCTTTATTATAATCCACCTTGGATTCAAAATGAGAAATATCTGGAGCAGAATTCATTTTCCAGTTAACATCAAATTCCATCCGCATTAAAATTTAGTTGGATATTCAACTTTAATGAGATGCCTAAAGCTTTAAAGGACTGGTTGTTTGTATTCAAATAGAGAAATACTAATGTACACGTACGCTACTTGTTTATCCGGACCATTTCCTTAATCCAGTCTTGATCCGATGAATTTTTGCAACGAAAGCACTCTTTAACTTGTGAGTTTTTGTATGCAATCTAACTTACAATATATTCTCATGGAGTTTGTACTCTTCATAATCACAGGTGGATGATAAAATTTGTGCTTAATACTTCATATTATGTGAAAACCTCTGATTTAATCATGACTTCATTTATTTTTAATTTTCGTATCATGATCCAAGAAATGAGATATCATTGCCCTAGAAGATTCTTTCATACAACTGCTTTCCGTAAATAACGAGGCACTTAAAAAAAGGAAAGAAGGGTAGATATGATGCGGAAATAGATTTAATTTGGAGTGCTAAGAGGATAACAACACGCAACATACCTATAAAAAGGAAAGAATTATCAAGAGAACAATTTAAGGGTGTTTTCCCCTTCAGACATCTGGTATGTATAGTATAGCAGCGAAGCATTTTTTTATATACTTCTTAATCAATATAAGCGTGGGAAAAGCATCAAATAAAGCTTGATTTTGCTCAAGACTCATGTAATTTAGTTTAAGTTTTATATTATACCCATACATTAGTCATAATATTGTTAGAACGTTTAATTTAACATTACCAATAGAGGAATTCTCTCGAAATTCTTCACCGTAATAAAAACTAAATCACCAAAAAAGCAAAAAGAAAAAACGTTTTTCCAGCCTTTATGATTGTGGATATAAAACTGACCGCAAATATCATTCCTTTTGAGAGCTTGGTTTCATATGCGTTAGACAGACAAGGATAGTATGAATACAATCGAGATTACTGGGATAGGGTATAAATGCAACCGCACGGCAGGAGCAGGACAGAAGTAGTGGAACAGCTGAGGTACGTTTGACTCATCTCTCTTAGTGTAAGAAAGGTAGTGTGTTATTGATTGTGAATTTTTGGTGTGGAAATAAAGAATATTTATTTTCGATGTTATTTCTGTTATTGGCCTATTAGTTGTGAAGATAACAGAAAAAATTAACTACAGATAATGGCCGTGGACCTTAATAGCCTCGGTGGCTTAGTGGGAAAGTATTTCAGCTCATACAATTCAAACACCAATTCCTCAACCTCTAGCCTTTAGTTCTCGATAAAATCTGGCAAAAAATTATGTTGTTCTTCTCAGTCCTTTGAGCCAGTTTTTCAGTCCTACACTTCTTCTTCATAGATCATGAAAAAATGGTTAAATATAGCTGGATATGATGATATAATAATTTATCCTATATATATATATATATATATATATATATATATATATATATATATATGTGGTAGTAACGGGAAGCAACCAATGGTAGGAAAACTAATAAGTAAATTCCTTTCCCTAATGAAGCTTTCGAAATCTGGTTAATTCCTTCCTCAGTCAAACTTCGGTAGTGAGTTAGAAGTACGAATGACATCACCGTTCTTTCCTAGGAGAGATATATAGATGTAGGTGCTTTGTTTACGTTGAGAAAAATTTGAATTATGTAAAAGAACTTACATGTTTGACAATACTGGCAAAATGAACTATTGCGAATCTCAATAATTTGTAAAACCCTGATGAAGGAAAAAATATTTTTCCGAAAGCTTGGTGAGGAAATAAGGAGAATACCAAAAGCAATTGTGGTCAATATCCCTTAAGGAAGGGCTTGGGGAGTAGGCATAAAAACTCCAATAAGAAGTGGACTTGGGAAGCTCTAAATGAGCCAAAAGCAGATGAAATTTACTTTGTCCCCAACAAATAAGATCTAGACCATCAGCCCAGATCATGATCATAGGCTTGTCACAGAAAACAACCACCAAGGACACAGATAACAACAATCTGAATGAAAATCCCGTATAATTTAAAGTCCTACTGACAGAGGAGCTCTAAAAAACTAGATCACCTGCAATTAATGAAAAGAAATCACACAACCAGCTTTTACCATGCTTTGAATTGTGCAATACTGTTAGAAAGAACAATGCAGAAGAAACAGTGGAACGGAAAACTGCTAGAATTTGCAATTGAATATTGAAAAGGATATAAAAATGATAAGATCAGATGGGACTATCGAATCAGAAAAATAACATCATTACTTGGCCCAAAAACCCAAGAAAGGAAGAGCTTGGTACGAAATAAAAAACCAATATGTAATAGACCTTACACAATGAAAGAATTGTATAATATATAATAATCCTCATTTAATAATGTTAATTCCGAAACGTTGCAGGTGGAATTTTAATTTGGTCTTTAATGATTATGAGGACATTTTATGTAGTTTTTCTATGTCGAATTCTTGAATATTTTCTAGATACGTTTACTAGCAGTTTTTGTTTAGTGTCTTCAGTTGTTACGATCAGGTTCAACTTGGGAATACTTTGTGGAGTCAATTACTGCAAAAACGATGCAGTTTATAGTTTAACTCCGTCGAAAGCGTCGGTACTGTTGGTGTTATTTGTGTAGTTTATGGGTCTTCATAAAGAAATTTCTATCCGGTGACAAAAAATGTTTGTTGCATTTTTCATTTAAGAGATATTTAAAATTGTGTGCAATTCTCATATTTCAAATTACATTATAGGTATATAAATTCTTTTACAATGGAAAATAGTTTGATAGAGCTTATGTGGTCCAATATTCCAAGGCTTGTTTGAACAATTTGTGTAACGTACATATAAAAACGAGACAGAAGTGATAAAAAAGAAGCAAAATCCCGCTGAGGCACAGAACAATCAGACTTGATCAGCTACCTATCAATCAGCTCAGGCTAAAGAGTAGAATGTGATAGCAAAAAGATTTAATAAAATGCAATACGTAAAGAATCTAACTTTATGATGACAATGCTGAAATACGACCACGTTCACCATTTTCCTAGATGTCAATTATTCTAAATAGCAGCGGTACCCAACGAAACGAATTTTGTTTTATAACGTACCTGCATAGGTCAGTTATTTTTATATAGATTCTAATGCGCGACCTCTGGTTTTACTCAGAAATGTTCAAAGTCTCATATTCTTCCCTTTAAAACTATACAGAGTGACCCAGGCATGTTTTATATTTTGTCAAAGTTTAAATACGTCCGTAATATTAGTTTTAAAACTGATTTTGAAATATGAAGTCAGCACTCTGGCTCCATTAAGAAAGGAGGTTTAGACCGTCGTGAGACAGGTCTGCTTTACCCTACTGATTCAGACCTTTGGTTCACGCACTCGCTAACGGAGATGGTGCGAAGCTACCATCCGTGGGATTAGGGCTGAGCGCCCCCAAGGCTGTATCATTTCTAGTCAGAGGTGGCAATGATATCTCTCAAAACAATGTGACTTTACTAGGCGATCGTAACTCGCTGCAGTCGTCGTACTAGCCCTAATTATCGCTGGAATCATCGGTCAGCGGTGGGATCCATCCTTTCCATGTCCGACCAGATTTCTTAAAGGTCTGTCATGAGTATAAAACTTGTTTCAATGTCAGAACTCGGAATTATCTGTTAAAGAAGCGAAATCTAATTAAAATCAGTCGGAAAAAAATGTATAACATGAAAATAAAATTCTTGTTTTTTTGGAGCACCCTATAGATTATGATTTACCTAGGATTCAAGCAAATTCTGAAGGTACTGAAGTTATTTGTAAATGCAATTACACGTTTTCATGTTTTAAGACGTAAGTGGGTGAGTAATAAAAAAAATGTTACCTGTACGGTGTTGCATTTTATAGCGATATAAAAAACAAATGTTAAAATTTTGTCTTCCTTTGATTTATTAGTATAATTAATTCTGGCAACATTCGTAATAGTTTTATCTCTTCTCGCGCTCCGCTGACAAACGACGTTCCAGAACTGTCCCGCTGAGATAGTCACACCAAATTAAATACAATTTCATTCAAAGGATTTCAACACTAAATTTAGCAACATTTACACTGACGCACTTAATGTATCTTCGAGTGCGGCCTGTGTTCGCACGCTGACAGAATCGAAGTAAACGCGAATGAAAATAGTCTATACGAAAATGAAATTAAAAAAAAAACAATAACAAAAGTTCTCTATTTCATTGTCGAAAGATGAAAGCGAAAATTCTTGTAGAAGTAGCAGCAGTCTAGAAGTTCCTGACATTGCGTCTGCACTTCATCCGGTCTGTGTTGAAAATATTTTTGTTAGTTTATTTGGAATTATACGGGTAGTCGTCTTGTGCGAAGCACCGTGACTATTATTATTGAGCCAAAAAAGCACTATAAAAGAAAAGCGCGACCTAAACAAAACCGTATCTGTGGCGATTAAACTAAACCCCAAGCAAGTTCTTTTGGAACAGGAATAAATTTAGAAAAGCTTCGTTGGTGTTCCGCTAAAGTTTTCTGAAAAAAAAATAAAAAGACAATTACCTTTAACAGCTGTAGAAAAATTCGTGAAATTACTAACTTTTTTATGATAGTAATTAAGAAAGTACATTAAATTACATTCTGTAATATTTGTTGGTATATTAATAAATATTAAATTATGATGGACTTTGTATAGGGCTGTATAAATGCTATAAATACTCCTATATTTAAAAGTTGTAGTACAAATATGAGTGACATCTGAAAACAACCGCAAAAGAGTACTAGAAACATAGATATTCTCATCAGGGTCCATCTTTCACTTTTGCCCTAAGTTTCTTTGGTAAAGATGCTTGGCAACACATCGTTGATGATTGAAGAACCTGTTGTAAACAAGAGTTTGCTGCAGAACTGTATAACTTAATTTTAATAAAAAATAATTTGGTCAAGTGCGAGTTGGACTCGCATACTTAGGGTTCCGTACCACCTTCAAGATTCGAATATTCCAGTTTCAGACAAGCAGGGAATGAGTGCATTTTCTTATATTTATCCTAATATCTTTTAAAAGAAGCGTTTTAAATTTACAAAAAATATACACTTTGATTTTCCACGCATAGACTTTTTATTTTATCTGCTTCAGAATTCGCTTGATTTTTAATAGAATACATATGTATTTAATTTTCTTAATTTGGCCCCCAAAAATTAACATTAGAGTTTTATTTTTCTAATAAACTTTCAGAGAAGCCTTTTATAATCTACTGTCTGAGTTTTGAGGCTCTGTAGATTGGAAGATAAAGGGTAAAATAGGTCAAGTTTTAAATTATAAATTATTAAATCTGTTATTCAAATTATTTAAAAAACACAAATAAAATATATTTTTCAAAATTTAAATAGTGTAGTTTCTAAAGTGGGAATTAAGTCGATGTTTAATATTTTTGTTAATATCTTTTGAACAGAATGATTTAAACATATGATATATTTGTAATTCACATAATGAGCATTTTATCTGATATATTACATGATGCATTTGAAAATTGAATGTTTATTTTCCATTTAATTGTATAATTTGTCCCAAAAATTGCTATGGGGGCTTTCTAATAATTTTTCTTATAAATTTCAAGTGACCCCAGTACCCCTAATTATTTTCAAAATTTTAGGTAGTATGGTATCGGAAATAAAGCGAGAAATGAAAAAAAATATATCTTTATGTTAATATATTTATATTTTTGTTAATATCTTTTAGTTAATTTATTTTAAAAATATGAAAATAATATATTTGTTTTCGTCATAATGAGCCCTTCATTTGATATATAACATGATGGGTTAGAAACAATTTTAATTTTATATTTTCCATTTAATTCTGTAATTTGTCCCCCAAAATTAAAAGTAAAGGTTTCTGTTTATTTTTCCAGTAAACTTCAGATCAGGCCCTATACCTCTAATTTTACAAAACTTTACGTTTTATAGTTTCGGAGATAAGGGGGCGATGGGTAAATTTTGGTATATTTTCGTTAATATCTTTTTAACTATTTTTTTTTAAAATATGAAAAAAATATATTTGTGTTCCTCAGAATGGGACCTTTTATTTGATGTATTACATGATGCGTTTGAATTTTTTTTTATTTTTAAATTTTTATTTAATTCTATAATTTGCCCCCAAAATTAATATAAATAGTTTCTCCTTACTTTTCCTGTAAACTTCGGGCAACGTTCTATATTTCCAATTTTTTTCAAAATTTTAGACTCAGTAGTTTCGGAGATCAGGGGGGGGTCGATTTTTTTAGTTTTTCCCCCCAGAAGTACCCCTAAAATCAAAATTTCTTCTTTTACTCCTGATCGGATCACCAAACTATACATTGATACGAAATTTCAACCTCTTCCGTCCAGTAGTTTAGGAGAAAATTGCTGTGATGTGACAGAGACAGAAATCCGGAGTGATATTCTAAGGGATCAGTATATTGTATATACGGAATCCTAATTATGTGTGTTTCACATTGCACATGCACACAATATCTAGATTTTATTTTACAAAGTTTACGATTAAAACTTTATGTTTAAAAAAAATATCTCAAATGTAATTTTTTTAAGTTCAATCTATAATATTTATTTTATATTTTTTCGAATTTAATTTTCCAATATAGATTTTTTGGAATAGCACCTAGAGAAAGTAGAGTATAGAATTCTGCCCAATTGAATATATTCCAACAAATTAGAAAAAAATATAATATATTTGACTGATGAGAAGAAATGCTTCTTATGGACATTTTGATTTTTTCCCTGTTTTTCTAAAGTATCATCTTGAAGACAAAATCCCGGAAGAATATATATTTCACAATTCCTTATGTATTTACAAAAAAAATTGAATATTGAAACTGAAGCTTAAATACATTGTACCAAATAGGTAGGTATCTTCGAATTTGCCAAAGCGGAAATACTTGTTAGCCTGTTATGAAACAATTACATAAGGGAACATCAAAATCACCTACCACACACATTTCTCATTCTGAGGAGTTACATAATTTAATTCAAAACAAAATCGAATGCATTTCAAACCAAGTTGTGTTTGCATTTTATTTTGCCATTGAAACATCATTTATTTACATTAATATCATAATACTTCATTCAATTATTCACATGTTCTTGTCTTCATACGTTTGGGCCTATATAAATTTCAAGGAGTCAGTAATTTGAGTATCAACATCCTGTAAGAAGTAGTTTGAGAGCATGAATTCACTAGAGCTGTACACTTCAGATATTTTGACGTAAGTATTATACCATCAGTAATCCCCAAGACCCTCAGCCATTCTCGCTGTGAGTATACCTTGAATGTTTTCCTGTCCCATGTTTTATCAAAGCTCTATATCCAGTATTTTCGAGGCATACCATTTTTTCTTTGTTTTTCATCTATGCAATTAATATGTTTTCTCCGTATTTAACAAACAGGAAAGAAATGGGTGTCTTCTCTTAGTCTTTTTCTCAGGAGCTTGTGTAATAGCCTTCAGTCACAGTTTCTAAGATGTACCTCAATTAACTCAGTTTTAATGCGTTCACCATACAGAAAACAATTAACTCTGAAGTTGAACTGTCCTGAGAAATCCCTCGTCGTTCTGGTTTCTGGCAGGCTGACTGAACATTCATCTCAGTTATATATCACCAATATACATATCAAACGTTGCCTAAAGACTTGAGGGTACCACAGAACCCGGCTATCCGTGCCTGGTGCCGTCTACCTAAGGGATGGAAGACCCAAGGCTGTGAATAGGTTCTTCCAGCTAAAAATTTGCAAATATCATGAAAAAAAACGATAAACTGTAAAAGCTCTCTCGGAAACTATTATTTTGGTAAACAGAGACAAAAACTTAGCAAATTTAATCTAATTTAAAACATGTAGTAGAGTCAACAATTATTTAATCGTAATTACTCTAAGAATCTTATTTATTGGTATAGGTATGTCTACGACATTATTACAGCTTTTGTAGGAACAAATAGACATATAGATTAGTTGAGTACATAAACAACATCCACCCTAGCATAGTATTCACCGTAGACGTAGAAAAAAATTAAATCATTCATTTTTTAAATTTATCAATAACAAGAGTAAAGGCATCAATTTGGAATTTTTCATAAACAGTAGAATACTGACATTAGCATTCACAGTACTTCAACACATATTTTCCACCATAAATTGGATGCAACCATTCTATGGTTCCTAGGCTCATAAGTGTCCCATTAACAGAAACACAATTTTCGGCAGAATTAAATTTAATAAAGCAAATAGCTTATAATAACGGGTACTCCCCAGAAACGATTGATGTAATTCTCCGGAACAAACAGTTACAAAAGCCATTAAATTTAGTTTACCCGTTCAAAAAAGAAAGTGAGAAAATATATAAGAACTTAACTTATATTGGTAAACCAAATCACAAAATAAAACTTCTAACAATTTAGGAAAGTTTATCAAAAATAATAAACAAAATACTGATAAAAACAGTAAATCAGGAGTATATAAACTGAATTGTGGTACGTGTTCCAAAACACATCGGTCGCACATATAGAAATTAAAAAAAAAACGCATCTCTGAACATAGAAGGAGTTATGAGACAAATGATCAAAAATCTACTATGCCATACATTTAGCTTCTGAAAATCATCAATTTTACGAATATTTGGAAATTTTGCATACAGAAACAAGAGTTTAAAATTGAAATATTTAGAAACTTTAGAAATTAATAACCTTAAATATTCAGGCCTTTTGTTAAATGACCAACTAGATACAAATTCCTCCCCTCTCCTTAATCTCTTTAATGGTTCTGTATGAGACTACTATAAATAGAATAAATTTGGCGTTTAAAATACATTGTACACCAGACGAAGCCATAATATGGCGAACCACGTGTAGTGTAAAACATTTTTTATGTGAAAATTCTGAACTATATAGTATAGTATAGTCATAGTCGAAAACCACTTCTACCTGAACAAAAAAAATTGCTTCTACCTAATTTCATGAACGTGAGTGAGATCGTTTTGGATGACAATTCGACTTAAGACCTGATAATAAATGTATTTATTCTGTAACATTTCATGATCCCATACATGAAAATACTGAAATGGAACATATAAAATAAATTTTGGTAAATTTTGGTTTATTACATCAAATAGAATTTTTTCGTAATATTCCCTATCTAAATGTCATAATGTCGGAGTTACATTATATCCGCCCAAGTTAATAACAACTTTAACCTTTCAAAAAACTATTATTGTTGCTGTTTATTGAAAGTAATAATCTGGAAAAGAACGAATTGACTTGCGTCGAAGTCAACAAGAGACGTGTAATATTATCCTAATCGAAATCATATAACAAGATCTACTGTGAGTAAGTTGTTAAAAAGGTTTAACCGAACTGGTGCAGTAAAAGAATTACCCAAATCAGGATGCAGAAAACTGCAACAACTAGAGACAAATCTTACATATTTGTGTCTCGATCAACACTTGAGTAATAGACAAATATCCAGGGATCTTGATATATCGAATTATAGGTGACACCTAATAGATTTCATCCATGGTTAGTTAGGTTGGTTCAAGAGTTGTTACGTGACGATATTGATAAACGTGAAGAGTTTGAAGAACTTTTGTTATTAAGGGAAACTTGTCAGGTAACAATCCTCGTTGGATGCGGGAAAGCCACACCCAGTATCCAGAAAAACTTAATGGATGTGCCGGAATGATTGAACCCGTTTTCATTGAAGGCAAATTCAATGGTCCCGCATATTTAAAATTATTATGAAACCAGCGTTATACCTGAGTTGATTATTTACAAATCCAAATAATTATTTTCGGTTGAGTTGTAATTTAAAAAAAGCATTATTTGAAACTTTCGGGCAATATCAATACCCCAAACAATAATAGTTGGCTGCAACATTAAGGAACTTCACCTCAACGAAATTACTTTTCTTCAGCACCATCGTATGGATTATATGGTTTGGTTATAAGTACATAGATGGATTTTATTTCATAATATGTACAAATTATTATTTAACAGGTTAATTTAAAAAAGCTAAATACGAATTTGTGCAGAGGTTTTGCAAACAAACCTACAAAATTTGGTAGAGACTTGAGATTCTACAACAAAATATGCCATATAAGTTTTTTTTTAATTTCAAACGTTTTCACTTTTCTTGAAAACAATGACCAACCAAGAATATAATGTACCTAGCAATACCTCTGCAATTAATGTTATTCGAGACCGAACATAAACCGTAGGTTTATAGCTGACGCCGGAACAAAAGGTCAGCTACGCCCTTTGATATGCGTGACGCTTGAGTAATAAAAAAACCCCAGAAAAAGTTAAACAATCCCGTCGACGATCTCTTCAAGAAAAAATCATAGTTCACTTGACAGTTTCAAACAAATGTCTTTACTGTTATAAAACACGTCATTTCTTTACCATACATATTCATTCGATTGCATTTTTTATAAACCAGGAATTCCTCATTATTCAGCCCACTAATGAAATATTTATCTTTTGCCAGTAGCGGAATAAGAGAAAGAAGAAAAAACTGATGGCGAGAATATTCATATCGATGCTCAAGTGCGATAGAGATAAAACAAGAGACGAAAGATCAAAGAGCGAGAGGAATCTTTTAAATGTGTGTTGGTGTTAACAGTTGGTGCCTGCGAACAGAAATCGTATATCTCGTTGTATATTTTCGAAGCAAATTGTAAAATATAATTAACCGTAGCACAACACAACAAGTACGGGTTTAGGGCTGGATTACGAAGTAATAGTTCAGTACTAACAGGCGTATTTTCATTTGTTTTATGAGAATACAATTCTCTTTTTAGAATTAGTGCAAAATAATAAAGTGTTCTAGTTTAACTATGTTTTAAAATTTCAGTTAGAAAATGCCGAAGACACTTATTAGAATTCCTGTACATCATGACATATTTACGGTGATATTGTTAGATATTTGACACATACCAAATTCTTTCGGTAACTTATTTAATAAATTTAATAAAAACTCTTCACTTCAGTATAATCCAACAAAAGTAAAGGATTAATAGAAACAGATACCACTAGCTCTAAGAAATTATACATCCCATAATTCTATTTTACATCATCAGGGCCCCTTTAATTATTAGTGTTAAATGGAATTAAGTCACAACAAACAAAATACAAGAGAGCTTTCACGTTACTCGGGAGTCCCAGATAAAACAGGCTTACCCATCTACTAACAAATTAGCAACAATGAGCCCTTCTTGAATATTCCCATTTGATATATTTTGATTATAGCTCATTTGAGTTGCCTAAAATAGATATGATATTCAGGGGGGTTTTTGAAAATAGACAATTTTACCATCTTCAGATAAGAGCGTAGCATTAAAATTCGTCGCTACTCAAGTTTCGGAGCCTAATTTAATTTGCAAAGTACGGTTGTGGTTAACGTTACCCACTATTTGTCGAAAACCGTTTGAATAACACAGTTAGCAAACGAAACTATGTCAAGCCTCTAAAAAAATAGTCTGAGATTTCAGTTATATAGGAGTATCCGAGAGGTGGGTGGAGTATACTTTTAGTGGAGCAACAAACTAACAATAAGGTAGGGGTTGTTCTCATTTCTAATTTAGCTTAGCCACTCTTTCTTGGAAACTGTTTGAACAGCAAAATCGTTAATAACGGCATAAATTAATATCTGATTGGTCTAGTTGTAGAAATAGGTTCTGCTCTGAAATATTTAGAATGCTGTCATGTTTCACTTAGCTCCAGAAAACATACAATCAATATATGAATTAATTTAACAAAATTTTGACAATAAACTAAAATATCGCATAATAATTTACGTACTTTACTTTAAATTACTATTTGAAAAATCATGTATTCGTCAATTTCTAACATCTTCCAGGAATAATATACTAAATTGTAAGTGACATATGTTTTATTGAATCACAAAACAGCCATATCAATATATAGGTGTTACAACCTTTTGATTTTTAAAACACAGATTTTTTAATCATCAGTATACATTTTATTTTGGTACTGGTGTTCGCAAGTTGTATTTATAGCCTGAGGGAAGCTGATTTATCATTCATAGGATTCACAACACCTCGATACGTCGTTTTGCAGGCATAGTTCCAGAAAGGTAACAACCAATGAGCAAAGGATACAGGGGCTCTTTCCACACCATTGAGAAAAGACTGAAATGTTAGAAGATTGATCGTATGGAACCGTTTCACATCAAGCTGGGCGATTGAAGACCAAGAGTTTGCAGAACATTATCAGAATGTGAACTGTTTATCTGTCACTATTGAGTTGCCCTAACCGAGTGGTGCAGAGAACGACTACAGTATAACCAAGAATGGAATATGGTAGTAATCTATAGCGACGAATCCAGATTGTATTTAGGTATACATCATGGTCGGGCAAGGGTCAGAATGCAATGCGGTACAATCCAACATCAATTTTCCGTAGAAGGTCATATTCATCATAATGTGGGAGTTATGGAGTTTGAGGCTGATGCTAATGGCAGTGAATCAAAATTAATGTTTAAAGGAGCAACATGACTGCTCAGCGCTATACAACCAAGATGTGATTGAAACCCATGCTCTGTATTACATTAGAACTCCTCTCAATCCATTGTTTCAATAAGGTAGTTCATGACCGCATGTAACCAGAATTGCAGTGGACCATATTGATTACAATTAAATGATTTGTTTGTTGTCTTAGCCAAAAATTCTCCAAATCTATCCCACATTGAACATGAGTGGGATATCACTTCATTAGAAGCAAGCCCAGATGACTTAATGACATCCATACCAACATTTATTGTAATAAACTATTTTTTGCAGGGTATTTTGATTTTTATGTCACTTATTATATTTAAAAAACTAATTGGCAACGGAATATCCATTACTAATTGACTAGCGGTGTTATATTCACAGTACAAACAAAGATGTGAGCCATTAAATGTATTGAATGAAATTGTAAACTAAGAAGTGAAGCTGCGAGAATGAAACATTGTCATATTAGGCAAGGCTAACAACACACAACATCTTGGCGTTCAAAATTTATGCGTGGAAAGGATCCGTAAATCCAGTTATACAATTCGATACCGTAACTCGGTTAGACTGCGCCCTGGACTGACTGTACTATAAGTAAAGAATCTATAAGAGCGTGGAACGCCCGTGGAACTCGTCTTCGGTTGCGTCTCGCCCATGAATTATAATCAAATAAATATAGTTTTAAATTTGATACCCTCATAAATCGGACGATTTTAGTGGCTGAGCTTTTTCTATACGAGTGCAAGAAATACGCAACTCTCGGAGAACACCAACGAAGAGTTTCTAAATTTATGCTCGGTTCTAAGGATTTGTTTTTGGTTTGGGTACTGGCTGTGTTCGATAGAAAAAAGATTAATGGGAGCATTTATAAGATATTCGTTGAATTCCTACTAGGGATTCTACGTCTTGCCTTATTTATGTTTTTTGTAAAAAAGCAAATTTCGATTGTAGCATAAATTTTGCAAATAGTTAGGGATTCAAAATGTCGCAAAAGCTGTTATATTTGTTCTAGATATTCAAAATAATTAATGGTATAAACTTAATTACGTGTACAGCTTTGGTTTGATGCCACATCAATTTAATATGAAACTATCAGAAACTCAACTGGATGGAAAATTACCAAATATTTAAATGGATGAAAAATTTACAAAACTAATGCTTATGGAGGAAAGCTTTACACAAATTTAGGGCTATTTGCTGTGACTCTAACCGCCATTTTCAAAGACATTTCATGTTCAGTTTGATCTCTTCGATAAATGATTCCAACTTTTTATCGGCAGGATAGTAGGCGGTCTAAATCTCAAATCCAACAATTCAGAGTTCAAGAATGACGGAATTTATCTAGAGGTAGATCTAGGCGCATTGTAGAACGCTGAAGCCTAATAAAAACTGCAAATTATCACATTATCTGCAGTTAAATCGGAACCATGTTAGAGAGGTGAATTCTTCCTCATGATAGGCGGTAATTCGAAGTACTTTATAACTGATCGGAGTATCGGGTTTCGATCTAGAAGTGTCTTTCTAGAGTCCTCACTGAACTGTCCACTGAAAAGAGGTTGAAGGGCCCCTGCAGAATAGACGGCAAAAACACAATCTTTCCAATTTTATTTTCTGAGCTGCCATGAGATGAACAGTGAGATGATCATTCTCATTCATTTCTTGGTTATAGTTCAAATTTCTGCATTGTAGATTAGGAATATGGTTTCTTATTTCACTTTTGCAGCAGACAATAAAGCAATTTGCTTGCACTTTAGTAATAGCTTATAGATCATTAACCCAAAATTTTCACCGCCTTATCACCTTTCCTTTTTTATTGTTTAAATGGTTTAATTTCACGAATTTGCTGTCAAAAACATATGAGTTGTTGCCTACAATCTGTTACTTAAGTGGTGGCTTAAGCGTATTGCTGTTAAATTTAATTACTGTTAAAAATTTCTTTAAAAGGTTTATTTTTATTATCTGAGTAGTGTTTAGTTCATTTTTTTGGTAGGGTTTGGAAGAACCCTTAGTTTATTTAATGATACTATAGAAGAATAAGGCTGGTACATTTAACTTTTCAGAACCGCCTCAAGTCCGCAAACTCTGTGGTAACTGCTTTGTAGTGTGGTGCACGCCAAAGCACTGGTAGTGTTAGAGTATCCAAGTACATAGGATAGCGAATGGCAAAGAGTCTTTTCTAAAGGGTTCAACTTCGAAATACTGATGGTTGTCAAAGGATCAGAAAATGTATGAAATTAACATAATCATGTGTCTTTAAATGAACAGCATGTGGCTCGTATCTTGGGAGCTTTAATCTTGCTCCTAAATGATAATACCAATGATGATGTTTTTTGAATTTATAATCTACTCTTGATTATGTTAGGATGAAGTCTTAATAATCTTTCCTGGCGTCTGTAAAACAAAAGCAGATAGCAGTGTTTGTATTACTTTGAGTTATTTCTGTAGCTTTGGATCTGCATTGTCATCAGGTGAGTGACATGGAATTCAGAAAAAAAAATTGAATTGGCCATTATAATCCATCAGATGACGATAGTAGATTCGAAACGTTGTGAGATCAACCATATTCAAGAAATTACAAACCCAAGGAAACCCCGAGGGACGGGTCATATTGTATAAAACTGTTATTACATATGTTACAAATAAGCGAATAAAACATTTCTCCCAGTTATCAGAGCATCGTTTTACCAGTACATTCTGAAAATTACCAAACTGGAAACATTGTAACTTTTCAAACGAGTGTAACGCTAGGATACTTTTAGTATCAGCTTTATGAATTGTGAAATTTATATCAAATATCTAAGAAGTTTGTAAAAATGTACGACTAGACGACTTAATTTATACGAGCAACAATTCTATTGTTCCTATAAAAATGTGTGTTATCTGCAGATTTTTTGCCGAAATGTATTGATTTCTAAAAATGTTTTTAACACATTTTCGTAACATTATAAACATCCTAAAATCCTATATAATTGAAAAATCGCAATAAGTTCATGTACTGATAGTTGCTTGGCACCAAAAGATATACAAAAGCGATTGTTATATACATATTTGTGAAGAAAAGTTATATAGCACTTCGTTGACGTTTATGTGCTATTAAGTGCTTTGCTTTTGATTTTAGAAAAATATATGGATGCACCTCTGGGACTATCTTAATAGAATACAGATTATACTGTTCAAATCGGTTAAACCATTTCTGTTAAATCCTATAAAATTATAAAAATTTCGATCTTAATCACACGTTTTTTTATCCTAAAAAATGTACAGTACATCTTGGAAATCTTACAGTTTAAACTATTCACATCGGTGAAGGAGTTTTCGACAAAGCTACGATCATACATTAAAAAGCATTTATATGTATATACCCGTCGCATATAGTACCTTCTTATTTCGAAATTAGTAATTATTACTTTGAACTTTTTAAAGAGTTTTAAAGCCAGATTAACTTTGTCACTGCGAATATATTTCTACAAATTTCACCTCTTAGGGTACCCATTGGGTACCAAAGTAGAGCAAAATCTTAATTATTACATCTTCATCAACAGTTATTACTAAGTAATTCTAATCCTTACCATCTAGAACAACTATACAAGAGAATATTAATAAAATATAATTATGTGCTAATAAAACCATTTTTTCTGCCAAGTGTGTTGTTTGAACATTGGCCTATCCCCCCTCGCTGAAAATACTGGTCTAGGTAAGCCTATGCATGTCAGCATGCATTTTCTAACATATACTTATATCTTATCTTGAAAATTTGTGAAGAAAAGTTATATGACAGTTCGTTGACGTCTACGATTAATTCTTTAATATAATGCACTTTAAATTATTTAAATCAGTTTGGCGTTTTCAGGAAACCGGAGACAAACATAAAAAAATTAACTAACGCGTCAGCACAAAAATTAATATATATTAGTTCGGGGAAAGGTGACCTTGGATGTATAATATGTGGAAGTAATGGTCAAGGCATGAAACGCAAAAAGCCAAAGACAAAATGCTCATTACCAATTATAAAATCATTCATTACTCTTACAATACTAACTTAACTATTCGGGCTGTGTGGACATGCCAACTACTCGTACTAACAAGTACCAACCAAGAATTGATTTTTTGATTTTTTTGCCGCCCACTTATCCCTCTTATCGAGAAGACTTAGCGCACACAATCGCCTATTGTTACGATGATACGTTTTAGAGGTCGTTAATCCGTTGAAATTGTTGCCACATATTTAAAATTATACACCGAACGTTATATAAACATTTCGAAAATGAAATAAAAGAAATCCTCACAGAGAGTAGTACTATTGTACGTCAGTAGTAGTATTTTTTTGGTATTGTATGGTAGCACTTGTATCATTTGGGTCATATGGCTGAGGAATGTCACAAGAATATCATGAGATGAATACCGAAATGATTTAATGTAGTTACAGTTAAAAAAATTATTAAGTCTCCATGTGTAATGCTTAAAGAAGAACAAAAGAAGGTTTATATAAATTATAAAAAGTTACGAAGGTATTCAAGTTGTAAATGGTCGTATTAGATTACTGAACATACTAGCCAATATCTCTACCACAAACGAATTTACATTGCTCCCTGGTTATCCAATAGTTATCTCGAATTCGACAGAATGGTTTTGAAGAATCAGGGGAATATATAACCACGTAGGATGAAGACGGTCTTTGTTTTTTAATCACTTTCATCTTCATAATTTTTTCAGGCTATGACAGTCAACCTGGTTGATTTTTTGGGCTTTGTTTATCTTATTTGGCTCAGTGTATATGTGAATACACTACGAGAAAATGAAGTTTGGCCTAAAGGAAGTAGCACATCACCATCTGGCTGGCCAGCAGATGAATTTTAATACATTTATTCAAAAATGGATGGGTATACACATCTCATTTTGTTATGACGTTGTTAATAATAATGATATTATCATCGTCTCTTCTTCATCTCTCTTATTTTCTCCAAAATGATTTCATTTGACTCCGTGGGGAAAGGCTCCTATTGAGATGTATAATCCCAATATACATCTGTCAGCAGCTCTAAAGGAATAATCATAATGAACCAGATATACCTTGGAAAATAGTAATTATTTACCCCCCCAGCGTACACTAAAACAACGTATTTATATTACCGCACAACCTCACAGAAACCCCGATATCAACTTAACGCGTTGGTTTAATTAAACAAAAAAATATGTTTCGTTAAATTATCACTTTATGATTTTGTTTGCTATTCTAAAAACCCTGTGTATGATTACATCGAATAGCAAATTAGAACTTGACATGTGTTGTTAATCCATTTTCTCTTGGGCAGAGAATCGGTGACACTAAAAGTCCGGTCATCCCAAAATTGAAAAATCTTCATATAAATCGATAGTTAACAGGTATACAAACAAAACTAGCTTGGTACTCTTAGATTTAGTGAGTCTAAAATTGATTTAATAAAATTAATTATGCTATACTATACTACCTAGATGCATGAGATGGACATAGAACATTTTCAAATACGAGATTAAAACTTTCATTGTCTACAGTCCCCGCTGTATTAAGTTGGAATTAAAATATTTATCAGAAAATGCCAGTTGACACTTCGATGGTCTTTTTGATAAACTCGCTTGTTCGGTGTTTTTCTAAAAAACTACATATTACAAGCCATGGAGAAATATATGAGATTACCTCAGGATCTTCCTTAACAGAATGATATTTAAAAAAATACTATAGAAATTGGTAATGGGTTTTGTAGCAATCGACCAATATATTAGGTATATGGTTGATTTCTTTGCAGGTATATGTTCAATCCCAAATTTTATTATTTTACAAATAGAATTCTTCCACCCATTCAATTAAACCAAAACATTATTATTCAAATCGGTTCACAACAGGAGAGAAAATCAGGTAGAATATATACCAAAAAAATTCGCGCCAGATTAGTAACCTCCTTTTTTCGGGAGTCAGTTAAACAATTACAAATTTTGTAAGTGAAAACATATAACATGCATAGAATATCAGATAATATTGTACTTATTTATCGAAATAATATAGTATAATTATAAAAATAAAAAAAAACGCTAAATTAAATCGAACTTATACGTAAAAACAATTATTAACTACTAATATTTTGTTCAGCTGCGATAGAAAGTAAACAAACGCAATATAGTTAAATTATTTGTAATAAGTTTAACAAAAGAATATTTTATTTCATGCAAAAAAGGATCCAAGTTTATTCAGCTCTCGCCGATTGGGTTCCAGCTTATGAGCCATTTTCGAGAGACAAAAAACAAAATGAAAATTATATTTAAATAGTTATTTAAAGAGCCTAGCTAGAACTCAGTATCACATTTTGAATATATTTATATTAAATCTAAATTGAAATTATATTAGATACGTAATTGCTCTTTTTCTTCAACTTTCAAACCTTAATATTATTATCGAAGGATAATTAATGTATACGTAAGTGTTTGGCGAAACAAATTAAATGACAATTCGTTATTTTTATATCACAACAAGCACGTTTAATTCAAAACAAACGTAAATTTGTCGTCAAATGCTGTTTTGCTGATATGGTTGTTACAGAACACGTCTCTTATCTGGTATTCATAGTCCTTAAAAGTCCCAACACCATATAAGTTATTGAACAATCTAATTGCTTTGTTCCTTACGTTTGTACTTTAACATACAATTTTACATATATGTTGTTTCCTTTAGTGAATTTTGTTATGTTTGTAGTACTTCGAATCCCGTTTTTTTACTGAATTCGTTACTTCCTCTAAAAGTAAAGGGTTCTGAATGAACAATTTATACAAACAAAAAAGTCGTATAATTTCTGGTAAATAGTAGATATGTAGCTAAATTTGTATTTGATGTAATTATAAAACCAGTTTTATTCTTTCATTTCAGTTCAAATGAAACACCAGTTATTCTAATGGTATTGATTTTACATTAACGAACAAGACATATTTTCGTTTCGTTAAATACTTCGCTTACTGATATAGGCTACAAAATATTATTAGACGACACATTTGTAGATCCACACAAATTTTCATAATTATTTGAATTATTTGATATTTTGTAAAATTTGAAAGTTATTAAAGCTGTCGACACAACCTTGTCAGCTGCGTTACTTGATATTAAATAAAGTGTGGCCAAAGCTGTCTTTAAATGTTAGTTGAACTTTTCAAGTAACTCCTATAATATCTATAACTTTATATATACAAAAAAAATTAAAGAATGATAATAAACATAAGAAATAGTTATTACATGTATTTCCTATATGAGAACATGTTTATAAGTATATAGATTGCCACAGGATGTTTAAGTTGTGAAAAAAAAAATGCGCGCATAGAAATATACAGCGAAACAGAGAATCTTCTTTTCTATTAAATCGATTAGTAGGTAAGAATTAGTATCAAATGTACAACCACATTCTATTATTGTAATCATGAAAATGAGTTTCCTAAAATGCAACAGAATGTCACAACAACGATCAATTAAAAAACTATATATTTAGTTACCAATAATTACTGCCTTATCAATACACACTTGTTGCATAATAACCAAAACTACCAACAAAATTTCTTCAATGTAGTTTTGGAACACTTATATGGTATTTAGAATCTTAAAAGAAAAACATTATAAAAGATTCAATCAACGCACCAAACCTTGAAGTACGTTTGATAGATAATTCGCACAAAAATCGAAAATTTTTGAAGAGATGAAAATTGTTAATAACTTACAAAATTAAACGACATTTTTAAATATTATTATTATTACAAATACGAAATACTGTGTTCTGCCGTTAAGTGAATCTCCACTGATTTCTCTGAAACGGGTTAAATCAATTTTCATACTTTAATGTTAGTCTGAAGCTGCTAGACAATGTAACTCGTTCCTCGAAGTTTCCTTGGAGATCACAACGTTTCAATAGCTTTAGATTTGCTATTTACCGGTGTTGCGTAGCGGCAGTGGCTCAAGAAGAGGTCTCCAAAGGTTTTTAATTTGGACGCTGGACTCTCCTGACTACATTCTCATTAGAAATTTATGTATGCCGTCTCGATAATTTTTTTTATACCAGTGCTCTTCTTTGTGAATTACCATTGTCTGGTCCCAATTGAAGTTATAGTGTTCGGTCCATGCGTGATTATCTAATCCAGACTTCCTTAGCTCCGCCCTTTGAGTAGCTATGCGGTGTTCCTTAACCCTGGTGTCCAGTTGTCGTTTAGTCTCCCCAATGTACAGATTGCCACAGGGTATGCTGTATATACAGTTTTTGGGTACTGCAGGATTATTCGGCTTTGTTTTTGTGATCTTGCTCCTCAAGGTGTTGTCGCTCTTGAAAACCATTTTGATTCCGGATCCGTGTCCAATACGTCCAACTTTTAGTGTATGGTAGTAATATGGTTGCTATCGGGATTTCCTTTTCTGCCTAAGGTGGTTTCTCCAGTTGTTCAAATGCCTTTTTAATGATGGTTTCCGGATATTCATTCGTCAATTCGTCTCTGTTTCATTTGTTCTTCTTTGTGGGCCTCTGGTGTGTTGCAAATACTTTTGGCTCTATGGACTAATGTTTTGATGATGCGAGTTTTCATTGTTGATGGGTGGTTAGAGTTGTAATGTAGGTTCAACCCGGTATGTGTAACCTTCCTGTACGTTGTTGTTTCGATTCCGGTCCTAGTCCTTTGGCACTTCACATCAAGGAATGGTAGGCATCCACTCTCTTCACTCTCCATGGTGAATCTGATGGATGGTTGTGATCGGTTTAGATGCTCCAGAAGTGCCTCTAGTTCTCTCCCTCCATGTGGGCAAATAATGAAGGTGGCTTAGACATACCTTAACCAGAGTTAGTTTCGGTTGCTTATCGTACCCCTTCAGTGTATTATCTTCGAACCATTCCATATAGATGTTGGCGATGGTTGGCGACAACGGGTAGCCCATAGGCAATCCATCTTCTTGCATGAAAAACCGGTCCTTCTTCTGACAATAGCAGTTCTTGAGGCAACAAGTAAGTCCATATTTTAAATTCTCATCTATTAAGATAGATTCAGAGGTTATACCATGCATTTTTCAATGACGTAAAACTTTCTATTTTTCAACAAATCCGAACAATAAAGACAAAATACCCTAAATGTCAAAAAAAATTCACATAAATCTCTAAGTTTAATTGCCAATATACGTCAGAAAATAATTACAGATAACGCAGGGCATTTGTTTCTTCTATTCAACTTGAAATCGGTTGTTTTTTCGTTTAAAATTGGGGTAATTTAATTTGTTTCTATGAAAAAAAATGTCAACAATTTCAAAAAAATCGAAATTATCCGATTTTTTTAACGACGGCTGGATTGCAAAATTAAAAATTTATAGTGTTAATTTATTATTCGATAAAGTTTTTGTAGTCGGAATATCAAGGTCTTAAGTGTTCCAAAACAATGCAATGGAAAAAAATTGTAATCATTTTTTTGTCATATACGAGTATTATTTTACCTTTTCTATGAAAAGTTTTGAAGTTACCTGTAAAGGAAAAAATATGATTTTTTCGATAATATTACATTTTTAGTTTTCATAAGTTTATTACTACTCTTAAAAATATAATATATTGTTTCTAACTTGATTTTGAAGGTATTCCAGCAAGTATTAAACAAAGGACCCAAAACGGACTTCGCCTCTTCGCCTGAGTTATATACTTCAATTATGGGGTTTGTGCGTTATATTGAAGTATCGATTTTGACCAAGTTTACTTATACGAATAAGTCATTAAGTCTGTTTTGTTTGTTATTTCTGTTCATTTTATCCACTATTGTAGCAGTTGTCTTTTTATTTCAACCAAAAATCAACATGCTATAGGAGAATTTGTTAGGATCAACAAATTTTGTATCAACCTCGAAGATAAATATTTAAGTGTGTGTAATTTTATGTTAACAGAGCTAAGATTGCAGAAAAACCTATACATTTTTGTGTAAACTGAATATGTGTTTCGGAAAGGAATCCTGAAAGAGTGAAACAAAAGGCGATTTTTCATTTACCCGCTTTATAAGGTTTAAAAAGATTCGGGTTCTTATCCTTTTGCTAGAATATAAAACCCTAGATTTGTAAAAGTCTGAATTCATCACAAAAAAGGCCGGATCTGGAGTTTCAAACAATAACTGGAAACTTTCCCGGGTCAGATAATATTTCATAAGCGGAATCAACCGTAACAAATTGGCACCTCTTTTTATCCCATAATAATATCGAATCTCCGTGAAAGGTAGCAGTTGGAACGTGCGGTGTCGGAAAGTTTTAGAGAATCAATAATAGTTTGGAATAGAGCGACCGAAAGAACTTTAGTAAAAATATTTCCAGAACGAAGGAAGGCAATTACCAAGGAAAAGTTCCGAGTACTTTGAATTTATGATAAAATAAAGTAGAATCAGTCTACATAATTGCCTCACGAAAATGCATTTTGCAAGAAAAATGTTGAGCTGTCGTATTTTGCACTGTCGACTTTCTTTGTAACTTGTAGATTGGTTTGAACAAATTTCAAATCCATTTTACAGACTGTTTCAGGAAATCGTTTTAAGTGAAGTTGGTAAATGAAAATGATATCAACTAGTAATCCGGTATATATAACGTGTCCCAAAATTCAATGTGAAGCCGAAACTCAGGAGTGGACCAGTATGACTACCCAGCGAAAAATAATTAAAAAATCAGAATCATTTTTTCAAAAAGATATACGCATTGTGTTGAAAAACTTACAAAAAGAATACCATACACTACATTTGTCAAAACTATAATTACAATTTTGAAAATATGACTTTTGAAATGTTTTCAGAGATTACCAACCTAATTAACTATTTTATAAGGAACAATCTCAGATTAAACCGCAATGTATGTTCTTTTGTCACAAAAAACATTTGGTTAAATTAACAGAAATGTGGAGACACAAAAAAATTCAGATAAGTGTCAGACTTATCTGAACATTGTATAAAAAAAATATACCTATACAATTATGGCATACTTAATTGCCGTGACTAGACCATGCTTGATTCTAAGGACTACGCTATGATTAAGAGCAAGAATTGCCAATACTGGACCTCGCTTAACTGCTATTACTGGCCCAAAATTATATGCCATTAATTAAACAATGGGATTAATAATTGTATACACATATTGAAAGTAACTCTATTTTTATCACCCTTACAATGATATCATAGACTTTAACTCAATATTATATCTCTCTCTGGTTACGTTGAGGGCGTCCAACTTCCCTGTCTTTTGCGCCGGATAAAAAAGTACTTACTGCAGTTATCATCCCTATTTTTTTTGATGTTTGATATTTTGCCATTATAAATTCTGAAACGATGATAATAATAATAGTTCATTTAGATTTCACATTTAAACAAAGCATTAAACATACTTTCCTTGATTTCAGTAAATTTCAGTGTACTTGAAACTTTTTTCTCTACTTTTTATTTTCCGTCCACACACACACTTGCAGCTGAACTTCTTTTTTCATAATTTTTCGAATTATTTTATGGACATCATCTTCATATTTATTACATCCAGCTAAAACCGTTGGAAATATTTCGGTCTGTAAATAATGAATAGTTTATTTAATAAAATGTAATTCATTCGTAAATAATATTCACACTAATTTTAGGATTCCTTGTATCCAATATACGGAAACACTTACAATATCACTCCTGATCTTTCACATCACAGCAATTTGCTTCGAAACTACTGGACGGAAAAGGTTGAAATTATAGGGATACTTTTTGGTGTTGGGGGGGGGGAATTTACAAAAATCGACCATATTCCCCCTTTATCCCTGAAACTAATGAGAGAGGGAGGGAAGGAGAGGGAGAGGGGGGGAGAGGGAGAGGGAGAAATCAACCATATTCCCCCTTATCCCTGAATCTAATGATCCCAAAATATAAGAAAGGGAAAGATACGACATTTCGCAAAGTTTAAAGGGAAGATAATGTTAATTTTTCGGACTGACAACAAAGCAGTATATTGTTTCTAGTCAAGAAATTTCGTCGGTTGCACTTCCCTAAACTAATTATACAAATCCAGGAACTCAGAGAGAGAGAGAGAGAGATGTGGATTTTCATTTCGTGTTGACATATTAAATTCGGTGATATTTACGAAATATGTAAACAATTATTCGATATTTCATTCTGTAGAGAGAAGAGCAACTTATGAAGGTTCTCAGCTAGAAAGAATAACTGTCTTGCATTAACTGGATTTTAAATTTAGAGGAGTTAGTTGGTATTAATTGGATTGATATTAGTTACAAATAATGGAAATAATTGAACTAGAAAAAGTTTAGTAATTTCAAGAAAACATCGATCTACATACATTATTACTATCATCACTGCGTACTTCAACCAATGGTCGCTCATAAAAACCGGAAAATAATTTTGACAAGAATAATGGGATGAACCGTTGATTCTTCAACCTACAAGTATTTTTTGAAATCAATAATCGGCTGATTAGTCTCTAATCCAAATAAATATCTGCATAGTAATACATTCAAAGTCTAAATTATTCATAAGCTTGATTATTTACGCTGTTGTTTGAATGAAGGAAAAAAATTGGAGGAAAATCAAACTGATATGATATATTATAGACAACCGACTATTAGCATAAGAAATCTTATATGTATTTAAGTTGAGTAATTAGTAAAAAATGGTAAAAAGCTCCGGGTGATAAATATAATGTTGTGACTTAATGCTGATTTATTACAGCTGTTCTGGGTGCGATAACTGATTATTTTTAAGCCGTGTGCTCGCGTTTTTACAGCATTAGTCATTAGTGCGTTAAATGAATACGCAGGAACTGTGGAATCTTTTATTTTTGTGGAAAACGATTAGATTTCACCCGGAAACGTTGACATGTTTTACTTTTCGAAATTATGGGAATTGGTTGATTGCTACTAAATTTACTGGGAATTCTTGAGGAAATGTCATTTAGGTTCTGCCACCATAAGCATTTTATTTTCGTCTAAAAATTCACTCGATTTATAATGAGTATTTTGTAAAGATCATTTTGTTGTTGTGTTGCTGTCTTTTTCTTAATTACTTTTACTTTTTTGTTTTTGTAATAACATTCGATTTAATAAAAAGAAGTTTCAGATCACTTTGGTAAAAGCATGTAATTTATTATTAGCAGTAAAGCCTTTAATAAAATCAGCTAAGAGTGTCCTATAATTGTTAGCATTACAACACTCTGCATTTAATATTAAATGATTATTTAGACCTACTTATCTGTTACGGATTATTATTATTATTACCATAGACGTCGGCAGGATCCGACTAGTGTTTTGGTAGTTAATTTTCGAACGTTATAAATGACCCAAGAATAATAATAATAATAACCTCAGTTTCTAAAAAGATTCTTATTGAGTCAAAAAGTGGCACAAAAAGCTTTTATCCAGATTTTGGCGCATCGTTGAAAAGTAGTCTGGTCATGCACAGATTTCACTGCCTTTGATCCTTGTTGTTTGTAAATTAGATGTAATTTATAGGATTTTCCATTAAGACGTGCCATTTTAATTTTATGAAAAAACACCTTTCTTACTAAAAACGTAAATACACGAGGAAGTTCATTTCTTGTAATTGTGGAAAACGAGATCATTTAGATGCCCATCATAGCTGGGATAAAAACATTCCATTAATTGGAATACTGCATCCCTCTCCGCTGTCGCACATTGACTGCTCTAAAACGTGAATAGACGCCTTAATATGATTTTTATCTTTGGTTATTGAAAAAATTCAAGCTGTGTCGAATTATGCGACTCAGGAGGCCAGTTGCAAAACAACATCTACGAGAAATGATTGTCGCACCAGTGGTTTTGTTTCTCGTTTGTGTAGCTTGTAGCCCCATCGTGCTAAACATGAACCTCACATAAGTCCATTCCGTCCCAAGTTGTACACCAAAATTTACAAGCATCATATGGTAACACTACTCAATAACTGTAACAGTTTCACCTTCAGTACTCTCTAATAAAATATTTCTAGTTCATGCCACCACGCCAAGCTGTAACTCGTTGTTAATAAAGACGTTTGTTTCCGCAAAAATATTCTAGGATTTTCGGATCCGACATTAAAATTTACTCACTACGTCACTTAAATGGATACAGTTCTCGTCGCTCAATTACCATTGAACCCAAGCTTCGGGTTTAATAGTGAGGCACAAATTGCAAAATATTAGTAATTCTTATTAAAAATGATCCAAAACAAAAAACAAATGAGTTCAACATTTCTTGGAATAGTCGCTTATACCAAATGAAATTGGTATTAACATTATTTAGTTTAGTGATATTATAAGTTAAAAATCTTATGTTTGTTTTGTTATATATGAGCAAATTAATAAAAATACATTTATGAAGCTGAATTTTTTTTTATAAAAAAAAAATAAAGCGGCCTTTTTTCTTTTCGGCTTACAGACAGCACATGCTTTAAAACAATAAATATTGGCATGAGAATGAAAACGATAAAGTTGGTTTGTATTTCTAAATTTCCATTTGAAAAGGCTGTTTTTTGTGAAAGGACAATGATTTACTTGATTACTACAAACATTGTTCATGTGTTGCCATTTGAATAAACGTTGAGTAATATTAACTAGCTGTCGCCCAGTGGTCGAAATTCGACCAACTGTGTCAATATCTTTGGCAGGTTAATTAACCTGAAAATTTTATCGTTGACATTCTATCCTAGGACTTTAGGGAGAACACCAATTACACGGAACGGATCCAGATTCGGAACCTCTGTGTGATAGTTTCCTCGAAAATCCTAAATGTCGGTCGTATATCTCGCTTCTATAAATAAGTAACGAAATTCAAGTTTTACTTTATTTGTGTTAAAATTCGTAATTCTTAATTTAATGTGACAACAATTCAACCGCTAATGGGCTACCCTACATATTTATTTTATCTAAGCTCCCTATATAGCTATAATTGCACTCAATTCTCTAACATTTATTAAAATCCTCATTATAATAATTCCATCTCATTATATATTTCCACCACCCTGTATATGCAACTGCTCATGGACCACGCATAGTATTTTTTAACATTTTTGAACCACCGGGTAAACCATTCTGTATGTGCCACGGCCTATGACCCACCATATTTACTCTTTTTGTTTATGAAATTTTTAATCTTCTGTAAGTATAATTCTAACGCGACCTATATTTCAATCATTATATATATATGGAACTTTTCGTCGGCTACTCTAGAAATCATTTCCTTTTTGAACATTTTTTATCATCATTCTGTATATCTATAATTCCTCTCACCCTATATTTCATCTTCCCTCTATATACAAGTGCTTATGAGGTTACGAAATGTTGCATTTCAATTTCCGCCACCCTGTATACGCATCTATGCACCACCCTGTAATGGGCTTCCCTATATAATTATTTTATTAGTTATAATTGCACTCTACTTTAGATTTTAAACACCCTATATATGCAACTGCTTATGTGCCACCCACGAAAAAATTGATTTCTAACATATCTGGGATCGCCCTGTATAATTATAATATACAACGATTACTTTACCACTAAACAATAACAATGCTTGCATGCTACTTCCAGAGGTACATGCTCGAAGTATATAACAGCATTGGTCTCTCTATATATAATTACTCAATGTTTGAGTCTGGCGGAGGCGGCATATTCAGTTGTTTGGAATTGACATTATGGACGTAAATAATGAATTTTTATTATATTTTATTTAATGAATGAACCAATATTATAAATTAAGAATGGCATTCTGCAATGAAGGTCGTCAGTAGCTACTAAACAAAACAAAAATGAAGAAAATCGGTTGAGAAACAGAGGCTAAAATGGTACCTAATCGTTTTGTCTTTGCCTATTTATATATAGATTATTTGGTAGGTTATCTATATATTAGTTTCAGAGTTTGTTCTGGCGATTTTCCCTTTTCCGGTCATGTTTGGTTGGTTCAGATTGAGCTTCCATTTGCCATAATATGAAGTTACATTTAAAAGATGGTAGGTATGTATCTGGAAATTTAAATTTAAGATGCTTCTCCTGCTCTCAAAAAAAATGAGACTGGAAAACATCTAATTTTTGGGTTAATAACATCACCAGTAATAAATATTTCTTGTCATTTTTCAATTAAAGAGAGTTGCCGTAAACACATTAATATGTTTTCATCAAATTTTCTGGGTTTCTTAAAGGCAGCAAAAGCCAATTGTGGAGCAAATTTATACTACCTGAACTCTGATTTCAAAAAGGCTCCAATCTGAAACAGAATACTTTACGAGTTACATGTTTTAAAGTTTAATTTGACTGAGCTAGTACAGCCCGCAAATCGCCAAATTTTCCCGGTTGCATTTGCTTTTAATGTTGCTTCTGGATTCTCTCAGCTTACTCTTTTTCAAAAGGTATGATATTCCTGTCGAACGATTTTTTTAAATTTCTATAGATCACTTAAGGTGACTATTCTTTAAACATCATGTTTAAAGTTTCGGTACATCTATTTCTCTCGATACAAAAGTATCTTCCAGACAACATCTAAAACAAGTTGCTCTGCAATACTGAGGAGGTCCTTGTCAAGTAAATTAATAACTATGACTGACGTTTCCAAAATTCTCCACGTTATCATTTGCCGAAAAATTGGACGGGTTATCTTTTTCACTTTAGCTAGGAAACTGTTAACAAAATGTTATTCATGTGCAAAAAATTCCTGTACCCATCGTGTTAAACAATCCTTGTGACTTGTGCACAGGCATACTCAGCTTTTGTATTAGGTAGGGCCAAATTAGAAAAAAATGTCCTAGAGAGATGCAGATCAGAAAAAAAGTCATATGGAGAGCAAATCAGAAGAAATTTTTTTGGCCAAGCGGAGTCAAGCCAACAAATTTATGGGAAGCTTTTAAGTCTCACGGATGGATTTGCAGGTCCATGGACTGGTGATTTCTAAGTATCTTAAATATTCTACCTTTCCTGCAACTATCAAGTGCCCGAATTATGATAAGAAATATTACGACTTTATCTTTCAGATCATTTTAAAAAATCTGCCTACCATTTGTATAATTACATTATCTGTGATTTTGTGGTTGCATAAATCTCTTGAGCATTTGAGCATTTGGGACTTAGCAATATGATCTAACAGCTTTTTTGCTGGAGCTTCACGCATTTCTTCACTACCTGGTGATCTCTTTTAGGTTTTTAATATAAATTTGTTGTGTTATTTTTAATGTCAATATTGTGCCTAGCCATGTGTTAATTATAAGTATTTTGATATTAGCATATTAAGCTATTTCCTTTGTTAAGTTAAGTTAAGACCGAAGAAATTTAAACGTTTTCAAAAATTGAGGTTTCATTAATTATAATGCATTCTTTGCATTAATTATTTTGGTTTTGTTCACACAAAACATTCTGCAATAAGACACAGAAAACTGCTGTCACTTTAGACATTACAGGGATACTTAAAGAATTTTGATCAACAATGTAGATGGAAAGTCAAATAGGAGAAGACATTCCTCACCCAGTTAAAATCACTAATGATACAACAAATTTATTTCCGTCCCATTTTGTACTGCGATGGAACATTAGATGTTAAAAAGTGTCCTAATTTACAGTTTGTAGTCTTATTCACATTGTAGTTAAAAGGCGTGAACATTTCTAATAAAGCTAATGTGCTAAAATGACGATCAGAAATACTAATTAAGACCTTAATGCCTAGATTCTCAGAGCTTTCAGAATTTTCACAGCCTACTTCAAATTTGGCAATATACTCCCCCTAAGAAAAAAAAACAATAATCAAAGTAAATAGTTTAGAAACTGCTTAAGTAGAAAAATCGATTACAATTTGTATAAGTGTATTAAGCCCACTTACATTGTAGCATGTGCATGAGAAGTTTTGGATAGTTATTATCGAGTAGCAGGCGCGGTAAGCATTCTCCTGCCCTTTATTCAACTTTTTGCCCGGCAAATAACTTGACTACAACGCCACCTAATAAATCCTAGTTATATAGTTTATATCAGTCCTTAATAAACGAGCTATAAAATACAAAAATATTTTTTCTAATCCAACTGTTGGTTCTAGAAACCAGCAAGTTCAAACAAATAAACAAACTCTTTAACTATATAATACAAGAGTCAAATGTTCCCTTTAAACGGTGAAATAGCGTTTTTAAATGTTGTCAGTAAATTCTCAATCGCAGTCATTCACCGCTATGGATGTTGATAGCCCATCCAACAGTGGATCAGGAACGTTGAAGAGGTGCTCCAGTGCTCCTATGATTAATGAAGTAAATGCAGTTATGACAACTGCTAACACTTCAACGGCCAGTAGGGAACAACAAACCTTAAATGTTCTGTTTGGACAGTCTTTGCATATGAGATCCAGACAAGCTTTAGCACAGGTTCATCACTGCACTGCAATGAGAGATTTTCAGATGAAAACTGGACCCTTGCCTATATCCTTGCTAGTTAGCGTGGGATTCCTTTCGATGTCTCCATCGCCGAAGAGAATGGGTTTTCAAAGTCCGACCAGATCACGAATTTTTATAAGGAGGAGCGCCAGTCCTGTGTTGCGACCGAGCCCGTTAGGTGTCAAACGAAAATTAGATGACGACAAATTAGATTTTAATGTCGGTCTAAGAGCGAAAAGAGTCTATTCGGGAGGAGATCGTGGAGGTCTTCTGACGACTACAGGTCCGTCACTGCCTGGATCGTTGAGTCCAGTGGGTACTCCGGAGTCCATATCTAGCGCAGATTCACCGGGATTTAGTTTTAGAGCGGTGGACAGTCCTTCGAGCTTTGCCCGTCGAAAGTATGTTGATATCCAAGAACGATCAAGAATTGACAGAGAGTCATAGTAATTTTTTTTATGTTGTTATAAAAGAGAAGAAATCTGGGTATGTATAATTGATGTTCAGATTACTCTGTGCAAAAAGAAATGCAATAACTTGTAAGTTTGTGAGGAGAAAACTAACAGGGAATTAGTCCAATTCGACACACTTTTTAATACTTTTCGTTGAAATGGAGGTAATCGCAATATCGGGACTAGAATTAAAAAACAAGCGATTGTTTTTTTTATTTTAAAATTTATTACAATTTTGTTGTTTTTAATATTCAAACCGCCAATTGTTACAACTTAAAAAATCTTACCAGTTCAAAGTGCCCTTCAAAAATGATCATTTTGGAAATCTTGGCAGTAAGCCACTTATAGAAAGTATTGACATGTCTTGAAATTTTTGAGAATAATAATTTTTGTAGAACGACATAGTAACTCGGCTACATATTCTATACAAGATCAGGTATGATATAATCATTGTAGTCAATGATTTTAAAAAAATATTATAAGAGAGGTTTAAAGACATTCTATATTTAAAGACGCGAGATGTAAGACCGACATCTAGGATTTTCGAGAGGATTAGCACACAGAGATTCCGAATCTGGAGCCGTTCCGTGTAATTGATGTTCTCCCTTAACACCTAGGACAGAATGTCACGATAAAATTTTCAGGTTACTTCACCTGACAGAGATATTGAATACTCTCTTCGAGGTGTCACTTTGTGTGCTAATTCTCTCCAAAATCCTAGATGTCGGTCTTACATCTCGCGTCTTCAAATTTAAGGAAATGTATCAAATACATAAAGAAGTGTTCGAGAGGACATTCAATTGTAGGAAGCGGAACTGATGAAGGTTCCCTGACCAGAAACAATATATGTTATATATATATAATGTATATTGTCTTGCGTACAAAGGTATGACACCTCGAAGAGAGTACATTCTATATGTTATTATTGGTTCTGAGAAGTATGATATTTGAAAGATTTTTTTCGAATATATTTGTCAATTTTAGCATGATTGACCTGGAAATATATGATTATCTGAATTTCACGTTTTATGTTGAGAGTTAGTCAACCAGCGAAGTGCTACATATAGATACTATTTTGAGCAGATCAATGCCCTTTGTATATCGATCTGGACTAAACTATTTTTTTAGGTCAGTTTAGAGTATTTTATATTTTACTTTCTTTGTGTTGACATATACTGCAACAACAATCAGAATTTTCAGTTTCGCAATGGTTTTAGCATTGACTACACCCCATAGTGACAATGAGGCATGACGCATGATGTTCTGACTATACTAAAACTTCAAACCAACATCATATGGGGATTTCAGGTTAAGATGGCGCGGCAGCCACACATGTGTATGTTCTAGGTTAAGAAATGAGTCCCCCACAGAATAGTGAAAGCCGTTTTTGAAAATATTCTTCCTCAATATCTTTGTGTCATATTAATAGACGCTTTTAAAGTGATTAATGGCGCTCTAAGAGTGATTAGTGATAAGTAGTGTTCAGTGATCGTTAAGCCGGAGGTCCTAAGCTGTCCCGATCTTGTAAATAGATATTAACTTATTACATAAGTTCCATATAAAACATTTGATTATGGTCAATAAGGTCGTTAAGACCAAGACCACACCCTGCCTTGAAGGCTACAGGCCTGATAGGCAACCTTGAAAGAAGAAGGAATCATATGGTAAACTTTTCTCATGTCATCTATGACTCGTTTTAAGAGCAAATAATACTCAATAAATGCAATCATAAGTAGTTGCTATGGTTTTCCAACTTCAGTTTTCGAATTGTATAAAGCTATATGTTTGAAATCAAATTCATATTAATAGAATAAATCTCGAAAATCATTCATTTTAGGGCAGCGAAGGACTGTTAGTCTCAACAAGAGAGAATAATTAATCAGTTACTTTATCCTATACTTTCAAACGATAACAT
This sequence comes from Octodonta nipae, assembly GCA_034190945.1. NCBI lineage: Eukaryota > Metazoa > Arthropoda > Insecta > Coleoptera > Chrysomelidae > Octodonta > Octodonta nipae. Next base: position 38,784,063 of record CM067217.1, on the reverse strand, counting down.
ACTTGTTAAAATTACGGGCCGTAGTGTGAAAGAAATTGTTGCACAAAAACAAAACCAGGAAATTACTGATATACACATCTTATGCTACCTTTCACAAGTTGTTCTATGTCAACAATCTTTAATTAAATCTGTCGATTTTTTCGCGATGTAACCAAATCAAAACCAAGCCAAATGGCTTACATTCACTGCAACCTTCCAACAGCGTCCGATTTGTTGACATAGATATTTATAAATGAAATTGTGCTAAATAATTTTCTTTGAACACGACTCAAACGTTTACCTAGATTTAATAAATTATTAGATCAGAGATCCTTTCACGATAACATGGACGCATTGTTTAAATATTGTACCCTTTTCTTTAATAATGCTTACTAACCTTTGATAATTAATTATAATGATTAATCGCCTGTCAGAGTGTATAAATATCATTAGTGCGATACAATGCATATAATAGTTTCAGAGAGGTGCATTTAAAAATTGTAACTATTTTCATTATCAGCAGAATTATTTTGACATATTTGAGTACAAACACTATAAAAAATTATTTGGAAAAGATATATTAAAGAATCGACATTGGAATACTTTATTTGGTGATCACTATTTTAGATTCATGTTTTTCGGCGGGTATAAAGACAATGGTATACCTAGGTAAATTCGAAAAAAATGTCGAGGAGTTCTTTGATTATTTGGCCTGTGCATTAGAGTTCTCTGTCCATAGATTTTTCCTGTAACAACTGTGGATCAGAAATTGGAAATGGGAGACAAAGTGTATTAAGGCAAATTCGCAAAATTGCCCATATTACTGGCTGTCTGTACAGAAATTCTTCCTGACAGATTTGCTGAGAGACAGGTATGTCTACAATATTATCCACCAGTATTCCTATATGCAAATAGTGTTTTGTAAATTGTGTGATACTTATCTGCGTTTTAAGACATTTTAACTTCAACTGTGGAGTCTTTATCAATCACTGCGTGTTTTAGCTGGAAGTTTATTCTTGGATTTTCTTTCGCTTTGATATAAATTTGTAGCCTTGATGAAGTTAGAGATAGATCAAACACCACAATAAGTGCATGCACTTAAAGAAAACTGATGAATACTAAGAGATATTTGAATTTTAACTCCATCCATCCCTTGAATGTAATGAAAGCTGTTGTAAAGTGATATATGATAGAGCAGAAAGCATATCTAAATCCACAAAAGTGTTTAACAACGAACTCAACATTATCAAAGAACATCTACTTCAAAATCTTTTTCCAGAAGGTTTTATAAATAAAATTATAAATGAACTACGATGAAAGTCGCCTCAACAACCCAGAACAAACAATCAAGAAACTATTCATGCCAACCAAGCACAAACAGAAAACAAAATTATGAACATAATTCTAAAGAAATTAAGCGTTTAGCAAATAAATACGATTTTAGAACGGTTTTTAAAACAAATAATATAATATATTAAGCTCTATTCTTTCACAGACTTAATGCAGCTCAGATTTTGTGATTGTGGCCATACATTCACCGGTAAAAATTCAAGACCTTAAGAAGTGAGGAAACATGAAGACGAATATAACATTTCCAGAAGACATGTGGACAAATCTAATTACGTCAAGAATCTATTAACGAGCACCGACAGCCAGAGGATAAACCGGGATATACTAAGATCATGTTGAAAGTATAAAATTTAAAAAAAAAATAAAAAATTAAGTAGGTCAGCTGTAATTAACCCGGGTAGCGGAGCACCTTTATATGTACTGGATTTGGGATGGAGAAATCTATTGATAGAAGATCAACAACTGATCACCAACGACCAAATGGTCGCTATCAATGTTTTTTTTACGAACAGGAAAATTTGAGTCACTACGCAAATCTAACAATAAACTGCCATCTAAAACACACAAAGATTGATGAGGACTCCAAAGTTGGAGTAGAACCATCTCCAAACACAGATAAATAGGACCCAATAATTTATAAAAAACACTATTTATATAGGAATACTGGTTGATCATATTGCAGACATTTCTTTCGCTTAGAATAGCACTTAGCAAGAATAAAATCGCACAAATCCGGGCAATTTTTAGTAGGCAATGGGCAACAGCCCACTTACGATTTCTAATACTTTTTTGTTGCAGAAAGAATCTAAGAACTGATAATGAAGAAGCAAAATAATACCATGTATAATAAATATTCAAACAATTTTAAAATTATCATTATTTTTTCCGCTTCTTCTTCTTTTAGAGTCCATATCGTAGGTTTGGTTCCAGTTTGTATTAGCAATTCTTGAAAAGTGAATTGCCAGCTGTCATGCCATAGTTTTTGTGATGCTCCTGTAAGTCTTTCTCCGGGTGGTAAGTTATTTCGTACTATCTTGGCTGTGCGTGCCGTTATCATTTTTACGATCTTCATATCAGTAGTTCTTACGAGTCTAATTGTTTTTGCTGTTTCGGCGCTTGTTTCCGCACCATATGTCATCAATGTCATGCTCATTCAGCTGAAACTATTGCACAGGTTCGAGAAAATCAACAAAAACAGAGACTGCGTATTCCATGGTCGTACGAAAGCATCAATATAGCATACTACCAGAAACGGTTTTGCTCTTTAACTAAACAAACATAGCCAACACAGACATTAAAGTCAGGTGACCATAACCATATTCATAATACATAGGATTAAGTACATATAATCGTAAACAATAACAAGGTTATACGTCAAGAAACAACAGCGGGTGTGGAGTGATGAAAATCCAAAACAACAATGTCAACATGTACTAGTGGTGTTGTTTCAATGGGGTGGACATTACAGGCCCAAATTTTCTCCGAATTTGAAGGTCCGTTGACATTGCATATTAAATTTAGTGTAGTATAATTCCAAGCAGAGTTAATAGATAGCCCAGATCGTATGATCTGAAGCACTTTGATTATTTTCATACGTGTGCAATTAGTGAGATAAAACTGAACACAAACTATAACTACTTGTAGAAATCGTAAAGGAACAGAAAACATTCAAAATAACTAATTGAATTGAGTTGACTGTTACTTGGTTGAAATTCATGATGAATTGAGTAATACAAACTTACACTTTATTTAAAACTTGTGACAATTGTTTCGTGTCCGATGGAGCTTATTCATATTCAGTTGTATTACTCAATTTATCACAAAATAACTAAACCTATTTCCGATATACCAGGAAGTGCAACGACTATTGACTAACATATTTCAGTACTAGTTGATATTTGTCTTCGTATGTTCCAAATTGGTATGCATGAATATGCACGGAATTGTAGATATTGACATTTAAAACGCAAAATTAATAGAATTCCTCGAAAATTACCAGAAAGTCTAGACGGGACTATAATGTTATCGTTCACATATTTCCGTATATAAATTTGTGCAAACCGCATGGGCATAAATCCTTCAAGGTCGGCTAGTTTTTACAAAGCTTTTGAAGTTAATTATGATAATTTTTCCGCGGTATACTAATATAAAATAAGCAAATAATCCATTTTCTTATCTGCCAGAGATATTTTTTTTATACCTACCCAAACAAAAATCAATGCAGTCACTCAGTCGAAAAAAGTTCATCCGCTCTTATCGTATGGGTAGTAAAACGTTATCTATGGGACCGAATTAACCAACGAATCACAGGAAGGTTTGTTTGGAAATTAAATTGTTTACGAGTTAAGCTTTGTCGGTTTCTTTTTAACTTTAAATAATAGAAAGGAATACAAGTTTTTTTAAAGTGCGATATAATATATTAATATGCGCACCTGTTTTCACACGACTGCCAGGAAGGAAGGTCATATGCTAAGTTTCAATTTACAAAATATCTCGAAAACAAAAACAGATAAAGGAGAAAACTAAAAAATATCTCAGAGTTCTGAAGAAGAGGAGATCAACATACCTCACTCTTTCATTAGAAAGCCTTCTTTAAATGCCTATTCACACCACAAAATCTGGGAGACATATATGCAAAACAGAAACTGAGATAATCGAATCGTTATAGCTTTTAATTAACTCATCTACATTAACATCCACTTCAAATAGCTTTAGGTATATTTTTATGTATTCAGATTTGCCACTTAGCAGAGTTTTGTCGAGTTTAGTATAAAAATTGATTGCGGAAGCCGTTACTTTGTGATACTCGATAATATTCATAATTTTATTTTCACTTTACTGTGACTAGTTTCGGCAAGAGGCTAAACCATTATCAAACAAGAGCGAACTGATGAATGAATTACAGATTGTTACCATGTTACAATTTATACACAAATATAAAATAGGTGTTACTTAATAATAATGATGGATTATATTTATGACATGAAAATTGGGAAAAACCCATGAAGGTATTACTTTATTACATTGTAAAAAGGTTATTAAATTTTTAGAATACAGACATACTAGTTAAAAATAACGGTGGATTAAAGTATGACAGCCTGACAGGGTTTTTCCCAATTTTCATGTCATAAATATAATCCATCATTATACTTAAATAACACCCATTGTATATTTGTGTATAAATTGTAACATGGTAACAATCTGTTATTCATTCATCAGTTCGCTCTTGTTTTAAATATTTACATATATTTAGTTAGGCAATAACTGCATTATAAAAAAACTATATTCTATTGAAAAATTCTCAAACTGATGTGAATCGACACTAAAAAATACTATTTCTCACTTTACATTGGTACTAGGTTTCTCAAATGAAAAATGTGAAATGATAATGATTTATGGTAAACAAAATTCTTAAACCGCTGTAATCTTTAATGAAATACATTTTGACTGAGATGTAACCCAAAAGGAAAGGAATTTATTTTTCTTGGTGTGTTAATCCATTATTTTCAAAGAGTCAATCTTATTTGTCCGATATCATTTCACTTTCACACAAGTATTAAACGAGACCTAAAATCAACATCACAAAAACTTAAAAATAAACAAATTCTTTATATTACTTAAAACAACTAATTAAATGATGCTATTATCTACCTTTATACACTCATACCAAAAATCCTTTTAGCGACGCCCGCATGATAAACAAAAATCTTATATGTTTCTACAGAGCGTGTCAAACAACCCACCCCTATCCATAAATATCTTTATTATATTATGACCGATCACCCCATATCACAACCAATCTCATTATACATAAAACAGACATAATTTACTCATTGACTTTCAAATATTCCCAGCGACCGAACAGCCTAATGGACGACAAATTGCTCCATATTATGTTCATTCATTACTCTTATTTTTGACGTTCGAGCACGACGTCGTCGACTCTTGACTATTGACAATACGAAGAAGACTTTACGTTCAAAATGAGAAGCCATCCATCAAATTTGAAAAGTTCCCTCTTACGATAAGCTCTGTACACATCATAAGCCTCACATAAATACACACGCACTGCCTACAATGTAGACAATTACAGCGTTATTCAAAAATGATAATTTGATTGTTATAGATTTCGCACACACTCTGGATTTGTTTTTGTAAAATTTTTTCCAGGTTTGGTATGACAGACAATTTCACGCAAAGGTGTTTTTTTACATCTCGCCAAACTTCAACACAACAAAAAATTGTAACAACTTCAATGTTAAGGATAATTATGGAGCAATGTAATTTTTTTCGAAAAAAGGTGTACAGTACTATGTAATCTTAATATTCTTCATAAATAAGCACTAATAACTTGTAAGTAGCCCCATTGGGAAAATGCCAATGATTATGTTTTTAACAACCTAAATTTATTCATTAATCGGTGTAGGTTACCAACAATGAAAGTATAATAAAACAATTTTTTTTTTAATTTAGCCAACTTCTGAGTAGAGCTAAAAAATTAAAAATAATCAACAAAACTAGACAATAAATAGCACATTCTCTGTTTTTAGGTACCTACACATAACGTAAGAAAATGTAAACCACAAAAATGGTGCTCATCCTGTACAGATTAATTACCTACTTATCTAGTATATTTTTGAATCCTACATTGCTTACTTCTCTTACTTCTCTTACTCTTACTTCGTCAAACTTAATTCTTGCTACTACTTCTAAAATATACTAAATAGGTAGGTAATTAATTTGTACAGAATGAGCACCTTTTATTGCATATATTTTTTTACTTTGTCTGTAGGTACCTAACCTATTATTATGTTTTGTTAGTTATTTCAACTTTTTAGTTCTACTTGGAAGTGGTTAAATTAAAAAAAAAGTTTTAATCTTAACTTTTTATTTTTTTTGTTATTTTTTTAATATATCAATGTCAGCTAATTAATTCTATTTTGAACTCGAGTATTATTTATTTCTTATTTTGTACCTATAACCTTGAGAGAGTCATAGTCACGATCGCAGCGGCGCAGCAGTTTCTCAACAAGCGACTCGGATCTTAGTATCAGCTTAAACTCGCGGGCCCGACACCTCAAACGATGGCCTCAGATCCTGGTCACAGTTGTGTTTGGCTCGGTCGCCCGACGAGCCTATCCTCGAAGCTCGAGTACACACACTACGGTGTTAGCCACTGTTACAGCATTATCTACAAACCCACTGAAAAGCAACAGGCGCCTGGTATAGCCTACACCTCGCCTCTCGGCCGAATGACCTCGAAGCCCATCCTCTAATGTGTAGACGATGTTCCCGGTCTGCTAGCGAACCTGCTCAACCCACCGCGACGAGCACGGTTTTGAGGGCGAAGGTGTGAACTAAGGTCATTCCCGCCAGGAACGGGACCCCTATTCCGACACCTCAAAAGGCCGTCGTCTACCTTCTCACGCTGCAAGGGTGAATGCATCGTACGACCGACCATCCACCCAGGTGTACAATCTAGCTTTAGCCATTGCCCGTGCGAGGCCAACCTAGTTTGGAGAGCCACCGGTAAACTCAACCAGTGGGGAATTCTCTCCACCCGCACTACCCATTTTGGTATGTTACGAACACCCCCGTTCGTTTAAGATGGTCCACGCCTATGGGTGTACCTTTGACTTCATACAAGTCTACCTCTTTTACTTTTCTGGATGAAACTAACATCCGCTTTCGAGGTGTAGGTGCCTCTACTTGCGGGACGCTTTGGCCCAGTTTTAGGAGTAATTAACCACGATATTTCGCTATTTGTGAATTTTGGCTAAAACGACCAACCCGTACTTTTTCGGTGATGTATCAAATCTCGCGGATCCAATCAGTGGAACAAAGTAATTTAATTAATAACAGTCAACAGTATAGAAGTAATATACCAATGGAAAAATGGAAAAATATGAGCAGGTAATAGCTATGTAAATAAAAACATAAAAACAGCTGAGAAAAAAACATATAATAATACACTAGCATAATTTTCATCTCGTGCTTCACCTAAAGAAAATTCTAGATCAGTCCATGTGCCTTGACAGCTACTGTCAGTGCACCGCTGATTGCAGGGGGAAGGAAATGAGAGAGCACCGAATTGCATATGCTAAATTGGAAACCCGGACAATTGTAGTTTCGGGCCAAGCTGGCATGTACGAAGGGGACGCTACTTACAGGTTCTATCACAGACAAACGTTCGTAGTTTGATCAAATACATGTCTGTTCTTGGGTTTTCACCAAATATTTTTATAACTCGAAATACGTTATTATATCTTATCGCCTCTATTATATGATGATTTACTTTAGATATTTTAGAACGTAGGACGATTCTCTATGACTTTGCAATTTTGTTTTCACTTCCTGCGCATTTCAAATTTGAATTTGAATTATATTTGATTGTCTTAAAGTAATTGGCTAAAAATTTAAAAGAATTCGATTGAACTGAATTGATAAGTTAAATTTACCATCGTTATTCATTTTAGTTACTGTAGGCAACAGATAAAATATTATAATTTACCCATTTCTTTTTTAGTCATCTGTAGTACCTAGCAAACAACCAGTCGATTTTCGAAAGACAAATATCTAGGTGAGTGTTTTAATAACTAATAATTTAAAATGGAGAAATTGTTGAAAGTTCCAAAGAGAAAATGCAAGGTCCCTTTTAGCCAGAACGCATATCATAGGGGTTTGAGTAATGTAAATCAAAAGCATTTTTTTTCTTTTACTAGCAATTTAGAAATGAGGAAAAAATGGTTTGACATAATTAATGAAAACTGTTCAGATCTGGTTTCATTTACTCTGTTTTTATATGTGAAGACCATTTTGAGCCAAAATACTCTACAAGTACTTTAAAAAGAAGGCTAATTTTGAAACATGCGATAGGTATCAATAATATTTAATCCAAGTAGTGTTCATGAATCCAGTATTAACATTAGTATTTATTGTCCCTTAAATGAAAATATACCTATAGAAAGTAACAATGAACCTACAGCATCTTTAAAACGACATTACTCTTTGGAAAGGTTAAATACAATTGCAAAAATTTCAAAAGTATGTGACATTTGTACAGGACCATCTTCTAGTAGTCAAATATGCAGATGTTCATTTACCAGCCCTTCCAGCGCAGTTAAGCAGGGTATTTTGACAAAGATTAAATGTACATATGTTTCTCAAATGACTTCTCGTGAAAGAATTCTCTATAAAATTAACAGTCACCAACAGTCCAAAATTTGTAAATTAAAATCAAAGTTAGTTCTTACAAGAAAAAAATTAAATATATCTTTAAGAAATAATTAACAATTTATTCTGTCAAGTTTAAACAAATCTTTGAGTGCTACAGGTATGGATTTTCTGAATTCACTATTGATAAATGCACCAAGGAAAAGACCTATTTGGAGTTTAAAGAATAAACCTTTTGCTTTGGCATTATATAAAAGGGGACCAAAGTCCTTATCGATTTGTGCGTAGTTGTTTAAAATTACCTTCACCTTCAACACTTAGAAAATGTATGAATTCTATTCCTTTTCATGCAGGATTAAATCAGCACCTAATTAGCAAATTAAAAAATAGGGTCCAAAAAATGAATAATTCTGATAAATAATACTGTTATTTAATTTTTGATGAAATGTCAATATTACCTGAGTTAACGTATGTTTCTAGTTTAGATAAAATTGTAGGATTTGTTGATCAATGGTCATTGGGACGGTGCAATAAAATTGCAGATCATGCTTTAGTGTTTATGGTTCAGGGTTTAAGAAAGAAATGGAAGCAACCTGTAGCATATTATTTAACCAAAGATGTAGTTAAAACAGATGATCTCAAGAAAATTCTTTTTGAAGTTAATGAAAAACTATATTCAACTGGATTAAAGATTGTCTGTAGCATATGTGATCAGGGTACCACAAATGTTTCTTGCATAAAGCAGTTGGTAGAACCTGAACGTGAAAAAAAATAATGATTATGTTTATTTTTGTAATGAACATCCAATTATTCATATTTTTGATGTTCCTCATCTCCTTAAAAACACCAGAAATTGTTTATATAATTATGATATTTTACTAAATAAAGATAAAAATAAAATTGTTAAAATGAAATACATTCAGGATGCTTTTAGTATTGACAAACACAACAGAGTAAATTTATTCTATTCTCTCAAAGATTGCTATTTTGAAAAAAAAAGGTTCCCATAAAATGAAAGTTTCTATAGCTGCAAAAACATTAAGCAATAGGGTTGCATCTGCTATAAATTTTTTATGTTCATCAGGTCATCTACCAGCTGAAGCAATTCATACTTCAAAATTCATTGATAATATCGATAAACTTTTTAAAAGTTTAAATGGGATTACAATGTACCCACAAAGTTCTAATTTTCTCAGATGTTGTGTGAATTTAAACTCTGGGCATGTGCAGTTCTGGCAAAAGATGATGCAAAAAATTGATCAGTGGGCATTTATATCTAAAACTGAACCCTTCACAATTAGAAATACTATGCCATTTAAAAAAGGTTGGTTAATTTCAATGACTGGTAGTATACGTTTGTGGCAGTTTTGTCAAAGTAATGGATTTAAATTTCTGGCTTTAAGATTAGTAAATCAAGATTTTCTGGAAAATTTATTTTGTCATATAAGGCAGCTTGGCAGAGGAAATACACATCATTCTGCAGTCCAATTCATTTCTAGTTTGAAAACCACTATTCTCAATAATTTATTAACTCTATATAAAGTCAATTCTAATTGTGAAGAGGATCATTTTGATTGTTTAGAAAATTTACAAGATTATTTAAAAAACCCTATTCATCCATTAACAGAATATAGCAATACTAAAATATTTCAGTTCAATGGCCCAATTGTAGAAAATTTGAATGATGTTGAACTTTCAGCAGTTTCATATGTAAGTGGGAATATTTATCGCAAGATAAAAGATATCCCTCAAGCATGTGATGTTTGTAACAAAGAATTATTATCAGATGATGTCTTTAAATTACAACATAGGTTTACTATGTTTCGAGAGAGGGATGATCAAGAACAACGGTTGTATTATGTTTCAAAACAATTAGCTATTTCATTAATAAATATTTATGAGTGGACAACAAAATTTATTCAAGTTTACGGGCATATTGAACAATTTTCTGCTACTTTGACAAAAATTTTGTTAATAAATATTCCATTCAATTGGTTAACTTATTTAGAACATAGGGAGGAACTAAAGACACAAATTGTCAAGTTTTGAGTAAATTTTGCCTTGAGAAAATACTTTAAAAGAAATTTTACAAAAAAGATAATTAGAAAAAGACAATTTTTTAAATAGTAGTATTTAATTTCAATTCACTTATTCCATTTTTTTCAATATCTGTTATAACAATAACAGTTGATTATCTTGATTCTCTTTCTTGCTACTATTCTAAATGTATAAGCATTATAAGTATATCCACTATTTATTTGTTTTTACAAATTATTGATATTTTTTCTATTGATGATGTTTTTTCTATTGATGATACTGCTGATTTTTTTTTGTTCCATGCAACTGAGTGGATTGGCATCCATTCCATGTCTCAGGAAACAAAGAATTAGATAGGAAATGGTTTCACTGACATTATCTTCATACTAAAAAGGCCAGGCAGCATCATGAAAAATTAAAATTTTAGTCAAAACTGTTCAAAATATGTTTGCATTTTTATTATTGGATTAACAAAAAACATTACAAATTTGTTTAAATATATTTTATTATTGTTTTTGTTTCATAGTTTACTCAGAATGTATATATGTTACCTACATACATATCTGTTCATAAATTTGATATGATAGGTGTACTCGCCATTTATAATGAAATGCTGTGCTTTTATAATTTTTGTCAGTTATTTTTTGTTTTATATAATTTGCACTTCTCTTTCAATAATATGTAAATAAACTCGGTTGTGTGATATGTCTGCTTATATAATTTATAATAAAACCTGGCCGGTTGTATTTGTTCTTAGTTGTACTATTCCAATTTTTCATAAAAATTGTGTAAATATAGACATTTTTCTATTTTATTAACAAAATAATGAAAATAAAATTGTTATTTATTATTGAATTAATAAAATTGAAAAAAATCTATATTTGTGTACATATCCAATTTTTATGACAAATTGGTTTAAATGGTATATCGTACAATCTGAGAAAATACATAATAGAATTTCAAATAAGCCGCCAATTTTTAGTTCGACCTGTCCCTAACAAAGAGGCGCTAGTGCTCGTGTTTCCATCTTTTTCTATTATTTTCGTCACTCTCTCATTTCCTTCTCTCTGGCTGGTTGACTGTGGCATATACGTACTTTTTAACCGACTTTCAAAAAGGAGGAGGTTATCAATTCGTATGCAACTTTTTTTATGTATGTGGGGCGATTTATTCAAAAACGGCTTGGGCAATTCTGATGATTTAAACTGCATTATATTAAGGAACATTACAGAAAGGTCCCATATAATTGTCTATAACATGAGATTTACTGTTTTCTAGAAAATCAGAGAAAAAAATAAATAAGGGACTGGATTTCAGCGATTTTCAATGAATCTTCACTGTTTTCTCTAAAACTGCTCACGCAATTTGAATATTATATATTGTATTATACAAAGATATGTTCCAGCTTGATTCCGTTCTTTTTTCTATAACACAAAACATACCATTTTTCAGAAACTCGGAAAAATATATGCAAAAAAACTGTAAACATCATGGTAAATGTCAAATTTTTATCATAAATATCTAGTTTAAATGTCATGATATGCCATGAAAGTATATCGTACAGGGTGTTTTTAATGGTTTTCAATTTGATGCATTTGAAAGTCACTTTCTGTTATAGACGAAGTTATAGTAGCGCGAAATGGCAGAAAATATTCCGTTAGTTTATCGAAAACAAAAGTTGTTAGATATGTCAGCCAACTCTTCTATATGGTATACGGTTGTAGGTGTGTGCGTACGTGCATGTGATATTAAGTGGTACATAAGCCGTTGTATACATAGGATGGTTGAAATATAAGTTGCAATTGAATTAGTTATGCAGGGTGTTTCTAAAAATATTGTATTGAGTGGCACATAATTAGTTGCATATACAATGTGGTTGAAATAAGAGTGGAGCAAAACTGTAGTTATACAGGGTTTAAAAATTGTCAAAATTAGTTGAATATACAGGATGGTTGAAATATAAATTGGAGTAGAATTACAGTTATACAAGGTGGTTTAAAATAGTTATATAGTTTGGAACATAAGTAGATGCTTATACAAGGTGTTTGAAGTAAGGGTAAAATTATTCTTATTCAGGGTGTATCAAAATTTGTTATATAAGCATAAGCAGTTAGGATATTTGAATTATAGAACGTAGGACGTGTAATTACAGAGATGGGTTAAAAAAAATTTTGAAGCAGTTGCATATACCCGGTGGTTGAAATAAATGGTAGAGTAAAATAATAGTCAAGTGTGGCTCAAAAAGGTGAATTTTGTTATATAGGGCAGACCATGAGCAGTTGCATAAATGGAATACGAGACATATGGGGCGAAATAAAATCATTGGTATACAGGAATAATTTAAACAATAGATAAATAGAAAGAGTCAATAGTATGGAGAGGATTTATGCTTATACAGGGAGGTTCTAAAGATTTCAGGAGCGTTGTGATATTGTATTGAGTTGAATTATAGATGTACAGGGTGATTCAGGAAATGATATATATATATATATATATATATATATATATATATAGAGAGAGAGAGAGAGAGAGATAAAATTTTCAATTGCATTGTACCTTAAACTAGGTAAAAAAAAGACATGTGTGAAAATAGTGATTGATTGCACACAGTTTCTAAACGGTTTTTAATTTAAGCCAGCTGAAGTGGGTTCTTTTTTTAAATATAAATTATAATGTAATATCTACTATTATTTTGAACCTATTTTCCAAGATGCACCGAAAATGCAACTTTCAAAATATATTTAGTATATCCCTATCGGACTAGTGTCGTTGATACGGTGGGATGTGCAAAATATTGCTATAAATTATTTTAACTCAAATTCATCATAGACTAGTTTTGACGATCATTAATATTCCAGTGGTAGTTACCAGGAAGTTATCAATTTTTGAAAAAAAAATCAACATTTGCCCAGTTTTTTTATTTTACTGTACGTCTTAGAATTGTGCCGTTTTTATCCATAGTTTCTTAACCATTGGGGTCTGACCTAGACCCGAAACGTTTGGAATATACGGCAATTTTCTTAACTGTGGTGTTATTTTCCAAGAAGTATTTAGACATCTATAATTTCATGTTCACTTTTAGTTTCATTACGTTGCACTATAAATTAACACCTTTTAATATACAGTCATGTTAGCTACAATGTACAACGATTTATGACAAAACAGTACATGAAAATTTAGACGTTATTAATAAGTAACAGCAATTAGTTTTTAACACTTAATATTAAAATATAACAACATTTAAAAGTAAATAGCAAACTACTAATTACTTAATTGTTATCTAGACCAAAGTTTTATTGCGCTCATTCGCAGCCCCGCTCATTGGCCGGAGGGTGCTTTTTTCCGGGGGAGAATGCTACCCCTTCTCGGGGGTAAAAACTATTATATGAAAAAAAGTCCTGGAATGAATATATTAACTAACTTTAACCATCTTTTGTTCCATAATGTTTCATAAAAAACAAATTAAAGGATTTTTTAGGCACTTTAATAAACTATTTATAAACTTTCCGAAAATTGCATTGTTCATCAGTTATTTCAAGATAAACCTTTCAGTTATTGTTTTTATTGTTTTGACAAATAATAACAAAATATCAAGAAGCTATAAATACCTCCGTTCGTATTGGCTCTACTGAAACCCAACAATTCCGTTGTTCTTTTATAAGCTACATTTTTTATCCAAATGATTATTTTACATATTTTTACAGTTATTTACGAAAAACCCTGTGAAAACATTTTTTTGTTGAAAAATCCATACTTTCACTTACGATTAAGTCGAAAAGAATTGACTGTCAAAAAAAAATTTATAGAACAAAAGTTGCTTAAAATTAGTTAATTTATTCATTCCCGTTTGTCATATAATATTTTTCACCCTCGAGAAGGTGTAGCATCCCCCCCCCCCAGGAAATAAGCAACTTCCTCACAGGGTTAACTTTGAAGTAGAGTGTAAGTATAAATTAACTCCAAATTTTTAGGGAAATCGGTGCTGCTTAGACAAATTACCCAGCATTACCGTTTTTTGCCTTCATAGACTGGACTATTATATAAATCTAACAAAATAAACATATGTTGACATTGATATATTGGAAATGAGAGCACGAGTACTCTGAAAAATTTTTGTTCGTAAGCAGTATAATGTGTATAAGGAATAAGTTATGAATTTTAGAGCTTGAAAAGCACTTATGTACGGACACTAATTATTCGGTACAGTTTTTCGAATTTTACACAGCCCAGGAATTATAAATTGTATTGCACACAGGGAGTGTCAATAAGGAAATGTAGATAAGTTATGGACACTGAGTGCCAATCCGTAAGCGGACCATGGCTATCCTTAATTTATTCACGGCAGTGCGAAACAGTTCCGTTGTTGTCATCTCTTATTTAACAATGCTATGTTTATTTATTACCAAAACCTAAATGGATTCAATGCTAGACTTTCTTTGTCTCCCACTTGTTTTTCAGATGTCATGTCATGTATAAAAGAAAATAGGCTTAACAAGAATATTACAGTAGGTATAAATGTTACTCTGTGCAACCATCCACAAATAATAAATGACTATATTACGAAAATAAATAACACCGAGAAAATATCCTGTTTGAATTTCTAAGTACTTCTTGGGAAATAACACCACAGTTCAAAGAAAATTACTGTATATTCCAAACGTTTCGGGGTCTAGATCAGACCCCGTTGTCAATGGTTAAGAAACTACGGATAAAAAAGGGGCACAATTCTGAGATGTAAATTAAAATATTTGACAATACATAATATTTGACAAAGAAGAACACACCACAAAAAGAAAACTAAAAGAGTATGCTTTAATTTTGTTAAACGAAAACGATTGTATCGCTACTACCTCCCTAGAATTCAGTCGTTCCTGGTTGCCGATGATTAAGGAAGAAATTGCTAATGGTCATGTCCTTGTGAACAACCCAATATCGGGATAGTTCATAAGGTTTTTCCTAGGTTTTCCCTTATGATTTTAATGGGATCACTGAATCAACAAAGTTCTTTGGTCGCATTTTTGGCGAATGCACTATCTTATAACAAAGTCGCACCTAGGAGCGCCACATAAAATTCTGAAGATCCCCCTTTCAAATTCTTCCAATTTGAAGGGATCTTTATCATCATATGATCTTTAGAAATTTCTGTGCTACCCTGTATATTACAAATAAAATTCTCTTAGTTACGTCAGAAATCAAATATTATATATTGTCAAATATTTTAATTTACATCTCAGAAGTGTGCCCCTTTTTTAACCGTAGTTTCTTAACCATTGACAACGGGGTCTGATCTAGACCCCGAAACGTTTGGAATATACAGCAATTTTCTTTGAACTGTGGTGTTATTTCCCAAGAAGTACTTAGAAATTGAAAAATATGCCACAAGTATCATTCAGAAAATATCCTGTTTGGTTTTCAGAAAGTACAGTACGTCTAATTAAAGAAAAAGTTAAGATTGACGACATAGGTCTTCCTGCTTTAAGCTTTGGAGATAAACAATTAGGTAATTACTGCTAAATTTGGGGTGCCTTTTCTCAAATTTTTTCTTGTGTTAGAATCTGACAGTCTGCCAAAACTGATTAATCAGAATAACTCTCCTTGCGAGCATTTCGTTAACTTTTTAAGAAGACATCTTTTTAATTAAATTGTTTCAAATAAATGGTTTGGTCCTTCCTTTGAAGAGTTTTGTGTCGTATCGAAAACCACTGCGGTACATAAGGTTTAGTAAATAAGTAACTACAGTTTCATGGTGTTGTGAAATTCAGCTGTAGGATACATACAATCGCAGAATTCGATTGGCTGAGGTAACCCACCTAGCATGAAGAGAGTACCTGATGTATTTTGGCTTAGATCATAAGAGTATAAACCGGATGTTATGGGTCGAGAAATATTCAACTTAAATCTTTTTAATTAGCATCAGTTAATGGGCAATCAATTGGTATTTTCAGACTTTCTTTAAATTTCTCCGGATGGTCCCGGTGAACCATACCAAGTAGGTACGTAAATTTCTCAACCAAGAGATTAATGTTCTTCCCCGAACTCTTCCACCCAATACGTTGCTTTGTAGAACAAGTTCTAATAGTTCATATCTTTCATATTCTAGTTTCCGCCTTTTGATAGAATGGAGTATTTCATTGTTCTTACCCATTCTTTCCAACACATCCCTGTGTTGGGTGCTTGATCGGATCAATTGTCAGCCCCTAATTTGGCGTTCCAGTCGCCCATTAAAATGTTAATGTAATATTTTTTACTTGCTTTAATAAATTTGCACAGCACTGATATTCATAGGTAAAACTTTTATTTGAGCTGTGATAATTGTGTCATTTATTGGACTAAAACTGAGAACTGACGCAACTATGCTCTCGTTGACAATTATTCCAATCCCATATTGGAGTACATCTACAAGACGTTTAGAGTACAAAACAAAACCATCTTGTACTCTGCAGTGCTCTGCGTTTGGCCATGTTATCTCGCTAACCCCTAAGATATCAATGCTCAACCTGTCCTATTCATTTATGGTGTTGAGGATTGTGATAATTGAAACATAGTTTTGATAATCCACGTGTGTATCTATAACGAAAGACTTAATTTTTGTTGTCGACATTTTCTCAGTTACCGAAGCATAAGGAGGAAATTTACCTCTCATGCCGGCTCTTCGTTTCCGTGATACAAGAGCAGAGTGTTGGGATTTGCTACAATTATACCAGAGATATCCTAATAAGTCCTTAACTCTATGGTTTCTCCTTGCCTTCTGTATTCTAATACCATTGACTTCTAAGGATTTCTCCATCTTGCAGTCCAATTTCTTAAACCCAGGACAATAGCGTGTTCAGACGCTTTCCAGTTTGTTCATCCTCAGCTGTTGGCCAGAAAAAGGGAGGATTCCTCATTCAGAAAATCACTTGGTCGACAGAGCCGTTAGTTATATAGTATGTGTATTAATCGCCTCTTACAACCTTACGCAAAATTCATAGAAGTAAATAAATACTAAAACCAGATGCAAAAGTCCCCTTACAAAGATATCAAATCTAATTTGTTGTATATTTATTCTCGTAAAAGATGTTCATTAAATGATGTAATACCAACAATGACAGGCTGAAAAAGAACTATATACCGAATATGTCATCTAAGCGCCAAGAAATATGATTAAGCATACGTAGAATTGATCAATAGAATTTCAATTTGAACTCCAAACATTTTTTACAGATAAAGTATAAAAAGTATAGGGCTGACAAAATTAATAGGACAAACGAATACTACTATTTTACGAGAATTAGTACGTGATTCCAGCATGTAACGGCACACGGCGTACATAATAACGTTGAACTATAAATAGTATACTTATTTGAATGCACCAGCAATTACATGATCATTATTATTCCTGGAATGTATTTAGTAGATGTAGAAATATGCATTTTAATTTGTATTTTTAGAGAACATTTAATCGGATTGAAGTATTTTATTATTATAAAGAAACGCCACGAAGAATAGTAATGAATACATGGCCATAAAATATGAATAAATTTGTTAAATAAATTCAATGGAGAATATGTTTAATTTTTTTTTAGTTTCCCGCTTTTACTTTAGCGCTTAGAAGATACCAATACTTCACTTCTCAAACAAACAACAGACAATTAATCAAAATAGATAATTTGACTGAATTGTTTAATTTTATTTACCAGACACCTAGTTCCATATTAAATGCATATCTAATAATATTAAATGAGCATGTATATGTCCAACCGTTTGAAAAAATGCCTCTAACCTTTTTTGTTGAAACTTTCGCATTTGGGAGTTTACATGACTAGAAATTGATTGGTTAAAATCTTATCTTTGGGAAAATTAGTTACTTAATTAACTAAGATGTTTTAAGAAACTCAGTGGGGTTGTTTTCTGAAAAATCTCTCATTAATCAATGACTTGTATTGATACATTGTAGGTGGATCAAAGTATATATTTTCCAGTTTTAGACAAATAAGGAAGGAGTGGATTTTCTTATATTTACCTTAATATCATATAAACTAAGCATTTTAAATTTATAAAAAATGTACAGTTTTATTTTTATTTTTATTAAATTATTTAAACAATACGAGAAAATGTTTGTATTCGACATAATGAGTCCTTTGATTTGATATATTACATGATGCCTTATAAACAAGTTTAATTTTATATTTTTCTTTTAACTCTGTAATTTGAAGCCCAAAATTAATATTAGGGGTTTCTCCTTATTTTTTCGTTAAAATACTTAAATGGAAAATAAAACTAATAAATCAAATAAAGGGAATAGCCTTAAAATTTAACCCATTCACCCCCTTATCTTCGAAACTACTGAGCTAAATATTCAGAAAAAATATTGTATGTACTGAAAGTTTATTCGTATAATAAAGCGAAAATCGTAATTTTAGGTGCAACGTTAAATAATTAAATAAATATTTTTATAAACATCAAGCCCAGCCTACAGCAGATGAAATAAAAACGTTCGTTGTGAGAAATAAAAAGTGTACTATATATATTTTTTTAAATTTAAAACGCTTAATTTAAAAGATATTAAAAAAATATAAGATAATCCACTCATTACTTGCTTGTCTGAAACTGGAATATTAGAAAAATATATACTTTAATTTACCTTTCATGTATCAAATCTCAAATGTGTTACGGAACCTTAGTATGCGCGTCCAACTCGTACTTGATCAAATTATTAAAATCCCCATTTAATTCTACTCAAATTGGTACTTGACTTTTTCAATAGAACCCACAGTTTCCCGTAATAAAATATAAATCGTTTTACTTCAGAGTCAAATCCCTAAAAATATGCTGCTGTGACTGTTGTGTGAAAATCATTTTTAATTTCTTCATTTCATTTAAGATATGACATTCGTTTAATATCAATAGTTTGAAAAAAGACTTAATTTAATTTTTATTGATAGAAATAATAAATTTACTTCTATTGCAAATCGCAACTTATTGTTTTTAATTGATGAAAATTTGGTGCTTAAACTGATGAATGAATGAAAGATAGTGTGAACCAGGTGTCTTCAGCGATCGTATTTAATTTCATGTGACCACAACTAGTATAAAAGATTTTTGATACATTTCCTTTTTAGTTGGTTGAAAGTCATGTAGCCAAATTGACAATGCCAAAACATACTCTAATATTTTATATTCAGAAGCAAGTTTCAAATAAATTTAACAAAATAGTAAATAATATTTTTTCCCACACTACAAGAGTTGTGAATATAAACAAATAACAGTCTTCTGTCCACATTAGGCAAATAATAACATACAATACAATCAACCATTAATAATATACCATTTACATCCTCTATATTCTGTTTATAAAATATGGCAAACTCATGGGCAGGACATTTAAAGCACAGTATATATTTATTTTTTTATTTAATAGAGACATTAAGCACAATTCTTTTTTAAATTACAGACGCATATTTCCTAAACTACTTAATTAGTATAAAATTCTACTGTTATTAAAAAGACATTTATTATATTGAAAGTAATACCACATTCTTGCGACATAATGGTTATTGTTTCTTTGACATTAGGTTAATCAATACTTTTAACTGCAAAAATATACAATAATGTATTTTTGCTACTATAAAACAATACAAGCACAAGATTATCTAAAATTTCGAAATTGTATACCACTCTACTCATCGATTCTTAAGAAAACTGGTAGTTTTCTATTTATATTTTCATTATTTTGAACGAAAACCTTGAAATTTAATATCAATTCGTTGCTAAATAGTGAAACGTCAACAGTACATTGCATTTTTCCTATTTTCCCTGGACTTAATGTAAATAACGGTTGCTTTGAATTAAATGAAATTGGATTGACACTAAGACGTAATTGTTTTCTGAGAAAAAACACCACACAGAAATTTGGAATTTGTCTAGTAGGTGCCCTTTGGATATACGGAAATAAAATTTTGTACATTAATTAAATTTCTCATCGTTAGCTCTTCGTTCAAACTTGACTTATGCCACCAGTGGTGCGTCGCCAATCAGCAGATTGCCATATGCATGCCTTGTATAAAAAATGATAAAGGATGGACGATTTAAGCTTTAATTGAGAATATCTCAAAAGGTATGCAGCTTAGAAAAACAAGTTAGAAACAGTTATAGGATACTATAGGACGATGTTGATGACATTTACGTTGACCATGAATTTGAAGGTTTTTGAAGGTCGAGCTGATTTTTTAATGAAAAATTTAGAAGAAATATTATATAGGGCTTCTAAATATTCACAAACAGAATAGTAACATTTTTCTAACAAAATTGTTTTAAAGTAAATTTTAAATTTCCTGCCAGTTATTGGGTAAATGATTGAACAATATTGTGGCAAAAAAGTAGGGTGAATTCTCATATAATGTGGTGTTATGTTTTCTACTCTGTATTCCTCATTATACCTAGTAGGGTTACTTGGTACTATTGCTTTTAACAAATAAAATACATTTAAATATACATATAGATGGCACTGACAAAATAGAGTATTATAAAAAATGTAGACCTATACGAGTCAGTGTAGTTTAAGGTAAAGATTAGGCGTATTAGTTTTTTTTGTGCTACAAATACACGGATTGCGTAAGGTAGCACAAAGAACTACCCCAAAGCATGACATTATGTGAAAGATGGCAATAAGCTAGGCTATAATAGACGCTTATAAGATAGTTTGTTGGTAAAGTATACCTTAGATTGATTATTGCAACGTATGCATTGCTGAGTTTTATATGAGAGATGCATCTTAAGTTGTCGTTTACATAGACACCCAAAAATTTTGTTTCCAATGTTGTGTTTACATAGATATTAACTGTATTAAGTATAAGTGATGGGGTATATTTTCTATTATAAAATGTTATGCCAACAATCTTGTCAATGTTTAAAACAAGGTTGTTTTTGCCACACCAGTTTCTAAAAACTTGGACAATTTGACACATTTTTACTTGTCAGCAAAAGCACAATTTTTACGTCATAATGAGAGGCATATCATTTATATATAATAAAAATAAGAGTTGACCCAACACAAACCCCTGTGGAACACCCATATTTAGCTCATGCATTTCTGAAGTTGTATCGTGTATTTTGACACAAATTTTTCTATTTTTTATGACATAATAAATAACAAAAAGTCAGCTCTAAAACCTAATCTGTGTAGCTTATGCTTAAGAAAATTGAAATTTAAACAGTTAAAAGCACGAAACAGATTGAAGAATAGACCTGCAACGTGTTCACCCTTGTCCAAGCTTTTGTACGCATAATTGAAAAAATCACAAATCGCACTTTCAGTAAATTTAGTCTTAAGGACATGATGCGTAAACGTCGTATATTGCTTATTTTCTCAAAATTCTAAGTCTTTTAGTTTCGGGGATAGAGTGAGAAATTGTTGATTTTTGTGAAATTTCCCGCCAGAATTAGGTACACCAAAAATCATAATTTCTGCAATATTATTATGACAATGTTTCGCAAAAAGTCACACTGCAACCTCTGATAAATTTATTTTAAAAGCTCTTTATTCGTAATTAATAAAATCATGGCATAAGTAAAACAGTATTGTTTGAGCACACCTGTATTAACATTCATCTGTCTTCAGTTGACGCCTTATTGTTTATGCCATAAGATTTATATAAAAACGAGAAAGGTCATATCGAGACGTAGGGCGTATCATATACTTATGCAACAAACTTTATTATCTCCTTACTTGTTTCTGTAATTAACACCTCTCTGCTATAATTTTAATTTCGAGTAATTAGTATCTACAAACCAAACAGGAGTTTTGCAATAAATAATGCTTTACGCTTACGGTATTAAGAAATACGCTTGGGAGGGAGAAAGCAGTGAACGGGCTTACACGCCATAAAGCATAATAATAACAACGCCAAGAATTTAGTAGCACAAAGTTAAGATTTTTTTTCGCACACCTTTGCTAATGATATTCATTTGGCGATATGCACTTAACGAAGTATGTATATTATTCCTTCATTATCGCAGATAATGTTCTCCTCTACGAAAACAAAAACGTCTTTGTTTCTCGACTAGAAGCTTAATTGTTTATTCAAGATATAAAGTGTAATTATAGGTTGGCTATATTTATTGTGAAGTAAGTAGATGTGAGATCGATCAAAGAATTTTAAACGAAACATGTTATCTCTGCATGTTTCGTATAAAATTTCTCATTTCCTCGCTTTAAATAATGTTTCCTGAAGTAATTTGAAATACTTGCATGAATACTTGTTTTAATGGCATGGTACCTGGCAATGTGGGTGTTAGCGAAGGTGGTCTTTCTATTATTAAGTAGGTATTAGATATTTTTGGTGACGATTTTATCTTGGATGATAGTTTATTGTTCACGTTAGAGTGGTTTAATTTAAAAGGACATAATCAAAATTTAAAGAAATACTTTGGTATATTTATTACACTGACAATGGTTTGTTTCTTTATTCGCCAGTATAGTTTCTATGGTAAACATAAAGTTACATAAAAAAGACCGGCAATCATTTTCTCTGGTTCTCTCTCTTTCTGTCATTCTTATAAATGGATATACCGGGTGGGTTATTTTAATCTATGCACCCCAATCGTTTCGTTCCTAAGTATGGTATGAAAAAAGAATTCATACAGAACTTATTCAAAGCGAAGGGGGACACCTTCTGGTGCAATTAATTTTGATCTCGAACATCAGTTTCAAGGACATTTGAAGGTCAGGATGTTTTTTTTATAGGGATATATTATTTTATTGAAGCAAAAACAATAAGCGCCAATTAAAACAAACAAAAATTGCAGATTATTTTTCTTCCAATTAAAAAATATGTATCTTTGTAAGAATGTTTGTTTATGTATCTGGAAATAAACGTTTCTTTTAATAAAACTTTTAATTTTAATTAATGTTCGCTAATGTAAACATGTCAATAGTGTGGACCACACTGAGTATAAATTTGTTTACATTATCATGGGTGGATGCAAGGGGGAGGGGCGACCGAGAGCCTCAAAATTAGTGAATTTAATATTAGAACCAGGTAATCTAAACTTCAAGAGCCTAGAAGAATGTAAGTTCTTTGTTTCTTCCAGAAAGACTATTTTTAATGTAATAGAACACGAAATCTGGGTTTAAAACTATACTTAGGTAAATTTAGTACAGGATCCCCCCCCCCGGAAACACGTGGCTGGATCGGCTCCTGTACATTATCAAACATCGGCTTTAATTGTAACTGTTTTTTGAAAATGTTAAGGGCCCCACTCACCTCTCTTCTCTGCTGTTTTTACCCGAGGGTTAAGTCCACACAGAACAGTTTTGTTTTGCGCCAATTAATCACGATGGACCGCTTATTAGCAGCGATTTTGTTAGGAAAGAAAAAGAAAAAAAATCTTCAGACGCACCTCGTTTTTCTCTGCTGTTTTTACCCGACGGTTAAATATGTTGTTTTTATAAACTTACGTAGTGAAAGACGATGGTTGTCAAGGTTATTCCTTGGAGAGCTAATAGGCCTACTCACAACTAGCTAGAGTAACTAATATGATATGAGTCAATGTTTTAGTTTTCAAAATAACGACTCAAAAATTTCGAGAAAATCGACTGCTCGCATTAGTTTTTAAAGTACCATAATTATTACATGCAACAGCGAATAATTCTGCTATAAACGACAATATGAAATAAAACTAATTATTCGCTAAAATGGCTATTTATTTCAATTCTTTGCTTAATGACTTAAGTTTTGAAAAAAGATTTTTCTAAAAAATAAGTCAAAACTATGTTTCTAATTTTAGAAATATGGAATAGTTTTAATATATTCTTGTGAAACCACCGTATTCGAACAAAGATAGCCCAAAACAACTTCATTTTAAAACATGTGAATCTTCTAAATGTCTCCATAAATAATAAATAAAACCTCTAAAAACCGAGAAATATACTCAACTCAGGAAAAGACAGAAGACAGTATAGTACAAACAATCAGCAATGGAACCAAAACATGAGTAAAGACAAGAGCAAGTTATACAAATATAAGAAATGACCTTTTTAAGGAAAATAAAGGGTTGCTAAAATTTTCGGTCATGACAAAAATGCAAGAAACAAAGTATTAAATAGAAATAATTTGGTCAAGTGCGAGTTGGACTCGCATACTAAGGGTTCCGTACCACCTTCAAGATTCTAATATTCCAGTTTCAGACAAGCAGGGAATAAGTGCATTTTCTTATATTTAACCTAATATCTTTTAAAGGAAGCGTTTTAAATATATAAAAAATATACACTTTGATTTTCCACACATAGACTTTTAATATTATCTGCTTCAGGATACCCTTGATTTTTATAAAAACACAAATATATTTAATTTTCTAATTTGGCCCCCAAAAATTAACATTAGAGTTTTATTGTACTAATAAACTTTCAGGGAAGCCTTTGAGGCTGTGTAGATTAGAAGATAAAGAGCAAAATAGGTCAAGTTTTTAATTATAAATTATTAAATCGGTTATTCAAATTATTTAAAAATACAAATATAATATATTGTTCAAAATTTAAATAGTGTAGTTTCTAAAGTGGGAATTAAGTCGATGTTTAATATTTTTGTTAATATCTTTTAAACAAATGATTTAAAAATATGATATATTTGTAATTCACATGATGAGCCTTTTATCTGATATACATGATGCTTTCGAAAATTGAATTTTTATTTTCCAGTTATTTATATAATTTGTCCCTAAAATTACTATGGGGGTTTTCTAATAATTTTTCTTATAAATTTCAAGTGAGCCTCAGTACCCCTAATTATTTTAAAAATTTTAGGTAGTACAGTTTCGGAAATAAAGCGAGAAATGAGAATTTTTTATATCTTTATGTTAATATCTTGTAAACAATTAATTTTAAAAATATGAAAAATATTTATTTATATTCCTCATAATGAGACCTTTCATTTGATGTATTGCATGATGCGTTAAAAAATAATTATTTATTTTCCGTTTAATTCTATAATTTGTCCTCCAATATTATTTTCTTGTCGTATTTTTCCTGTAAACAAAAAAAATTGGGTCTTATAAATTGGGGAATAAAGGGGGAATGGGTAATTAAAAAAATATATATTTTAAAATATTCATTTTAAAAAAATTAAAAGAATATATTTGAATTCGTCATAATGAGCCCTGTGATTTGATATATTAAATGATCCGTTAGAAACCAGTTTATTTTTTTATTTTTCATTTAATTCTATCATTTGCCCCCCAAAATCAATATTAGGGGGTTTCTCCTTATTTTTCAGTAAAGTTCATGTGAAGGGCTACAACTCTATTTTTTTCAAATTTCTGCGTCTTATAGTTTCTGAGATAAGGGAAGGAATGGGTAATTTTTTAAATATTTTTATTAATATCTTTTAAATAACTTATTTTATAAATAATAAAAAAATTAATTTGTATTCGTCATAATGAGCTCTTTGCTTTGACATATTACTTGATCCGTTAGAAACAATTATAATTTTTTATTTTCCATTTAATTCTATAATTTGCCCCCCAAAATGAATATTAGGGGTTTCTCCTTATTTTTCCAGTAAAGTTCAGGTGAGGCGCTATACCTCCATATTTTTTCAAAATTTTAAAGGTTATGGTTTCGGAGATGAAGGGGGAGGGAATGGGTAAATTTTGGTATATTTTCGTTAATACCTATATTTTTGACGAATTTTTTTTAATATGAAAAAAATACATTTGTGTTCCTCAGAATGGGACCTTTCATTTGATGTATTACATGATGAGTTTGAAAAAATTATATTTTTAAATTTTTATTTAATTCTATAATTTGTCCCCAAATTAATATTAATGGTTTCTCCTTATTTTTCCTGTAAAGTTCGGGCAACGTTCTATATTTCCTATTTTATTCACGATTTTGGGCTCAGTAATTTCGGAGATCAGGGGGGAACGTTCGATTTTTTAAGTTTTTTCCCCCCAGAAGTACCCCTAAAATCAAAATTTCTTCTTTTATGGTATGTACTCCGGATCACCAAACTATACATTGATACCAAATCTCAACTTCTTCCGTCCAGTAGTTTAGGAGAAAATTGCTGTGATGTGACAGAGGCAGAAATCCGAAGAAATACGAGTAATATAAGGCTATCCGTATATTGTATATACGGAACCCTAAAAGCATTTTGCTTGAATAGATCGTCTACCAGTTAAAAATGTACCTATGTGAGGGAAGAAGCAGTACACATAGGTTGAGAAAAAGACGAATATTATAAAAAGAAGACTATTTAAGTTATTCACATATCGAATAAAATTTTCGATTTCTCTTCCTTTCACCTATTTTTGTTTGATTCTCTATATCAGATATATATGAAATTACCGACAAAGCACACTGAATTTATCAATTTTTAAAAACTGCTTAATATAAAATTCTAAATCCCAAATCCTTCACTCCAGTAATTCGTCCAGGGGCACGATAAAACGTACCTGCGCTTCTCTTCTCTTACAATTCTCACAATGACCGAGGAAACATTACACCGAAATTCGCTGTATCCCGCTGCAACCATCCTTTTCTTGATCTTTTCTGTAAAGAGAAGGAAGCTGAACAGAACTGAATGATATATCACAATGACCTTAAGGGCGAACAAAGGGATAAGGCTAATACGGGAACCTGAACCGGCTCATATTTTTCTGTTTCTCAAATAGGTGTCGATCTTATTTATTTAGGGTACGATAGAGAATGGGAGGATTAAGGTGTCTCATGTCTTACAAAAGAGCTCGAATTATAAAATGAAATTCATTGGAAAATAGAATACGATGCATCAGTTGAGAATTTTGGAAAGTTTGTTTGAATATCGGCTTATCGACTCCGAGATGAGAAGGACGATAGGAACATCTGGTACTGGGCTGTAATTATGTGTGTGACAAAATGTAAGAGGTGCCATGCGGATTAAATAAAAATCCTCAATTTTGCATAAAAGAAAAACGGTCAATGTAGGTATACGGAAAGAATAGCAGCATCTATTGATTCGAGTTTAAATATAGCATTTTAGGCAGCGGCCTAACATTGTCTAACCACCCGTAAATGTTAGTTTGCCCATGATGCAAGTAATCTATGTTGAAAAAAAAAAGGTAAACTCGACACTATAAATACAGAAAGCTTTTTCCGTTGCAAATTTTGAAAAACGGGTTCTCGTGAACCATTTCTTGAGCACCCTGGCATCAAGGAGAAAATTGAAATGGAGTTTGGGGGGGCACTAGTGGATTACCTGAAAATTTCAGTTTATTAGCATTTTGCTTCATTCGTTAGGTATTCACCTGGATGTGTGTGTGTCCACAGTGATGTACATAGAAATCTGGCGAAAAAATTGGGGGTCTGGGTAGTATAAGTGAATTCTCGGTATTCAAATCTGTCTAATTTGCACACAACTTATACATCAGCGTTCACTAAACACTGTTTAAAACGAACTTGCCGTACGTTGTAAGAAATGCTCGATCTGGACTGGAATATAATGGCACTTTCAGTTGTCTAAATACTTATTCACAATCTTGATTTCAAGAAAGCTCTCTTTTTCAGAGGGTTGTCGATGTAACAGTGCTGCAATCATGGCAAATTTCTCAGCCTGTAGTGCGAACAGAGCCTCAAAATGGTTTGTAGTTCACGTTTGTCTATCGAGACCCACCAATCACGAATGACTTCTATTTTGTCTACGGAAGTCTGGATTCTTGACTCCAAAATGCCATGGTACCTCTTTCTAGAACATGGGACACTGTTTAGAGTTAAGTCGCAGGTTGGCATTCTTAGTTCTAGAAAATACTTCGCTGAGGTTCTTCAAATGGATATTGAATGATTGACAAATGACCAAAATGTTGATCTAAGCCTCTCCATACTTACTACTCTAACCTCTCGAACGTAGCGGGGCGTTAAATAACCCAAACTACATGAGTGTGAATTGAAACAGAATTTTACTGGTATAAAACGTTGTTTTTTCGCCGTTGCTTTCGTGAAATTCAACAGGCCAATATCCAAACGTTAGTTCTAGGGTGGAGAACCCACGGGACCTTGCTAGAGTGCTAAGAGTGTCATCACTTCGGGGAGCAGATAGCTGATAAGAAAAAAATGTCAGCATCTAATCACATATAAAAGTTAGTTTGACTATAACGTAAGAAAAAAACTTTGAAAAAGGTAAATGCGATATTACAAATACAGGAAGTATTTTGCAGTATTTGAGCACCCCGAAAGTGAAAATGGAAATGGGCCATCAAAGGCTTTCTGGAGAAATTTAGTTCATAAGCAATTGGCATTAACATTTTTTGAGGGTTTTTTACACCCCTCAATGTTATTCCTTGGATTATGCGTATGCGGGTGTGTTTCCATACATTTCTTTTATTCGCTCCACGGATTTAACCTACATTTTTATTTGAGTCAGTGTTGCCAGGTTAGGGGATATCCCGAAAATTAGAGGATTTTTTGCCATTGGGGAATTGATTGGGGAAAGATTTGGCATTTCTTCTGGAGGAAAACCTAGTTCGGACATAATGTGAGATTTAGGTTTCATATTAACAATTTTACCACATTTTATATTAGGAATAATTACTGTATTTATATAATGTACTTATAATAAATAGGTATTTCATAGTACTTTGTAATATAATATCTATCTAAACATCAGTGATACGTCCAAAATGTTATAAAAATTATAATCAGACACATTTACTCAACAGTTAATGTGTTGTTTATAAAATATTTGATGTTATGAAATACACTGAAACCACAAAAAGTCATCTCAGAATACCAAAGAAATTGATCTTTCCATCATTAGGAATTTTAAGCCAGCGACCGTCAGTTAAACGTTAACTGTATTCACTTTGCTTAAATTGTATTAACACTATTAATGTTGACAATTAGGGTTTACTTTCTTATTTTTCTGTTATTTACACAAACCATTTTGAACAATGTTGTTTAGAATTTACTTGATTACAGTGAAATTCATTACCATTTTACTTTTGCTTGTTATTTTCTGTTATTTCGGGACACAAAATTAATTTTTTATTAATTAATTTGGCCATATGTTTTTTTTGGGGATCTTGCTGTAAAAAGCCCTAAATCTCGAAAATCTTATTGGGGAATTGAAGCTGGCAACTATGAGTTGGGTATTGGTTACACTCCAGTGAGGAAATCTGGGGAAGATTTGGGGGTCTTGGTCATATAAGTAAATTCTCGGCACTTAAAACAATCTCAGTTCTACTACAAAAATTCTGAACATACTACTCCACAGAATAATTTATAAATCTGAGCTCAATTTTACTTAGATTAGATACACGTTGAGATGAGTCGATTTGGTTCAAGTTCTATAATGCAAAGAATACTGGCTCAATTCTGATTTATCTGAAAACCTGTGGAACCTTTATTCTTATCTAGATGTAAAAATGAAAGTATATGCAATAATAGTTTCAAATTTGACTTATGAAAGGTATTTTCATATCCTTGCAACAAATTATTGTTACAGTTTGTGTTTTGTTTGTGTGCCCATATATCAAATGCTCGTTTTCTGAAGCTTGAAAATGGTGCCAGAAATGATTGCTGAAGGTGTTGCAGGTTTCGTTAAATTTTAATTCAACATTTTAACCACAAATCGGGAACCGTAATTTGTATAACACTGTTGCCCTGTGATTCTGAGGATAGAAACCACACAACAGAAATTCGTATGTTTTCTTAAATTTATCAAAGCAATTGTAATTTTATCTAAGAGCTTTTAGACAATATATTATATACTTAACAACAGCACGACTCCAGATTTGGAGCCTCGGTGGGCTAGCTTCGCCAGAAACACCTAGATGTCGATTTTCATTTGGCGTTAAAATGTCAAATTCAGTTATAGGAATGTATGAAAAATATAAAATGATTATTCGATATTTCTGTCAATTGAGGGAAGCAAAAATGATTAAGGGTCTCGACTAGAAACAATTTATTTTCTGTGTTTAACTGATTGTAAAATATCAAAAAATCGGTATAAAAATTGTTTTACCCCATAAGGAAGTTTTTTGACCATTTGTACAGTTGTTATTTTTTAATGAAAAATGTTTAATTTTGCAAAAATTGAATTGTCTGTTAAAAAAAGGGAAATTTAATAAGGAAAATGAAGCATCAGATTGCAGTGATTCTTAATAAAATCGAGTGTTGCGGCTATCATTGGTTGTGGCTGATTTAAGTTTTTTTTTAATTTACGAGAAAGCTCTTATATTAATAGTAAAATATATGTCAATTGTCTATGAAAAACAAGAGATAAAATTTCATTTTATTGTTAAACTTTTTTTTCTTAAAAAAACTGGCAATTTTACAAGCGGCCAAACTTTGTATTTTTTTCCTAGCACCGACAACATCCATTTAACGAAAACTTTTAATAACTGATATTATTATTACTACTAGCCGGTGCCCGCGGTTTCACCCGCGTATGGAATGTACAATTCTTTACCAAAAGAAATAGCTTATGAAACATGGAGTATCCAATATAACAAAATTTTCTAATTTGTGAACCATCCTACGTAACAATAAATTAAACAATCCCAAAAATATTTCACCCAAAACTGTGAACAGTTTTATTCGACATTTTTTTAACCTCCTTGTATAACTGTAACCATCCTGTATATGCTAGTGTTATATCAGTTATGCAACTGCTTATGGTCTATGCTATGTAACAATTGTTTCTAAAAAATTTTGAGCCACCTTGTAAAGTAAACATTTTCCCCAGCCTATATTTTCACCACCCTTTATATGCAATTTTTTCTCACATTATGTCAAACACAATGTATAACTATAATTTTG
This sequence comes from Octodonta nipae, assembly GCA_034190945.1. Lineage (NCBI taxonomy): Eukaryota > Metazoa > Arthropoda > Insecta > Coleoptera > Chrysomelidae > Octodonta > Octodonta nipae. The sequence goes on along the minus strand of CM067217.1, from coordinate 38,752,754 downwards.
CTTCGCCCCTTCCTTTAGGTATTTCACACATTTAGATGCAACTGTTGATGAGCTATCCTATATAAAAAAAAAATTTAACATTTTTTGATCCATGCTGTAAAACTATAATTCTACTCGGCTTTCGATTTCAACCGCCTTGTATATACAACGACCCATTATAACATTTTTTGTACCACTCTGTATAACTATAAATTCAGCAATCCCAACATAATTCTCCAAAACTGCAACTACTAATTAACCACCACATATAAAAATTTATTATTTTTTTAACCGACTCGTATAATTATAACTCTACTTCAAACTTTATTTAAATCATCATGTTTATACTGCTGCCAATTAGTAAACCATTATAACTTATTTGTCCATAAGTTTTTGAACCATAATTTTACTCTACAAAATATCCCAATCACCTTGTATATGCTTTGCTTAGGGACCTCCAAATATAACATTTTTTTAAACACTTAACTATCACTCTGCACAACTATATATTTCACTTATCTTATCCATCCATTTTTCTGATATTTTTTTGAGCCACCCTTGAAAGTATAATTTGTCTCCACCTTATATTTTTACCCCCTTTTATATGTGACTTTTTCTAATAATCTTTTCATCACACTGTATAACTATAATTTTACTCCTACCTCTATTTCAACCATTGTATAAGCAACTGCTAATCGGCCACAAAGTATAACATTTTTGTACCACCCTGTATAAATATAAATCCACCAATTCTCAATATATTTCACCCTAACTACAATTGCCACCATATATAACAATTTTTTTTATTGAACCGCTTTGTATAACTACAACTCTACTTCCATCTATATTTAACCACCCTATTTATACTGCTGACAATTAGTCAACCATTACCCTAACTTATTTGTCTATCAGTTTTTGAACCATCCCGTTTAACAATAATTTTACTCTACTAAATATTTCAACCATCCTGTATGTATATGCATCTGCTTAAGGACCACCAAATATAACATTTGTTAAAACACTTAACTATAATTCTGCTTCACTCTATATTCCAACTATCTTATACATGCAACTGCTTATTGACAATGCAATATAATAATTTTTCTAAAATCTTTTAAAACACCTTGGAAAGTATAATTTGTCTCCACCTTTTATTTCGAACACCCCTTACTTGGAACTTTTTCTAACATTGTTTTAATCAAACTGTATAACTTCGCGCCATGTTTTAGATATTGAATTATGCAACAGCTCATGTTCTATCCTACAAATTCGGAATTTTTTTATCTACTCTGTTTAACTATAACTCTATTTCTCCCTCTATTTCAAATAATTTGTATTTGTAACTACTTATCGGCCAACCAGTATAACGTTCTTTGGCCCACAATGTTCACCTATAAATATAAGTCCATTAATTCCCAATATATTTCACCAAAATTGCAATTGCTTATGGGGCACCCCATATAAAAATATCGTTCCAAAATTTTTTGTATCACCTTGTATGTATATCTCTAATCTATCTGTATTACAACCAACCCTGTATATGCTGCTGCTTATCGTTAACCCAATATACCATTTTTAAATACTTTACTTCTAGTCCATTCTATATTTCAACTATCCTATCGGTGCAACTGATTATGAGCTACGCTATTTCACAATTTTTCCTCATATTTATTTAACTACACTTCATTTGAAACTTTTTCTAACATCGTTTGAATCCCACATATATGCAACTGCTCACGTTCTACCCTATAAAACAAAATTTTTCTACCAATTTATGCCCTATAGTATAACCTTGTGTATATAACTACTCATGGGCCACCCAATATAACATTTTTGTACCACCTTTTATTCTTAGAATTCTACTCCACCCTATATTTTAACTGTCCTGTATATAATACAGCTTGTAGATCATAACATTTGTAATACCCCACCTGTATAACTGCAATTATACTCCGCGACATATTTCAACCATCCTATATAAGCAACTACTTGTAGATATTCAACATATTTTTTAACCACCCTATAATTCCACTCCATCTGACATTTCAACAACACTTTATAAACAACTGCTTCCAACACTTTTTCAACCCGTTTCATAACTATAACTCAGAAGATAATTCAAATATCTAAACTGCTTACATTACATATTTTTTTTATCCATCAGGTATAAATATAATTTTTCTACCATTATTTCAACTACATTTTATATGCAACTATTTATGAGCCACATATTATAACATTTTGTAATCCTTCCTGTTTAAATATCCACCCTGATATATGCAATTATTTATGGCCCACGCAGTTTAACTCTTTTCAAACGCCCTGTATAACTAATTCCACTACCCTCTTATTTCAATCACATTGTATATATGGTGGCTTAAGGTCCACCCAATATCACTTTTATTATTATTTTTTTAATCCATGTAATTCTACTCCGCTCTAAATTTCCTATATATAGAACACCCTGTAAAATTTGGCTTCATATATCAGTTGATTATTTAAAATCGAAACATGTTACATTGGCATATTCCTAAGCTGATGCAAGTATCTGATATTTGGTGCGTACGCTGGAACCATTAGAGTAATTGTCTACAACTCAACATGCTAGAAGTTTTTTCGCTATATCTACCGTTCCTGTCAATGTAGAGAGATAAAATGTATACCAGATTTTAAGTCAAACTATAGGCTTCGCAACAAAAAAAGATTCAGCAAAATCAGTTGAGTGGTTCTGAAGTGATGCCCGAACAAACAAACTAACAAACAGACAAACTTACAATTTTATAATAGTATAGATACAGGTCCAAAAGACATCTAGTTTAAACAGTTTGCCAATAACTTTTTTATTTGTTGATAGATTTTAGTTTAACAAATCTTAATTTATCGCTTAAAAAACAGTCAAAACAAGGCGCAAAATGAAACCAAAATTGAGAGGCCTTTATTCTTATTTCTTCAAAACTTTTACATTAAAAAATCCTCTATACGAATGGTTTTATTTTCAAATTATATACACCCTGGCCCATATAGAAACCCCATAATTTGATTTTGAAATATATGGATATTAATATTTTTGTAGTCCTTTCGTTAGAAGAGTAAATTCCGTGCGTTATTAAATGTATTTAATGACGCACATTATTTAATGTTACCATAATCCCAAAATATATTTTTAGTTGGTCTCTTTACTTTAACAATAATACGCTCTCTTTTTAAGGTCAATGCTTTATGAAACGTGTTACTATTTCCTGGTATATACTTAAAGCATTCGTTTTCACGGATTAGTGCTAATATAATTTTATGGAGTGTTTATTCTTATATTTGTTTAGTAATTCTACGCTAAAGTCATTATCACCATTCAGGAATACCTACATTGACCAATGGCTTTACAGTTTAAATATTTTTCTATAACTCTGTGATAATTATCGATATAAAGCGAGTAGCGATGCAGATTAGTTACGATGACCGAGACTGAAAATACTCTAATAAACATTCATGTAACTCGAAAACTGCAGGGTTGGGGAACATACTGTTTATTGAGTCCATTTATTCTTAATAGGCATTACATATTTGTAATTATTTTGCCTATTCATTGGGTTTTCCGTCCTCAATTTTTTTTCCTACAACAGATAAGTACTTCAAAATTGTATATGGAGAACAAAGTGTAATAAGGCATTTTCGTAAAATTGCTGGCCGTCTATACAGATATTTTTTCTCACATGTATTCTGAGAGAATGTGTACAAAATGATCAACCAGTATTCCTGTATATAAGTAATGTATTGTATATTGTATCTGTATTTCGAGACGTTTCAACTCCCACTCTGGAGTCGTTGTCAATCGTTTAGTATTCTATTTAGTGTTTTTTTTTTTAATTTTGGTGTTTGTCAAAAATTTGATAGTGATAATTTTCTTTTGGCGATCACTTGATGTTGAGGTTACCGTTTTTCTGCTGTTAGCAATAGACTTCTCCAGTCCAAATGAAGGTCGATTGAAGGTGGCCAGATTTCCGCGTTGTTTATCATCATACAGCTGGTTTCTTTTTTATTTTAAATTTTCCTTTTACAACAAAATCTTTGTTTTATCCCAGTCTAGCCTATGGCTGCCGGTGCTGGGTAGAACAAATTTGATTTGCCCACATGTCTTCTGGAAAAGTTATATTAATATTCATTTATCTTTACTTCTAAAGGTCTTGAGGTTTCACCGGTATAAGATTGGCCACAGTCACATAAAACACTGTACACACACTGCTTAATTTTTTCTGATGTACCTGGGACATATGCTAATAACTTGAATGCCTGTTTGTGTTTTGTTGGTATTAGTGGCGAGTTGGTTATTTGTGCTGGTTTGTTCTTGGAAGTTTCTTTCTATCTAATTTATAGTTTATAAAGCCTTGGGGATATTCATTTTGAAGTGAATATTCTTCGCTAATAATGACTTCGTCGTTAAATATTTGGGTGGATGATTATTATGTTTATTATTTAATACACCCTGGTATTAGTGAGTTCACTTCAGTAAGTTTAGTTTGACATTAAATGTTAGATTGTAATACAAATTTTTTGTGTTGATTTGTATTGTGAATTACGAATTTCTTATCACCGCTGAATAAAGTTCTCACTAACTGGACTGGAATACCAGTGTTATTCAAACATAGAGCAAATACCATATTTACAAAGTTGCAACCTTGAAACTGCGAAATAAATGTCAATTATAACGCAATATTTCAATAGCACGTAGAAAAATAATTTTGAGATCACAATTTGTTAAGTGTACATTTAATTGACTTTTTCGTCCAAATTCCGATCTATCCCAGAAAAAGATGTTTAAATTTAATATTGTTTCGGTTAGAAATAGATGCTATAGTAAGAATTAAATGATTGAAATTTGAATAAAAAATAACAAATATTTAATTTTTTTATTATTATTAAGTTTGTTAATAATGTGTTTGTCCACCATCGTTATCTATGCACTCCTCAACACGTCTTGGCATTGATTCATATAGGTGGTCTATTTCTTCTTAAGGAATACTATCCCAAGCTATTTGTAATTCATGTCTTAGAACCTCTTAAGTTCGTGGGGGCTTGGGTAAATTTTCGAGTCTTCTACCCATCATATCCCAAACATGTTCCATGGGTGAAAGATCGGAGATCTGGGCGGTCATGGCAACAGATTCACATGGGTCTCTTCACAAAAGCATAACCTAACTGGATCCATGAGCCGATTAAGGTAAGGACTCCACGACTCCCTGGACGTTGCGCTGTCATGTTGCCCGAATAAAGACTAAAGGTGCAATAGCACCCCATACCATAACTCCTACGATAAATTAAGGTCTTTCTCCTCGAAGTCGTCTAACCCTTCTTCAGGCATCATGTCCACCCAAGTAAATTCGGGATTCCAATGTTGTCGTTCTCTACACCACTGTCGTCGTTGCCGTCAATGCTCAGCGGTTCGTGGTAGTACAAGATCGGGTCAATAATGCTGCAATCCAAAAGATCTTATACGTCGGTACATCGTTCGGACATTTGGGCTTGTTCTCCTAACCACTCATCAGTCAAATTTTGAATTACCTAAAAACGCTCTTTAAAGGCCATAAGTATTATATGTCGATCTTGAACTTCATTTGTGCTCCTTTGACTTCTAGTGCCTACTCTTCACCGATTTTGGGTATTATCAAACCCCGCTTGACAACATCTCATAACAGTAGTTGGATTTCAGTTGTGCGGTTAGAGATTTCTTGAAATGAAAAACCCGCATGTAATAAACCAATAATTCGCCTTTTACAAATTCACTTAGCTGGCGATAAATTCGGCGTACATGTACTCTACGCATTTCAACATAACTAACAACGATTTTGGATCCCATCAAACAGTTTGTTTTTTGATGAATTAAAAAAGTGAAAAAAATGACTACAATATTAATTGATAGAAAAAAGTTTACATTAAAAAACCTTCACCAAACTTTGCCCGATTTTTATAATTTACTCCTTACTAATAGCATCTATGTTTTACCAAAACAATACTAAATTTAAACATCTCCTTCTGTGTGTTGCGATTTCTCTGTCAGTGAGTATTTTTGACACACACTGACGATATGGAAGTATTAAAATATAGATATTTAATTAATTATTACTAAATTCTTCTAAAATTGTTTCATTGATAACATTCAAGCTCTTCAAAAAAATGAGAAAACGAGTTTCATATATATATATATATATATATATATATATGTTTTTAAGTTTTCGCGGGCACTAAATGTTTTAGGTGGTTTCCGGGAATTCATCCGCATAGTTGATAACTGATCCCTGCCGGGATCGATGGTAAAATGACGACGTTTCGGCAGAGTCACATCTGCCCTCTTCAGGTCGGTTCGCATAATTCTCGTAGCCGGAGATCTCACCCATTTAAAGTTTGAGAATAGGTTGAGGTCGTTTCGACCCCAATGCCTCTAATCATTCGCTTTACCGGATGAAACTCGTATGCAACGAGCGCCAGCTATCCTGAGGGAAACTTCGGAGGGAACCAGCTACTAGATGGTTCGATTAGTCTTTCGCCCCTTCGACTTCGAGTAACTAGAAGCGAAAGCAGAAGGCTACGAGAATTATGCGAACCGACCTGAAGAGGGCAGATGTGACTCTGCCGAAACGTCGTCATTTTACTATCGATCCCGGCAGGGATCAGTTATCAACTACGCGGTTGAATTCCCGGAAACCACCTAAAACATATATATATATATATATATATATATATATATATATATTGTAATGAAATAATTATAGAATGTAATAATATAGGTTCAAAGAATTAAAATTTAACTACTAATATTGCGATAATGATTATGATTAAATTTATTGTAAAGACCCTAAATATCATAGATCTAGTGGGAAAATATAAAGCATACTTACAATTGTGGTCTAAAGTCCAAAACGATAGTCATTATTTGTCAACATTCAATAGCATAAGGTAAAGAAGGGAAAATCTTGAATGGCACAGTAAAACCACATCTTCATATCAAATCACAAGTAGCTAAAGATACAAAAATCATATTAGAATATAAATGAAACAGGAATTAAAGCTAATTTTGAGGAATAGAAATGAAATATCTCAATTTGAAATGAAAGTACCATGTATAAAAAGTTAAGGTTTAAAACAGAAAATAAATAACATTAATAGGATAAAAGATATAAAATTCTGAAAGTAGACAAAAAATTAAACAGATAAAAAGAGTTAAATTGATAAAGATTAAGGGGGTAGAACATCGAAAAGAACATGCTGAAGTAAATGTCATAACCTAGAATTTCAATCGCAAAATACGAGACTAAAACTTAATTGTAAGACCAGTTTTATATATCAATAAAACCAATTTTTTTCCTAGATTTAAATGATACAAAATCCAAAGGGTTTAATTAAAATTTTTATTTCATAAATTATGTCAATTTGTAATCTTGTCAAAGATGGCAAATGTTTTTGCATTTCTTATAAATTACCTGTCAACTTTTGACATTTGTCTAGTCTTTGTCCATCCATCCAGCAGTGCACATGGACCCAGTTTTGTTTAAATAATCAAGTAAACCATGCATTTAAACAAAAGTGAACAACTTGTTGTGATCGGTAGCCATTTGCAAAACTAAAGTGAAAGTGACAGTTAAAACACGAACGAATGAACTGAACAGATTGTGCAACGAATATCTCAGTCAGAAATTTACGACGGGAGTTCAAAATATAATAACATAAAGACAATTAAATATTGCAAGTGCATATTAAAAATAAAAAAAATCAGATGAAGTCAAAAAGATGAATATGGAGCAAAGGACGACTACAAATAATAGACAATTAAAAGCAGCAGATATATCAAAAGATCACACTATAAATAATCTTTACCAAAAATACAGTAGCAGAGCCGAGGAGTAACAGATCACGCCCAATAAGAAGAGTGTTCAGCCGGACACTTAAACAAAGTGATACAAGGTATTTAAAAAGAAACTGAGTTTGAAAATAAAACAACGATTAATGGTTTAAATTTGAATTGGTACATATGTTTATTAATTGACAAAGTTTATTGTTGATATTTCATGATTTTAGTAATTAGATGTATATAATAATAAGTTATATGGGCATTTTTTGACTGAAAGCTCCACATTTCTGAAAATTAGCATTAATAATAGAAAATTTAAATAGTTGTTTGAAAAAGAAATAATGTTTGACTTATTTGATTAGTTTGATGATTTAATAAGATTTGTAATTTAAAGATGTTAATGATCTAAATTGAATTTAAAATAAAATACATAATTAAAAGTTGAACTATTTCATTTTTAAAAAGTTAATTAATTTCACAATAGAAACAAAATAAAATAACAATAATAATTGACGCCCAAAAGGAAGCTAAGATCATAATTAAAACAAATTAATAAAATAATAATAATTTATATCATTATAATCTTAGCCAACGCATATAATATTTATAAATTAATAACATAATAATATGTATAATATATATATATATATATATATATATATATATATATATATATCATTTATTATAATTGGTGGAACTTGTAATTACTGCAGAAAACTCAAGTTTTCTTTAATATTTTCAAACACACTATATTTACATGCATTTAATACTATAACATCATATTTGTCTATTTTTGGAATGTGCATCTCCACTAATGTTTGCTATTTCTTGTAAATAATAATAGAACGTTTAATTCGTCAATTATTTAGTTTAAAACTTCTTGAGCAAGAAAATAATATATTTTTGATTTTTATGTGTCTCTTTATTTTTCCCCTTAAAAGGTTCTTAACACATTTGTGTTCTTATAAATTTACACTTCACTGATAATTTGACAACAGTTGGCTTTCGGTATTTCCTTATAAAAGTTTAATGCACTTACGATTATCTATAATGATTTTTTAAGTTTTTAAAACAGAACAAAAAAGTTACGTTATCTTGAAAAGAACGATCATGTTAGCAAATATTTTTAGTGCTTCCATTAAAAAAGGTGAACATTAAAAAAGATGGTATCTAATCATCCCTTTGTGCTTAATAAGATAAAAGGTACCGAAAATTGCCTTCATTCCTACCTACCGGAAAGGGACCCCAATTTGTCGATTTCGTAAATTTAGAAATAATTATCCAATCATAGTTATTAGACAGCTGATTATTGAGGTTACGCAGAACAAATTACACCCAAAGCGCTTTGTTTAAATTTTCAGCGGCTCCGATTTGAGGGGAAAAATTTTTACGTGTGTAATTTTGATTTATGTGGTTGCGATAATTGGGTATATTTGGTAAACAACAAATAAGCACAGATGCTAACATTGGTGACAAACAGCTCTAATTTGGGAATATATTTTTTGTTGTGCCAAAAATGATTGCATGTTCGTAGATTAACTCGATATTAAACCGCTTCTATCTTTGGGAGTACTAATTGATTTGTTGTGGTAAATTGAGTGAAATCGTTAAAATACTGAAACTTGTTCTGTTTTTGTGAAATATGTGAACGAAGGACAATGTCTTGGGTCCCAGAGAGACCTGTTCTTAATTACTAATCAATTACAATTCCCTCAGACTTTTCAAGTCAGAAAAGTAGTTTATGTTAGTATTTCTTTGGACATATTAAAAAGTAATTTTGAGGAAACAAATAATAACGTTAAGGAGTTGAGAAGTACATAATATCTTCCTCTATTTAAGACAGTATATATTTTGTTCATAAACACAAAGTTTATTCATTTTGCCCTCTTCTTTATAAAGCCTTCAGAAATATTTTTTTCTCGTTTCGTTCCTATTTACCAAAAGATATGGAAATACATGTTTATCTAATTAATTAAAGAAATCTATAGGGTGTTCTTTAGAAAATTAACCTAGTTGCATACCATAATATGCCCAGAATTGTAAAATAAGTAATCCCTGGTAAATTCTGCAGAATAGTTTTCTATTGCCAAAGCTGATTCTATAAAAATCTGACACAATGGTTCAATAAAATAATTTAAAAAAATATAAAATGGCAAACATTTTGATTAAACTTCTTTCGGTTTCCATCTTATTGCAAATTAACATTTTATAATGTAATATAATATAAAAATTTATTTATTTATGGATAAATTTTTAATGACAATAAATAAAAATGAAAATATTGTAAGAAAATGAATAAAATTTAAGAAAACATTTTTTCATAGTGATCTATTGTTTTTATCGACCTCAAAAACATATATGTACTGTTTTTCATTGAAACTGGCGATTTTTTGAAACATGTTAGCTATTTTAAATTAGATAGTTTAAATTTGTTACATTTTACATCACAATCGTTTTCAGCGACTTCGAAAACATGTGTAGGTAATTTGTTTTCCAAATTAACAAAACATTTTATCAACACGTCAGCCATTTTAAATCTAAAACCCCTCAATAAGAAAGGTTAGGTATTCAAATGCTGGCATTTTTCGACTTTTGGTCAGGTTTTTCGTGAATTTCACCAGTGTGCGAGGGCAACCTTAGGATATTAGGACAGCCTAAAGGAGAATAAGAAAGTTTCAACGACGAATGGAATTCAGAAAGCTTTAGTTTAGTACAAAACATAGTGAACATAGATCTGTAAATGAAAACACGCGGTTTTGACATCTCCTCGAAGGAAATTTCCAAAAAGAATCTACGCCAGCTAAACCTCCCCAAGAAGACAAGTTCCTAAAAAATCAGCGACGATGATGACAGACTACGTCAAAAATATTTATTGTCGGGGCGATTATAATCAAAGGATGACAGAGTTGCAAAATATTTATCTGACCATGACATCTCACAGCTCGACAGAAGATTAAGAAGTGCTAACCCGTTAATTCTTGGCATGGACCGATGGACACGTTCGGCAGGAAATATATGCCCAAGTCGAAAGTTCTGGATCCTTCTACTTACACTTAATGTAATACAGTAATATATTGTAGATTAAAATAGTCTAATACGGACGTTTTGTATTTTAAATGGAATTACATGCAGTCAAGTGAACCAAATTGCAGTTTAAAGCAAAAGGGAAGATACTCGAAAAGAGAACGAGATACGACTATTTACAAATATATATTTTCTTAGTATGTTTGTACTAAATTTTCAGATCCTAATTCTTACCTAAAATTTATTATTACGATTATAATTATAAATGCATTTTCAGTATTCAACGAATAAAACGTCTTGAGATCACACTAAAGAATAGAGCTGCGTATTTTAATTTTCACCAGATAACAACATCGGGCTTTACTCACGAAGAAGATAATCCATTTTTAAAGTCGACAAACAAGCAAAATTACATAAGGAAAGTTAAACTAGTATTAAAAGAGAGAACAGAAAGAATCAAAAAGAAAAGAAAAACTAATTCCAACTGAATTACAATTTTCCTCTGACGAATGACTAACTTATTTTGAGTTTTAATGAAATCCTCAAACGGACCGTAAGAGACCCAGACGAGGTTTTTATTACTTTCAAAAATAATATTTGTACAGCAAAAATTGCGTTTCCATAAACGATACTTCGCATAACCAAAGTTATAATTAAAATTGCCCCAGGCTACTTTTTGGGGCAATCGTGTAGAAATCGTTATAAACTCATTTTATCCATTCCGGAGTGATTTTTTACAGTAGAATTTATTCAAAGAGCGCTTGAAATAAATCATAAATTTGTACTGAAAAACTATTTCAATATTTTTTTGTTATTACTCTTTTAATAAAAATTGACACTGCGTTAAAATGCAATCCTGATGCTGATCATTTTTCATGAAAAAGTAATAAAAACGTAATAAAAACCTGAACTTATAAATTCATCTCTTTGGATCTAAAAGTTAAAATAAATATTTGCTACCGATCATAGGACATTTCTGGCTTATGTAATCATATTAATCACAGTTTCATATTTCTGACGCGAAAGACATAGGGTGTTTGTTTGAGAGGAAATTACAAAACACTGAAAATGAATATTCTTCTGAGGGTAAATAGCATTAACAATAAACACCTGTATGTATGATAATATACAGTGATTGGCAAATGTGTGGAACCAAGCAAATATCTCTGGAATTATTAGAGATATCAAAATGAAATTTGGAAGGTGGATACTGCAGTAGATTGCCTATTTGTTTCCAATTTTTTTTACAATTTTGAACTTCCGGTTTTACTAGAACATCCTGTATAGTATTTTAGTTTCTGATGAAATATTTTATTGCGAATACAAAAATATCGGGTTTAATATTGTTTACTTCAATACCTACCTAGATGTTAACAGAAAAGTAATTAAGGAAAGGAAAAATCTAATATCCATTAAAGAAATACATAATCATAATTATTAACTAAATCAAAGTGATTTTCAAAACATTGAAACGTAACTTAACTAAACTTAATGTACTAGATGTTCAAACTGAGCACCGTTTACTTCCTGACAATGAGCAAGTCGGTTTTTAAATTCTCTGGTAACATTAGCTATTACTTCTGGTGTAATTCTCTGGATGTCTTGAGTTATTCTTGAAGCTAATTCTTGCAAATTATTTGGTCTATCAACATAAACCTTAGACTTAAGGTAACCCCACAGAAAATAGTCTGGTGGATTAAGGTCGGGACTTCGTGCAGGCCATTCATAAGTACCTCTTTTTCCAACCCATCTGTGATGAAATGTCCAATCTAAATGATCTCGAACAATGCGAGCGTAATGAGGTGGTGCTCCATCCTACTGAAACCAGATATTATTTGGTAATTGTCCATTTACCTCCAATGCCGGAATAACTTGTGTCTCCAAGAGCAGTAAATACATATCTCCGTTTAAAGTTTATTGTAGGAAGAAGGGTCCCACGATTCTGTTGTTAAAAATCCTGGCCCAAACGTTCAATTTTTGGGGATGTTGTGTATGAGCCTCTTGTACCCAATTAGGATTACTTTGCAACCAGTAGCGGCAGTTATGTCGATTAACTGTACCATTTAAACAAAATGTAGCCTCGTCTGAAAACACCACATTTCTTATAAAATTATTATCACGGTTACAAATATCCATCATCGTTTCACAAAATTGCAAACGTCTGTCGAAATCGTCTTCAGAGAGTTCTTGAACGAGGCGAATTTTATATGGATGACATTTTTCTCGCCTTAATATCCTTCCTAATAAACGACGGCTAATTCCATGCATATTGGCGAGGTCGGTAGTGGATAAGTGAGGATTTTCTTTCAAAGATATAGCAACATTTTGAGCTACACCTTCATTACTTGCACTTTTTAACCGTCCACTTTTTGGTAAATTGCTAACTGTTCCACTTGTGTCGTACCTTCGCAAAGTTTTCGTCACTACTGAACGGGATATTTGTGTATTCGGATGAATAATGTTAAAAAGGCCACAAACTTCTTGATGCATCCTTTTCCTCTCCCCATACCCAATCATCATTAATATTTCTATTCTTTCTCTTTCACTTAATTCGGCCATTTTACGATCAAATTAAAACAATACAATCTTTTTACGTTCAAATAAAAAAAAACTAATAACTTATTTTGACAACTACTGTCACTTTTGCAATGAATTTCATGGACTACTAAACTTGATTCAGATTTAATTTGCGCCTGATTTAAACAAACGCACGTGTATTCTACTATGGAACAAGCAGTGCTGTTGGCTGTGACGGTATAATACCACCGATTGGCCAATAGAAATACAAATCCTTACCGAATTTGTTTATATCGGGCGTAAATGAAATCTGAACTGAATTTAGTTACCATCGAATTTTTCCTTTCCTCAGTTACTTTTCTGTTAATATCTCGGCAGGTATTGAAGTAAACAATATCAAACTCGATATTTTTGTATTCGCAATAAAATGTTTCATCAGAAACTAAAATGCTATATAGGGTGTTTCATTGCAAATTATAAAATCGACATTACTTCCCGTAAAACAGGAAGTACAAAATTGTAAAAAAATTGGAAACTAATAGGCAATCTACTGCAGTATCCACCTTCCAAATTTCATTTTGATATCTCTAATAATTCCAGAGATATTTGCTTGGTTCCACACATTTGCCCATCACTGTATATCACATCATAAACTTTACAACCAGTAACCTGCAAGCATTATTATAACAGTTCGTAGCACCACCTAAATTAGCAATTTAAACTTTTATAATGTAAGAAAGTAAAAATAGACGTTAACTTATACAATTATAATAATTTCAGTTTACTATATTACTATTTATGCTAAAGATTAGACAATATGTATTCGTTAACTAGGCACTTTTAACAAAATTTGACCATGTTAAACAGTCAATTCATACCTGTAAATTAAAACATTGACAAATGTTTACATATTAGTAAGCGGGATACCCTTATCACAGGATTAACAGATAAAACATGTAAAAATTATTTTCAATAACAGCATTTTAATCTAAAATAACAACATAAAATAAATTTTAAAAAAATGTGATTTTATAGATAAATATTATGGGCGGTAAATTGATATTAATTATATTGATATTGATATTATTTCAATAAAAGAGGGTGTTTCAAAGTATTCGTCTGACCATCGCATGCCACTGACCGACAGAAGTTTACAAAAGATTTATCCAGAGCAATCGGCTAAATTTTGGCATCAAACCGACTGGCATGCTCTGATGAAAAGTATTTAGACTAAGATGTAAAACAACTATTCTTGGAAATTAAACGTAAATACCTCCCGATATGCAATTTTTTTCTACAATTCTATAATTCTTCAGCTTTTGTTATTTCTCTGCTTTAAGTTGTTATTTTTAGTATTTCACGTGTGCAACATTTAAACAGCACCATAATGGTCTATCTAACATGGCAGTGTCTTAATGAGCAATTTGTTAAGATATTACTCAGAAATATTATTGTTTTCTGCCAAACAGTGATCATGATAATGTTATAAAAATTTATCCAGTCCGTCCCTGGTTTCATTACGATGAGACATCCATCGCTGTGATAGAAAAAAAAGGAGAGCTAGAAGGTTCGGATGGGAAAAAAAACTAATCTCGAAATAACTCGACAACTGTAAAATTGACACTCGATTGTACGGGAGAATTCGATGCTGATTTTAAAAGGAGCGGCCCATCATCGCAGGAGTTAGTTAGACGGCGAAGAGCTTATGTTGCGTTATTATAGTTGCTGTGTATATTTGATGTAAATAAAAGTTTCTACAAAGTGAGAGTGAATATTAGTTTTTAAATTTTAATTAATTGAACCCACAGAGTTTATAGCAATAATTTAACTAGTAAGCTAATATGGACAGAAAATGGATACAGAGGTAATCGTAGTTATATAATGCATTCCCTAATATTCGCCCAAACCCTGTATATTATCAAAAACTTGAATTAATTTATTTTCATACAATTGAAAGTTGCCTAATTAATTTCCAAAGATGGTCATAGCAGTCTTAACTTTATATATTCAATGTTGTTCGTTCCATTAAGACCTTTACTTTTTGTGTTACTTATTGAGAAAACTTGGTTATAATAGGGTGGAAATGAAGGGAGTAAAGAGGTATATTCGAGCGGATTATGTAATTGTCAGAAGATTTTTGCTTCCTAAAATTACTGTGACCACACTTAACTCATCTGCTACCTTTTCCATGGCTCCAGTCCCAAACCTGTTTCCTTAAACAGTAAAATACTAGGAATTTCTCGTTTTCATCGTTCATTTGTTCAGGACGCAAATTTTAAAGTGAACACTACTTTAATTGTTGTGTTAAACTCAGATGCACTCCTGACTTTCTAACTATGTATATAATAAGCACTTAATAATAGTAAGCAAATAAAAATATAAATAATCAGATATATCAGAGTGGAGTTCATAACAAAGAAGTACAATAAGTTAACAAAACTGTGTTAAATTGCTGCCTATTGTAACTACATACAAGTAGTTTTGAAAGTTTCGGGTTCGATCACAGAGTAATCAAAACCAGAAGTGAAACTCCCCGTTTCCGCCTGATAAAAAAATCTTTGCATATGTGCGACAAACCATTATTTTAGCGGTAACTTCACAGAACTATGAAGAATAATTATTTTATCTCAGACACAAAATAATCAAACTATCGAATAGTTTGTGGCACATATATTATTTCTAGTGATGCTTTTATTTGTATCTGGTTAGCCCAGGCTATGACCAAACAAATATTAATATAATAACCAGTTTTGTAAATATTATTTAGAACGTAGTTAACCATTACAGTTTGTTATTCAAAATATTTAAAAAATATTAAAACAATGAGAAGTAAAACAGGAGGTACATTTTGTGCTATTCGGGATTGCTTCAGCAAGCGAAAAACTAATACAGTAAACTTTGAGGGTACCTACTAAAGCAGAAATGTATGTACCATATTTTCTGTGATTTTATATATACTGTGTACTAATTTTATAAGACATTTTATATTATTACTATATGGTATTTAAATTTACCGCCCGGAATTACTGCCTAAGTAATGGCTATTTATGTTCTTTGTCACGAAATCTTGACGTTTAAACATCAAACGTTACGACCAAAGTTTCACCTCTGGAAAGTCAAAATATCGTGAAGCTGAAAAGAATTTTATGAATAAAAATCTTAATGTTAGTTTACAATGCTCCTAGAAAGATTTAAAAAACCAAAACTAATTTTTCTTGGTATTTTCATAATTATTAAACAATTCATACAATGCGATTTAAAAAAATGTCATTTTAACTGAAATTCCTAGTTCTCTATCGCGAATTGTGCTTTAAGTATATTCAAGAAAGTTTTTAATTATAAAATTGCCAATATGTATAGTAATTATTACAAAAGGTTGTGTTAATTGATTTTTACCAAACTGCATTATTACTTCTGTATAATTTGTTTATAAGCAACACTTTTAGAATCTTAAGGATATAGAATTAAATAAAGGAAAACTGTAATTGAAAGATTCAATTTTCTAGGGAAAACTGCTATATGTAGTCTTCCAGTTGTAAGTTACAGTAATTTACCCAAATAAACTCAAATAGTTATTTTGGTCTCATCATCCGTTCCGTAATGTGCTGTTCCAGTCAAACTGTTTATAAACTTTGTGAAATATACTACTATAAAACGACTGGAATTTGAAACATAATTATATGGGCGGTATTTTTATTTACAAATAAGATCTTTAGTACTGCAGTTTATTGCTGCTTGCCTGGTTTAATATGAACTACAGCAATTTTTTCATCACTTTTCGTTTTACTAATAAGTTTATTCTTAGCCTCGCATACTTGTATACGACATGTTCGCACGAACAACTTCGTACATCAAGCCCGATCAAGAGTTCGATGTTCGACCAATTTATTCGACCGATCGATCCGCAAGAATGAGACAAAAAAATAAATATCAATTAACGCCCAACCCTATTGGCTTTCACCGGGGATCATCATAAACAAATACCATCCAGCACAACATACTACAGCACAACACACCATGCATACAACTAAACGCGCCTTCACAACCCGAGTCAACACCATAAATCTTAAAACACCAACATTCACGAGCTCGGAACACAAATTTTATTTGTCTTGTTCACAGAATCGTTCTTGTATATGCTATGCATGCATTGCCACCGATCTTCGATTCATGGGTTACGAGCTCTTTCTCTTCCCAACGATTCATAATTTATAAAAAACAACCGTCGTTAACAACTCAATAATATTTTACCGTGAATATACGTTTATGAGGCACCCTGGACAATTAAAATACTTTTTGTTGTTTGATGCTTTAACTGACGACAAATCAGGCTCATTTGTTGGTAACTTTGAGTTGTTTGACTTCATTGTATATTAAGATTTGTAGACTTAAAGAATGTGATTTTGAATATTCTTTTAACGTTTATTAAAGATGTTTGAGCCCATTTTAATAAAAAAATCTAAAACATTTTGATAATCAACAGATTTTTACCACTAGCAAATTTTAACCTTAGAGGCCATTCGTAAAATACGCTGCCCTAAATTTTGTCCTTTCGGAAGCCCCGCTTCCCTCCCTTCGTGATGCTGCGTCATACTTTCTGCAACTCTCAAATATATATTATGTCACAAAAGCTAGGACCCCCCGGTACATGATACATTGCAATTAATAATACACAAATATTGATGTTTATCAATACATATTATTTTAACAATTAAATTCAAATAAATCAATAAACATTGACAATAACGATCAAATAATTGATTAACTATTGGAAGGCTAGAAATTTTTTAAATACTCTTTCTCTAAGATACTATCACTTATTTCATCGACATCACCTTTTCCTTCCGTTTTTAGTAAAATCTTGGAATTGTGTTTTTCTGGAAAACCCTTTTTATAAGTGTCAACCAACTTTTGGTATAACTCTTTTCTCACAGATGCCCCTTTTCTGATATTGGGAATGTTAAATCTAAGAACCGTAGACTGAGTAGTAAAATATATAGTACAGACAATAGTGGCTAGTAGTAGTAGTACAATATTTTCGAGGATAATATGAGTCGATTTTTTTCTAATTTTGTTCAGAACTTTTAAACAAATTGATTCAAATTAAAACAAATATATTTCTATTTCTTATTATGAAAGTAATTTGGTTAGATGAAGCTCTTGAAAAATATGTAATATTTTATTTTGTTTTTAATTTTATATCGATATGTCATACCACGCAGACAAATATCTTACAATATATCTTCAACCAATTATTCATGAAAACTAGTTGACGAATCTATAGACCTGCTCTCTCGCAGTTAATCCTGCAGATGAATTTTCCTATAAGAAGACAACTACGGTTACGGGCAATTTCCACGAACTGCTCTACCTTGACGAGGTATCTCAATCAGAAACCACTAGATAACTATTCATTTGTTGGCCGATATTTATTTAGAAACTCTTAATTTTCAGATTATTTCATTATTCACAAAACTCATGTAGATCATTCTTCTCTATTAAAATTCAAGCCAATTTCTATGGCATCATTAAGACAACTAATAAATGCACTACCAAATAAAAATGCTCTATGTGATGGAATAAGCAGAAGTGTTTTGAAGGATGGATTTCAAGTGGTGGGAAACAGATTGTTGGATACAATAAACTGTCCTCTTAAGGCAGGACTTTTTCTGAGTAGGTGGAAAACAACTAGCGTCATTCCAGTTCCAAAGGTAATTAAAAGATGCAGGTGTCCACAGTTTAGTCCAATAAACCCAAGTCCAGAATATGAAAAGATACTAGGCTTAGTGAAAGAATTAAATATTACCAATAAGTTGGTTAGAAATTTGGATTATGGTCAGCTGGTATTTGTAGTGTTCTTCGACTTCAAATTAAAAATAATTTATATTTATAAAAGAACCGACTTCAGGTGACTTAAAATAAAACCGTCAATAACTGTTTTCAGACATATCCCATTTTTTATCTAATTTAATTATACTGAAAATTTTGGCGTATTCTTCTCTCTGTTTCTGTCTCTCTCTCTCTCTCTCTCTCTCTCTCTCTCTCTCTCTCTCTCTCTCTCTCTCTCTTTCGCCCTCTCTAATTTGTATTTTTTTATGTTTTACAGATATTTTTTTACTGTTTTCTTTATTTTATTATTTGGACCACTTTCTGTAAGTGGAACTCTAGTTTACTCTATATTGCATTCAGTTTGTATATGCTTCAGTGTATTGGTCACCCCTGTATAATTTGAAGACGCGAGATGTAAAGACCGACATCTAGGATTTTCGGGAATACTAGCACATCTTCCGAATCTGGAGTCATTCCATGGAACCTCTATGTGTCATCTTGGTTCTCAAGTGGGGGACGTGACCTTGAGAATTTTCCCAGTCACAAGTGACGGGATCCCTTCTATTGCCCAAATCGTTTTTGAATAATCGCTGATCATACATAAAACAAAAAGTTGCAGACGAATTCATAACCTTTTTGTCGATTATAAAATGGGATTTAAAGATAATGTGTTAAAGTGGTTTAGTTCTTATCTTTCAGAGAGAACGCAGAAAGTAAAATATGAAGAGAGTAAGTACGTCGGAGAAATTCCAGATTAGCGATGGGATACTACAAGGTACAATACTATTCCTGCTATATATTAATGATCTGGTAAAATGTATTAGGTATACAAATATTACTTTATTTACTGATGGGGACACTATGCTATATGTTAATAGTAAATGAGGACCTAAGTTTACTATGTGATTGGTTTTATGATAATTCTATAATTATTAATATAAACAAATGTAAATACTTGTTAGTTGGCACGAAACACAAATTGGGTGTGACTAATTTAAATAACAGCTATTTTTTGATAAATAATGACACAATTGACAAAGTTGTAAATTTTAAATAGTTGGTTGTAGTGTTAAAGGAACATGCCAATTTGAAGTCTTATTGTGATTTGAAATAAAATATCTGAAAAACTGTTTTTAATGGACAGTGTTAGTAAATCATTTAGATATAGGTATGCAAAAAGTGTGCTATATAAAGCGATGATATCAATTATATGAATTTTATGCCACGGTATTAATTAATATACCAGAAAGTGAAATACGTGAAAAACGTCAGTTGTTATAGAATAAGGCAATGATTTTAAAATGTAACACATAATCAAATGTGTTTTAAGACATTATATTTCATTTATAAAATTATATTTCATTTATAAAATGAAATACAAATAAATAGTTTCTTACCTTCATAATGAATTTAAAAAATACGAAGGGTTATGAAATACAAAATTGAAATGATTTTTATACCTGTACTTACAATACTTGTAAGGCCACATACTGTTTTTACAAAAGATTTGGTAATGTACAATAACTTACAAGAATCAATAAAATTTTGTTTTAAAAAAAAGTCCAAATATGTACAAAAATATTCTTAATTTTATTTTTTATTTATGTAAAAGAAGCAATGTATGAAATTTATTAATTTAATGATTTATGTTAAATATGTAATGAATGAAATTGTTCAGTAATTGAATTTTTGTTACAAATTATTGTATGTAATTAGTATTTTTGCTCATTATAACTACGACCAACAGTTATGAAATATTAAAAATGATTGTGTGGTTCAGCAGGCGTTGCTAAACACAGAATATGAGAAAATACTCTTGCCACATATACAATAACATAAATGCGTGTAGTCTATCATCATTCGGACACCTAAATCGACAGGAAACGGAACAGGAGGAAAAAGAAGACGTTTGTATGAATGCTCAGTCGCCCTAAAGACACAATAATTGATTTATTAACAGACAAATATGTTACATTTGTGCGGACTACTGACTTCCTTTTGGCTGTCGAGTGAATAATTCCTTTAGGGCAGATCTGGGATATACGGTGGTCGGTCGGACTGTCTTAGCTACTAAAACTGCTGAAAGGTTTGCGATGTGAAATAGTTTGAATTATTACATGTAGAAGGAAGTCACTAATGAATAACAGATGAAGTTGAAAACGTGAACGTGAAACATTTGTGTGCAGATAAGAAACGTACACAGGTGGCTTTCGTCATTTCACGATATTAGTGTTGCCTTTTAGGAATTGTTCAACAACAAAAGGAATGAGAATTGTAATGGTCATCAGGTGTGTGGAAACATTATTCAAGCCTTGTTTGTATGAAATCTTAATATATAAATGTGTCTCGTTAGCTTTTATTTCGATGCAAATGTATTTACGTATTTGGTTTTGGAAAGGTCTCTGCAATAAAAGCAAAAATGTAAAGTGGTATACTAACATTTTAGCAATTTTAATTTGCTTAATCGAAGGTTTCAATTTTGTATAAGATTTTATTTTCAATGTGAAATATGTAATGCATTATTTATGTGTACTTAATGATTAAACTCTTTTGCATACATTACTACCTTATTGTGATTTTCAAACCAAATATTTTAGCCCTCATATTCAAATCAAGTCCAAGAAATATTTGATGTTTATGGATTTATTTTACTTTCTGTCACTACGTTGTTTTGATTTTTGGTCACAAAGTATGTAATTTTCAAACTGTTAAAAACCAAACCATCAACACATACCAAAATTCAAATGCTTGAAATATATAGAGTGTTCCAAAAAATGTGGTAAAGAAGCTTGTGGGAATGAATTTTTTTCTCATAATAATCCCGAGTCGGCAATGAGACGTTGGTCCTGAGGTAATTAACATATGATTATTGACTACAGAAAATTAAAAAAAAACTATGGAGGAGGATGCAGTAAATTAAATGTGATCGAATTATACAACCTAATAAGTGCTTAGATTGTTGTCAATCGATATCTTGTAAAGACTGATTTGTATAACTTTTTATTTGACAGATTTGTATAACTAGAAACAAATTGATCTGCAGATGAAAAACCATGAGGAAGTAGATAAGGTTATCTAATAAAACCATTGTTTTTGATATAGAAAAATATTTACTCTCAAAATAATCATTTTTGTACAAAAGTCTTTCTAAAATGGCTAATTAACAAATGGAACCTGCAGTCTAGATGTTACTTTCTGAAATTGAAAATCACAATATAGATAAAAAGTAAAATACTGAGAAGAAGTAAAAAGTAAGAAGTACATACTACGGTTTTTAAATGATGACATTTTCAGATCAGAAAAACAACTAGATAGTGAAGAAAAACCGAGTCGATTTGCACGAAAATGTAAACTAAAAAGTACAAATTAAGCAAATATAGTACGACATATCCAGAAGAAAGTCAATAATGAAATTTTAAAAAATGTGAATTAGGCAAAACACATAACATAAAACATTCCCTTAATATTAAAATTTTATGATTTTATTTAGTTATTAATTAAGACCTGAAAATTATTTTTCAGTGTGAGTAATTTCTTACACTAAACTAAGGCAAATTGTACAAGGAACTTGAGAAACCATATACGAATATTGACTATCAAAAACTATCGCAAATGATTGGTATCTTTTATAAACTGCTTAATATTGTGGGCATTGATTTTTCTTTTTTTCTAAAAAATAAATAGTTTTGGATTCCTAGGTAAACAAGCTGTTGGAAGAACACCTAAAAAAAGGCCAGCCTGATTTACCTACCAAATCAGATGAAACTCAATTTCTCAGAATGCAAAGAAGATGAAAGTCTATTAACACATATCCAAGTATTTGTGGAAACATAATTCTCAAAAATTTTTTTGCAATAACTGCATATCGGGGCAAGAAGAACTCGATAGACAAGACGATTAAAGTAGATAAAATTATTTAGTAATTTAAAGGAAAATGTTTCAAGAATATTCCACCAAATCCATATTTATTCAATTAAATATTTGTTTGTGTTCCTTTAAATTCCAACTTGGGATAGTTTTCATTGGGTACTAACTACCTATTAATTATAAATTCCATTCAAACCTCACTAAATAATTAAATAGTTTAATTTTGTGGATTTAGACCAAATGTTATAAAAATAAATTAACTTATAATTCCTCTTATAATCCTTTTTTTGCAACTCCATTAGCCTAACTGCATAATGTATTCTAATTTCTAAATTATCCTAGTTTAGTTCAGGTATAAATCACAACATAATTTCCCGATGTAAAATTATAAGTTGCACTTCAATAATCATTTTCTCATACTCTGTCTTTTCGTAATTATGTTAGTGCGGAGGAACAGAATGGTCTGACCAAAGCCAAATTAGATTTTAATGAGCCACCGTGTACAAAAAAGAACGAATAATAATCATTTCTGATGATGCTTGATGCAAGGCCATTCGGACAATCAGAATTACTAATGCTGCAGTAAAATTAGCTTTACAGTGAAAATAAAATCTTGATTCATCCATTACTTACGTACTTCTTATTGCAGAATGGGAACTATGCTTTTATGGCATGACAAAAATTGCACACTAACAGATATTGATATTTACAACACTGATTCCAAATAACATTTTTAATTGTTAGTTTGGAAAATCTCCAATGTTCACAACAAAAACATCTAGAAATGAAGCATTTCATAATTAATATATAATATATAAAAAACGTGTCCAAATATTTGAAAGAAGACAAGTGCTGCACTATATTTTCTTTACCAGATTCGCAATGAAGTCAGCTTCTGAGAAAACAAGTCAGTCAATCTATCAGGTATAATTTCAGTGTTATTCGCATACCGAATGTTATTAATTAGCGCATCGCTGAAACTGACTTCTGAAGAAATATAGAGGAAAAACGAAGGATAAAACTTTGCCTTGTACCTATTTTATACCCCCGTTGCAAAAAGAGGGGGGTTATAAGCTAAGGTGTGTATTTGTGGCCCTGTGTGTATGTCTATGGCATCGTAGCTCTTAAACGAATAGACCAATTTAATTGTATAATTTGTCCCTAAAATTACTATGGGGGTTTGATGGGATTTTTTTCAGTTTTTGTGTTTGAAAGCTGACGCCCCCCAAAATGATATTAGGAGTTTCTCCTTATTTTTACAGAGATTGTTTTTAGTTTTTCAAAATTTTTCCGTATAATTTATGAATATCTTTTAATTAATTTATGATTTATATATTTGTTTTCTAGCAGTTTGCTGGGTTAAAACAATTTTAATTTTATATTTTCCATTTAATTCTATAATTCCCCCCCCCAAATATTAGGGGTTTTTCCTTATTTTTCCAGTAAAGTTCATGAGGGGCTTCCTATTTCAAGATGGTTTCGGAAAGAGGGGGGATGTAAATTTTTTTATATTTTTGTTAATATCTTAATTAATTTATTTTAAAAATATTAAAAAAATATATTTGTTTTCTAAGAATTTTTTAAATGTTCAATTTTAATTTTAATTTTCTAAATGGCCCCCCACTCCTTATTTTTCCAGTGGATTTTTTTTTTTTTCAATGAAATTTTTGTTGTGTTTTCGTCGTATTTGATATATAACATGTGGGTCAATTTTAATTTTATATTTTCCTTTAATTCTGGATGGTTTCTCCTTATTTTTCCAGATTAACAATTCAACCAGGTAGGGGGAGGAGAATGGCGTTAATATCAGAAAAAAATATATTTGTGTTCCTCAATCCTTTCATTTGATATATTACATGGTTACATGAAAAAAATTGGTTTCTCCTTATTTTTCCTGGATTCCCATATACTTTTTTCAAAAATGTGTTTTTTTTTTTTAGTTTTTCAATACCCCTAAAATCAAATTTTTTTCTTTTAAGTGCCTCTAGATGGTTTAGAAAAAATTGTGTGATGTGACAGAGGCAGAAATCAATTAGAATATTGTATATACCGGTTGAAAGAAGACACGTAGCACTATATTTTCTTTACTAGGATTCTAAGAATATATATATTTTTATATAGAGGAAAAACATCTTTGCCTTGTAAACCCCCGTTGCAGAGGGGGGTTATAAGCTAGATTTGTGGCCGATTTTGATGTAATAGACCAATTGTTGTGTGTGTTTGAGTGGGTATAATTTATGAAGATTTATCTAGCAGTTTGAAGAGCATTTCCTATTTCAAGAAAATGTCTTACTAAGTAGAGGTTACTCAAATATGAGTATGAAAAAAATCCTATATAAAAAATGTGTTTTTTTCTTCAAAATTATAAGTCGGAAATAGATTGATGTAATTTGTTGTGTGTGTTTGAGTGGGCCCGTGGTAGAGGTTACTCAAATATGAGTATTCGTCTTCAAAATTATAAGTCGGAAATAGATTGCGTGCTCAACTCTTACGTCTACCGTTCGATGCTAGTATACTGGGACATAATCTTCATTTAATGTTGGTCAACTAAGGTTTCTTGCAGGATTGCGATCACTTATGATGTTTAACGCAGTCGAATACCTGTTGCTGGCCTATTAGTCACACGAAAACGTTGACGTTTCCTCTTAATCAAAATTTCAAAATACTTAAAAGACAATTAAATCCTAAGAAACTGTTCCGAGTGTTCAACTTAGAGTACTCTAAGTTAATATGTACAGTGAATGTAGATCATTTAACGATTTATCCTCGGTATCACTAGATTTCAATTGTCAATCTTCAGATGGTAATTGGTTGTTGTTATTGTCTGGTTTACCATAATGTTTATTGTATCTTTCATGTGGTACCTCATTAAAGAATACATTGCTGAGATCAGTAACAATGGCCTGCTGTGACAGATCTACCAAAGTGAATCAATAAATGGTTCGAAGCATGTACAACAGAAAACCCTTTATGATTGCCCTATTCGATTTGCTGCCCTAACTGCCAAAATTCACGGTCATATCTCAATTTAGGTTTAATAACTGCTTTAAAAATTAATAGTAGTGCGTCTAGAATTGATAACTTTGATTTCCGGCGTACATCCAATTAAGTTTGTTTGCTTTTTAACCGACTTTCAAAACGGAGGAGGTTATCATATCGTCGGTACTTGTTTTTAACCTTTAACTGTATCACAATATTGCTCGACGCGAGGTTCACAGACCGCTTTTATTTTTTTAATACTTGTTTTAGTTTTACCATTAGAGACTCAAAATCAAAGAATATAACAATAGAATATAAACTTTTTTTCTTATAAAAAAATATAGACTTTTTAGATTTACCTGAGATAAAAAAAAACTACGAATAATAACTTTTTCATAAACCAAGATCTTCATAAACTATACTGCAAATCATTCTTAACCTAAAACATAAAAATTCTGACATGGGTCAAAAATCAGTAAAATTATTGACTAGCACAAAGGCTAATATCCTTGTTTACAACTAACACAAGAGACTTCCTCTTTAGGTAATTAAGGTCTTTCGCTTTAGAGAAAAGAAGGAGGCTCTTCTGAGTGTCTGCTCCTAAATGAGTGTCAACACGCAAATAGTAACGCGTCTTTGCATAAGAGACCAAGTTAACTTCTTGAATCTCCTCTTTCTATTTGTTTAGACAAGTTGATTGTGTAGATGTACACCACACAAGTAAACTCTAAAAAACACAACCATAGACCTTCTATGACTGCTTGAATAAATAGATTTCTTGTCTGTCTCAACTCCTCCTTTGGTAAGTTATAATACTGAATAATTTCAAATGCGACATGGTGTTACAGAAACCAAAACCACAGCTGTTCAATTTTGTAGAACACAGAGTGCAAACAAGCAGAACCAACTGAATTGTGTGGCTGGAATTCTTTTGGTAATTCTATTTTTTTTCCTTCCAACATATGAGTTTTCTCTTAAGATAACATTTTATAGAACCAATTCTGCTGTCACGTTGCGGTTTGATCCTTGGTTTCGTCAAACGCAAAACACACTTTCAAACATAATCCTTGTTTTCGTCCTTGGTCAAACGAGAAGTCGACAGGTAACAATGTGATTTCTTAAAATTGATTGTAGTAATAATTAGGTAGTGAGTTTGAAGTTTCCTAATATTTGAAAGTGGCTGAGTTCATCATCCGTCAATCTTGTCTGCTATCTGTTCCGGCACTTTCTTGGTCAAGTCAATGTCTGTTTCAAATAAACAATTAATGTTGTCACACAACTAAAAGTAAGGTACCTTCGTTTTCAAAAGAAGGATATAATATTTTTGCACTTTTGTGATAGCCAATTTGCAGAAGTTTTTAATGTTTTGTGAATTGTACTCTCAAATATATTTTTCTGCCTTCAAAATATACAACAATAAATAATTCAATACAGTTTGTATATTTTGTTCTTAACGAAGTAAAAGAATTTAAGATGATACAACCTAGAATATCCAGAGTTTAAAGAGAAACAGTGAAATGAAACACGCAAATAGTAAATAAGAGGTTAAAATCATATAAAGAATGAAAGATTAAAACTCAAAAACAACAGAAAATGTGTAGAATGCAAACAAGTGAATCCCTATCCTTGAAAGATAACATTTTATATTTAAGGTATTTCAAACTTAAATCTGGTTAATTAAACAATATCAAAGTAAAAAATTTCACACAACTAACCAATATCACCCAATTTGTTTTTAAAATTGTACTCTCAAATATATTTTTCTGCCTTCAAAATATACAACAATAAATAATTCAATACAGAATATAATTAAAAAGATGAAACGAAATTATGGTCTAAGCATCGTTCAAAAAAAATTTCCACATCGGCAAAACAGCCTTACAAAGAAAGTAGGGTCCAATAAATATACAAGTGAATAATAAATATAACTGCATCACACATATGCTATTGTAACGCTAACAGACGTGCTTTTATCCACATGCTAATAAAACGGTGAAGAATCAAACAGTAAAAAATAAATAATTGCAATTATTTAGGCGCTAATATCTACCGAATTGCTGCAGAAGATGTAGAGGAAAAATGAAAATCTGAAAAATTTTACCCCTTTTATACGCAGTGCCTCAAAAAAAATGTATACATACATAGCACATGTATTTAGAAATATCTTGTATATATTTTCATCAAACATCACGGTACTGAGATAAAAACATTTTAAGTATTTTTATGTAGAATTTCTTGTTTAGCATTTCATAATTGTAATTATTGAGCCAATTCTTCTTTCATTATTTTATTTACTTCATTCATTCCCATCTTCGTGGTTCTATTATCATTCTTCTCTGGGGACTGCTTTCTGTTTGTGGAACAACAAAGCAGTATTCAAAATTAATTATTCAATGGAAACTAATGGCTCATAGTTAAGGAGAAACTCTAATAATGAATGTAAGATTGGATAAGATACAAACAAAAGCTGACTAACCCTATCTTAGAAACGTTATCCACTGTTACATGTATGTCTTAAAACTACTGTCGCAAATAACTATTACCCAACAACAAGTAATTTATTATTATTATTTGTTATTTTCGGTCACTTGCCTGCCTGGATTTTAATAGAGAATTTATTTGTCCTACAAAATTGGACATACTTAAACAGATTCGGTACACAAAATTGATCATAACATACCTTATAAAGGGTGGTCCATAGAAAACATACCTGCAAGGTTTAGGGCTCTGTATGTGAAAAATAGAAATAAACCCTGAAATAAGTAAAATTTTGGTCTCAAGGAGACCTATTTAGCATGTATTAATTCTATGGCTGTTATCTCAACCCCTTGGGGGTGGGTCCCAAGACTATTTATACAAAAGGAAAAGGTTATGTTGTGATACAGCTTTTCTACAGTAAGACAATGTTATTTAATAGCACAATTCGCACAATCCATTTGCCAGTAAATGAGTCACCCAAAAACTACAGTATGGGTAATGTAAACTTGGGAGGATTTCTGTCTGGCTGGAGTAATGGATTTTCTTCATCAGAACGTTACTGATTTGCCATAATTTCGATCAGCGTGAGTTGATAGCATTTTGGAACAACTGTGAGTATGTATATCCTTATCAGATCCAGATGGGGTGCTAAGTTGCTCAAGCCCCCCACCCACCACAATTCTGGATGGTTCAGTATAAATTTCGATGACAAAAACTATAGTATATTGAGTATGAACCTTAACATAGTTCTCAGGATTCTTGTTGGACCAGTAAGAACAATTATGGTGACTGATATAGCCATTGAGAGCATTAACATAAGAAATAAAAGTTAAAAATATTCATTAAACAAAGTTATTCTTACACATTGATTATATAAAACTTAAAACACGGAACCGTCACTTTAAAGAGACTTTAATGCCACTTAATAAAATATATCGCATAATCACAACAAAATATAGAGGTAGGAGGTTTGTTAATTTCGTATACGGATACGTAAATCTCGATTGACTGTTTTCGATTGGCCGCCTTGTATATATAAATGCAATTTGTGTGCGTGACTCCTCTACCTTCACTCATCGTTCGTTTGATTGAGATTAAATTTTTTCTAGTTGTTTCAAGTACAAACAACTAGGAAAAAAATTCTGCCATACTACGATGAACGTCCACCAGATACCGCCCAAGTCGTACCGTCTAACAGATGAATGGAGTGGTAGAATAGAACAATTCTTTTCTTCTATGGTCTGAATTCTCTTTTTTTCAATCTCTAAATATTTAATATTACTAAATATTCATACCTCTGTTCAAGAGTTGCAACTCTGAAAAATAGTAGTAGTAATTAATAATAAGAACACTGACAATAAGAGTAAAATAATATCTGCTAGACGAAAACAAAACAAATTAACATTTTAATGTTAATTTGTTTTGTAATTGATTTTTCAATAATAGACCGTGTTTAAGGATAATTATGATGAAGCAGATCATGACTTTTAGTTGTCTAGTAACAAAAACGGGACAGAAAAAAACCAAACGAGAAGTAAAAACTACTCCAAAATCAAAACACAGGTAAGACCTTGTACTGCCATAGTGCTAAAATTAATAGATGCCAATGAAACACGAGTAGAAATCACTGAGATGAAAATATGAGGATGGATTATTGTGTAAACAGAGAAACACCAAAGCACAATGAATGAAAAACGTAGAACAAGAAAGTGGCTCGAATGTGCAAGATTGAAAGATCTTCACGAAAATGGAACACTAGGGAGATATCCAAACAGATTGTTTGAAAGATAAAAATCATTATCCTGGCAAATAAACAGGAAATGAATGAATCCTAGTATGGAAACAAACAAGAAGAAAGAGTTGCTACCGAAAGGGTACCAACTGTTTTGAAATGGTAAGATTATCTCTGCCTCGTATCTTTTCCAATTTAAGCTAAAAAAAGTTATGCCAATATGATATAAACCTTTGTACCGATACTTTATCAAATTTCTGTTAATTAATGTATTTTTCTTATCCTTTATTGCCGTCGATTATTAACTGCATATTTTGTCAGTATATATTGGGTCCTCCTGTGAACTTATCGTGAATTTTATGGTGTCATCCGAAAGGGGTTAGTTTCCATATTTGCTTTTTGCTTAGAAGTAAATCTAGAAATCTTAAATAAACCTACAAATCACGACAATACTTTTTGTTTGCGTGTTAATATTACTCACGAAAGAGAACAACTACAGATAGAAGTCATGAAGAAAAAAAAAACTTCAATGAATTTGAGATGCTGATAATGTGGACAATCAAGAATTGAAACAGAAATAGACAAGATGTTGAAAATGAACATAGGCACCGTTAGTCAAGGGTTCTCCTGATTTATTGCAAAAGACAACTAGATGGGAGTAACGTCTTGCTTCGAACCACTGAATGCGAACTCGTATCCAAAATCTAGTCAGTATTTATCATCTGCTAAAACTGAGGCTCCTAATAAATACGATGCCTTTTAAATCTTGGAAGATATTTTGTTCAGAAGGTATTTTGCATATTATTTTTAAGAAATAAAAGTCTTATAGGACAGGATTTCACTATATTGGCGCTAGCGCAGTGTCAGGACATAATGTTAGAAGAGCAAAAGATCTTTTAGGAAGTATTTGAGGTCTACTGAATTTTATTTACTAACAATATGTTTGGATTTATTTAAATTTTAACCTTAGTAATTCTTTTAACGCCACTCTCGTCCCTGGGAGAAAAAACACAATTTTCCACCACACTTTGTGTCATTTGCTTAAAAAAACTATGACAATTTTATAAAATCAAATCCCCTGCTCCCCTTAAGAAATTCGCTGTCATTATCGTCTGGCTACAAACTCGAACTCATAGTACTTAAATAATCACCTAAAAAATAATATCACTACAAACTATAGACAGACATATTATGCCTCAAACTTACTAGATAGATATGTCTATAAACTGATCTTTGTAGTATATTATTCCCCTACACTATAAGTAATTTGTCAGACTTTATAAAAACAAACGAAAAAAGAGCTAGACCATTTTGTAGAAATGCTAATAAATGCCGTGATAGAATGTTACACACATAAAATTTAATTGAACTTCTCGGAATCAAGATGAGTCGTGTAAAGATACCATTTTTTTATTCGCTTCTTGTACAACTTTTTTTCTAACCTTGTACGACCAAAATTGATGACATTTTGTGAATGTAACAAACGAGTGTGGGAAGTGTATATTTTTCGTGGAAGTATATGCACTTTTCGATGCATAAATAATGTTGTCAATTAAGTGCTATTTTAAAACTAACAGTGGGTTACTACCATAAAAATTATATTAAAAAAAATATTATTACGTTTCTCAACTGTGATATATCAATTAGAACGTACTTTGTTGTGTAGAATGCGAATCTAAATTTCAAATTGTCCTATCACGTAAGATTTGCCTTTTCAGTTTCCCATTTTTTATTTTCCATATTCCGTAGTTCTATTAGATGTTTATTTTTGTTCTTTTGTTTGATACAGAAGTGTTGTGAAATATTTTAAAAAAGCGGCAGTCATTTGAGACTGAACGATGAAAGCGAAAACTCTTCCCTTCTCTCGTTATCTCATTGCCTCTATTTTTCTTTCTTTGTAATGGATAGAAATGCCAGGTGAATTGAAATATTTGTCACTATTTTGTTACGACTCAAATAATAATCGTACTTTAATTCTTAATTTAAATATATATGCAAAGAAATACGTTTAGATATTGAGTAACTGATTGTAAATAGTTTTGTTTATCTGAGTAAATATTAGAAGACAAGGTGTCAAGAAAAGTTCGTTTTGTTCTTAGCTAACATCATTACAAACACTTTAAAAATTCTTATTCTATGTAATATTAAAATCAGTTTTATTCATTTTATTTGAATTGAAAATAGTACATAAAATTTATTTATAATGGCATAATATTAACGATATCGACCGAGACATTCGTATCTGCAGTGTGCTTTAGAATCTTGACAACTTGTCTATAATTTAATTTTATTCTTTAGACGATATAAAAGTTTCACGTGTATGTAATACATCAGTGCCTCTAGTGAGTGATAAGCGTACTTTGTTTATTACGATAAAAAATTGATGTAAACAAAGGATATGTTTTACTTACTTTAATTTAATGCCAAGTTGTATTTTTTATCAAGTTTCCAATTTAATATATCACAAAGAGGGAATTGGAGTGTTTATTAGAATTATTAGAACGAAAAGCAAATGTTGTTAAGGTATTCTACATTTCTTGGATGTTATTTTGGTTTATTTCCTATTTATTATTGATTTTCTAAAAACGCAGACACTCTTAATATATACACTGGTCCCGGTTTCTTACACAGAACTGAATTGGATGGGCATTTCAAGATCGAGGCAGTGTGTAGTGTCGGTCGGGTCGGGTCGGTTGGGTCGAAACAAATGAAATTTAATTTTCATATGTGTAAGTGTGGGCCTCCGTTAAGAAGCTTTCGCCGCAATAATGTTCGAAATTACGAAAAATATGGCCAGGCAAAACCTCTGGTCTCCTATTTTTAGGGACTACAATCTGCTTTCTGCGCTGCGTGATCAGTCCTCAGGAGGAATCTTTTGCCATAGAGGTACTTGTAGAAATGCTCTACCCCCTTTACCACAGCCAAAAGCTCCCTGCGAGTAACGCAGTAATTCCGTTCAGGCTAACTCAAGGTCTTGCTGAACTATCCAACGACACTCTCCTGGCCCTCCTCGATCTGCAAAAGCACAGCACCAATTCCGACATTGCTTGCGTCGGTATCCAATACGATGTTTCCATCTGGCACAGGTTTACTTAAAGTGGGAGCACTCGTCAAAGCTCTTTTCAATGTCTCGAATCATCGCTGACATCCCTCGTCCCACTGGTACTGCACCTTCCCCTCTGTGAGTCTAGTAAGTGGCTTGGCGATGTTGGCAAATCCGGCCACGTACCGAGGAAACTTCTTAACTGGTAGATATCTTTAGGTATCGGCCATTCCTGGACAGCATTAATTTTCTGTTTATCAACCGCTACTCCTTCTGCGGAAACCACATGTCCAAGATATTGTACCTCTTCTTGGAACAGCTGACACTTCTTCGAGCTTAACTATAGTCCGGAACTTCGAAGTCGCCGAAACACCTCTTCCAGGTTTTTCACGTGGTCTTCAAATGATCTTCCAACCACGATAATGTCGTCAAGATACACCAGGCACTTTTCCATGAAAGCCCTTTCAACACTGTTTCCATCAATCTTTCAAACGTCGCTGGAGCATTACACAACCCAAAGGGCATCACAGTGAAATGGTAAAGTCCTAAGCCGATGGTAAATACAGTCTTTTCTCGGTCTTCTTTGGCAAGTTCCACCTGCCAATAACTGCTGTTCAAGTCGAGGCTGGAAAACATCTTTGATCCATCCAACGTATCTAGGGTATCGTCTATTCTTGGTTTGGGATAGCTATCTTTCTTCGTTGCGTGATTTAGTTGCCGATAGTCCACGCAAAATCGAGTCGAACCCTCTTTCTTTTTAACTAAGACAACTGGAGAAGACCAAGGGCTATTGGATGGTTCAATAACACTTTCTTCCTCCATTTCGTGGACTATCCTATCGGCTTCTTCTCTTTTGGCTAGTGGTAGTCTTCTCGCCGACTGTCGAATAGGCTGAGCGTCCCCGGTATTAATTTTATGTTTCACCATGTCAGTCCGTCCTCTTTTTCCGTTTACTACGTCGAAGATATCCTAGTAGTTTCTAACGATGTCCCTCAATTTTGCTTTCTGGTTTCAAATTCTTAGATGAATCGGTGATGAGTTTTTCCAGTTGCTCAGATAATTTACCTGGTGTTATTTCTGCATACTGTGTGCTTCTGAATACCGAGGAAACTGTTGAACAATGGCCCAAAGTTGTTCCTTTCTTTAGCAAAACCGAGTAAGGATTGAGGTTCATTACTCTTACTGGCACAATCTCCCAAGCACGAAACAGAGTCTTCCCCAGTGCGACTCTTCTGCTTACATTTCCGTCGTTAAGTACGGGAACAAACATTATTACTGTTCCAGCTTTAGCTTTCCAATCTAAGCAATCTATAATGATTTCAGCTCTTTCCGAAACATTGACATCCTCTGCTAAGATAGCTCGACGCATTATGTCATCTTTTCCATGAAGCACCACTTCTTCGTCATTCACTCGCAGAATTCCATCTTTGAAGATTACCTGGAATCCCTTCGAGCTCATGACATCCATTCCAATGATTAGTTCGTCTTCGATGTCTGCCACTAATGCCCGTTGTAGGAAGGTTGTGTTTCCCAAGGTCATTTCAACCTCTATTTCACCATGGACTTTCGCTGCTTCTCATGTCGCTGTTTGCAGTTACCATTTTGTTGGTTTTATCATTGTCCCTAAAACAATGTTGGGCCTTATTACTGTTTTCGTCGCACCAGTATCCAGCAGCATTGCAAATTGCTTCCTATTAATAAGGCCATCTACAAAGACACTGTTTACGTGGTTGCGTAGCGAAGCGACATATGCGTTGGTAGTTGGGACTTGTTGATTACAGGTCGACGATGGTCCCTTTGTATTGACCCTGACGAGATTCGGATTGTCCGTCAACGATTCGGACTCTGGCTTGACCTCTGCAGGTATTTTTCGCGGCCTCAAGTTTTCCAGAGCCCGAGCCAGTGCATCCACTAATTGAGTCGGTCGAGCTAGAATCAATGCTTGCCTGGCTTCTTGGTCCATCCATCCAAAACGCCTGGACTGCTAACTTTTCTGTAACATTTTCCGGTGTGGCTGGATACGCAAGGCGTACCAGAGGGACAAAATCAGCTTCAAACTCTTGTAGGGATTCATTTGATTTCTGGTGGCGATTTTTCAATTGGAGTGGTAGATGTGCTCCAAATGTGTCTTGCCATACCTCAGTTCTAAATGTTTGACCAGTTGATCGTAGTCTTCTTGCTCAGAGGTATTCAATGTTTACAAAATATCTGTAGCCTCCCCTCTTAAGGCAAGGGTTAATGCTATTGCCTTCTTCCCTGCCGACCATCCGTTTAGCTTTGCTGCAGCCTCGAATTGACAACTATAATTAGCCCATGACGATTTTCCATCAAATTGGGGATGTTTCATTTTGTGTCTTGTCCCCTCGAGGCCAATTTTCGAATCCACTACTTCTGGACTGTTTCTGCTTTCGGTTTTTGATTGTGTTACTCTCCTTTGCATTGTGACTACATGTTCTTTTATTTTGCTGATCTCATCCTCCATTATCTGTTTTAGCTCTTCTATCTGAGCGTCATTATCGACTATTTTCTCTTCGATCATTTCTGAATTTTCCTTAACCATGCTTCTCAAATTTTTTTCTAAGGATTTAGAATTTTCGAGTAGTTTCTGCAGCTTATCTTCCAAAGACTTCGAATTTTCCAGTAATTTGTCTTCTAGGGCTTTAGACTTTTCTTGTGATTTTTCTACTAGTTTATCTGCTAAGGTTTGTGAATTTTCATGCAATTTCTGTAGCTTATCTTCTAAAGACTTAGAATTTTCTAGTAATTTGTCTTCTAGAGTTTTAGAATTTTCTATCAATTTGTCTTTTATGGTTTTATAGTTTTCTTGTAACACTTGTAGCTTATCTATTTTTCTTCCATTTTCTTTAATAACATTCTCATGTCCCCATTACCAGAAACTTCAACCAAATATGTATCGGGATCGTTACCTTTATTTATTAGGACATCTCGTAGCCATTGTATTAATTCACTTTTCTTCCCACTAATTTCTAAATCCGTTTCCTCAAGTTCTTTTTTTTAAGTCCGTCACTTTCAATTCACTCACCACTTTGAACATTGTTAGTCTATTTATTTATCACTTCAAAAGTTCCACGAATACACCCCACACCTGACAGCACTGTAATGTTTTTATTTTCACACTCGTGTTCAGTTCAGTTCTTGGATTTATTTAAAAACACAGTCCAACTCACTGTAATTTATTTCCACTACTTTAACACAATTTATATTCACAAGAGCTATTTCTTATCTTACTTAACAATAGGACCGTCGAAACCGGAATGAATGCTATCCTCAGCTGTTCATATTTATATATTTCTATTGGAATTGTCTGGTAAGTCAACGAATCATCGGGAAACTTCTTTCATGTGTTCTGGAAACTTCAAGGGAATTCCCAATAACGGCAGCAGTCGGCCTGTTAAGAGAGAAAACATTTCGGATTCCAGAAGTATCGGAATAATGTCCCTTCCACGAACTGGTTGATGGCCGATTGCACCAGCTGTCGGATGAATTCTCGTAACAATACTTTAGGTTGATGCAAGTGTGTTTTTTGTTGTTAACATGACTATGAGGCAGTTTTGAGCACAAATTGTAACACTTTTCATCCTTCTTCTTGCATTTTTTCATCCAAGAAATAACAAGACAAAGGGAGTATTGTTAATGAGAGTTCAATTTTATGCAAAACTGAGCAGAGGCGAGTAAATGGTTGATGTTGTGTATGGGGGGTTGTTGAATTTTCCGATAGCTCAACTACGCTAAAATCCTGAGAAAAACTTGTAGTTTCTTACAGACAATAAATCCTACTTCCACGTCCTCGTCGTGACTGCCATGCAATGCATGCCTTACAATGGGTGTACGTTACGTAGCTAACGAAAGAAGAAGAAAGGCGCGTTCCCAGCACCTATAAACTAGAACCGTTTCGCTTAAGAACAAAAACCCTACAGAATGAGCACTCGGTTAACAACCCATTTTTGTAAAACTCCAAATGATTTGTTAAAAACGGAGAGACGCATAGCCTCGTACAACGGACAAAACTACAGGTAAAAGGCAACTGATGCGGAAAAGGTTACAGTTACTAAACTATAGTAAAATGTTTATACTGCACGGCTCCGAAACATGGGATATCTCAAAATGATATAGCATGAAACTGCAAGTCCTGGAACTGGAGTTGCAGGATATCACATATTCCCAATAAGATCATTAAGCAAAAAATGAAAGTTGACTAAGATACGGACACAAGAGACAGGCTGGAGAGAAAAAGGTTGACATGGTATGGGCACTTGAACAGAATGAGTCCAAGTGCATAGCCTAAAAAGTTTTAACAGTGCACTCTACCGGAAAAATGTGAAAGGGGAAGCGTTATGATATGTACACGAAACTGCTAACGTTTAATACTTATAATATGATGAAAATTATTCAGGGAGTAACTTATATTCACAAAAGAGCAGACAGAGATCAGCTTACCAAATACTTTGGCGGTGCTTTTGTCAAACCCGGTAATAATGCCCATAAAATTAATTACATTATAAACGTAGATAATAATACACTCCTAGAACGATTAACACAAACTCAAATTACGCGAGTCGTAATAAACAACGATTACGACGGACGTTATCAAGAAGGATTATCAGGTAGAAAAGTACCAGAAAAACAACCGGATAATTTAAGGAGGCGACAAACAACTAGATAAATGCCCAAACCTTTTAAAATATCATTTAGTAGAAAATTTGCCTACTATAACTTGATGAAAACATAGATAACCAGTTC
Source organism: Octodonta nipae (assembly GCA_034190945.1). NCBI lineage: Eukaryota > Metazoa > Arthropoda > Insecta > Coleoptera > Chrysomelidae > Octodonta > Octodonta nipae. The sequence goes on along the minus strand of CM067217.1, from coordinate 38,714,705 downwards.
TTCTAAGAAATAAAACTAAATAATTGTTTAAAATAAGTCGAAAGAGGACAGCAAGCTGTGTTGTTATGTGCTAAATACAGTGTTATAATAGAAACACAAAAACAAATAAATTAAAACGTACTGCAGGCCGAAGACAAACTAATCCTCCTCAAAATTATGTTTGATGGGGGGATTGTAAGGAAATCTAGTAGGCAACTATGTTTCTATACAGACGAAGGCGTTCGTTCAGAGCAAAAAATTCCAAATTAATTAAGAGACTTTTTAGATGTTACTGTTGTTGACATAAATAGTATAGTTTGTGTGTAACTCATATCCCATTGTTTCTGCATGTGGCTATTCTTTCGTTCTCTTTATTTTTTGTTAAAGATTCCTATACCCAGTAGGGTTGTTTTCTGAAGACTTTATGTACTGAAACTATATCTGGTCTGTTGTGGGCGAGTTTTAATTGGTCAGTATGTAATTTTGCTTTGTAAAACAGACTCAGGTTTATCGTAGGTATTCTTGGCATTTATGACTTCAGCTTCAGTGCTAGTTCTTGGCGTAATAATTTTTTGCATGGGCAGGCCATCATCTTCATCTTCAGTTGCAACAAATGCCGGAGAATCTCTTGAATTATGCTGGATTGATTCTGATGTACGGTAACTGGATCTGCATCTTTTGTTGTTTATAGAACAATTTATTTCAGATAATTTTCAATTGGAATTATGTCTTCGATTCCCAGTAAAAAGCCTGCTGTTTCTAGAAATTTCTCACCAGAGATGAACTAGTTTTTGTTTCAGTTGCACAGTTTGTGATCAGTTGGTTGGTGGTGGCATTTGATTGTGTAGACTACAGCTTCTTGCGAATTTGTGAAAATGAATGCGCATGAAATTGTCTGACTGCAGACCTATAACCCTCTTTTTTCCTCTAAATGTCCGTAAGATAGAGCTTTTTGGGTGACCATTTTGAGTGCCTTCTTAGAGAACTCAGTCTATCCGTTGTATTTGTCGATTACAGTTTTTCTCAGATTTTTGTGTTAACCAGAAAAGAATGTGGAAACTCCCATGTTCAACAAGAGCCATATACAAGTAAACTCAATAAAGACAAGAATGCATAAATATATCCATAGAACTTAAGAATGGCATTCGATAAAATAAGATTAAGTGACAAATAAACATACTTAAAGAGAAAGACGTAACTCGAAAATAATAAGGATTATGGAAGAATCTCGACTGCTTAACTAAAATAAAAACAAAGAGGAAGTCGTCTGAAAAGGTAAAGATAATACAGTAAAAAGGCAAGGGACAGCTTAAGTCCGTACCTGCTATTTGATCACCCTTCATTCTTTGTGTCCGAAATATGTAAGCTCTTGTTTGGACTATGTACGAAAAGTGTTCAAGTTAACTGAACCAGTCAAAGAGATTTTTTAGTTTCTTGGAGATTTCATTCCTTATCAACGAGATGTACTATTAAATTTCATTGTCGTCCATTTCTAAGCGATGTTTAGGGCTTCAAGTCTATAGCTCATCGAGAAGTTGTTTTAAATCCATTGCAACATTTGTATAGAACAACCAAAAAGTCAAGAAATCGAGTTAACAAAAACGTGATAAATAGAACGACAAAGATAACATTAACATTTTTTATTTGTTATTTTGAACTGTTATCAACAATTACTTAAACTGTATTTTATTCAAAAAATAACCCCAAACAACTGAATTCCGGTTAATTCGCAGTTAGCACCTTCATAAATAAATTCTAATTATAGTTTCGTACAATTCGCTCGTTCAAATTACGTTTGAGATAAACCGTGAGCTGAGTTACAGTACGTTTAATATTTAGTTTCTTATAATGGCCCAGCTTTTATTACCCAGCTTTATATTATATAAAATATAAGCCTTTATTTCAAGTAAAACACCCAATTACGGCTCATTTGTCTGTTGGGTTAACTACTGGGTATACGGCGAGAAATTTATAGCAAATTAACGAAATAATCTGCGAACCTGAAAGTTATTGCAAATGAATTTTCATGGGCGACAAATTGCGAAATCCCCTATGGTTATATATTGCTTGGAAGAGGTCAAGCACATTTTTCATTAAGCGCTCTGCCTGTTTATTACTTTTAGTTACAAACGCAATTGAAATTTTACTATTTGTAAATTAAGTTTAATTATTGGACAATACCAGATGTATTAACTGAATAGGCGGAATACGTGTTTTGTTACTTTATGACAATTGCTTTTGAATTTACGTAACTCCCAACTTTATTAAATTAATTATGTAAAGTATTATGAACATTAAATTTTTGAATACTCTCCGTCATTAAATAACAATTTATACTAAAATACAGGATCGCCATTGATTAAATAATATCACATTATTGTCAACATATTCAGATTACTACAATGTAGAAGCATTATACTTTCAGTTCAGTGGAATTTTCTCTACTAACTTCTGTAGACGGTAACTATTTGAAAATTGTAATGCAGACAAAATCTGGTATTATTATTTTACGGATTGCTAGTTGTCCTTTTCAGGAAATTCTCTTGACGAATGTTCTGAAAAAAGAAATCCCTACAATATGATCAATCAGTCGTCCGGTGTACAAATAGGTATATTGTGTTACTTATATATTGGAAAGTCTGGAATGGTTGTCAATCACTGTGTGTTAGGTGAGCATTATTTCTTGGATATTAGCTGAGAAGCATATTTTATAGTGTAGTAACAAATTTGACAGTTTTTATGACTTTTCTTTCACCTGATTTTAAGGGTTCCGCTATTATACTATTAACAATAATTGTTTCCAAGAAAGTATCCAGATCTACAGACAGTATGCTGGTTTCAGTATTATTAACATCATGCAGCTAATGTTTATTAAGTGCCTTCGTTTTTAAATGTTCTGGAAATGTTTAGGTAGTAATTTTCCTATTTGATTACTAGAAGGTAATTGCTGGCACTTTAATGTAAATAACCACATCGTACAATTACATCACCAAATCAGGACTCACTTCATATTTTATTGTTAATTAATTGCTCCAAACAAAAGGTTATTACTCCAACACAATTCGAGAAACAATTTAAGCTTTATCTCAGAAAATAAAAAATACTTTAGACTCTTCTTGATGCAGCAGTTTATTGTTAATTAATTTCTCAGTAACGGTTCCGTAGTAAATATTACTACCGATGTTCCTGAGAAAGAGGAGAGGGAATACATTTTATTTTAGGGAAATAAATTAGCAGTAAAATAGACTATGTCCGGATTTGGCGATGGTAATTGTTGGATGTGGCTTAACATACATGCAAATTAACTTTGGATGTTAGAACAGAAAATTCTACAGATCAAATATGAAACTTATTATAAGATTTCTAATGGTGGACCGAAACATTGTGCAACAGCTTATTTATATTGTTAAGACTTATGTTGAGATGTATTGTTCAATATCTATCCAGGGTTTTAATTGAGACAAACACATGCAGTGGTACGGTTTCACGGATGGAAAAATGTGCAGAAATATCTATCCGAAAATACATCAGTTCGTCTAAAGGTGGAGCTTTTAAGATAACGATTGCACAAAAAGTAGTCAGTTACTAGGAGAATTTACTTAAACAACAAGTACACAATGTTTCAATCCTGCTCTCAAATAGTTAAGTTCTTACAGAAATAAATTCCTTTAAGAATATTTGCACTTAGAACTCGGAAATTTAAACTTGATGAAGCCAAGTACATCAATAATTTCGTAGAACGAGGACAACATTCACAGATACCATACAAAAAATGTAGAGATGTACTGTCTATGTTAAATTTATTTGCCAATTGGAATTTAAACGTCTCTACAACATATAGGCATATACAATCTAAAATATACCTATTTGTTTACACAAGGACAGGTTGCCCGTACTTTACAGATTTGACCAAATAGAGTCGTGATTAATAGATATTTCACGACTGCTATTTGCGGGTCTTGCAATGTGTGTAAGTGCGTTAAAATTTAGTATTTGTCTTGTGTATGTGAATATGTGTGGATTTTTTGATTTTTTGTCATTACTGAATAAGGAATAATCGCAAAAGCGTTGTGCAAAGACTTTCCGAGTCTGGCCATAGCCCGCGGCGCATGACTTTTGTAGCAGACTACAACCTGAACATCGTAACTGAACATGATTGTCCAGCTACTGCAGCTACACATGATATAGGCGGCAATGAGACAGACATCAAGGAGCAAACAAATGGGACCATATTTGATCTCGCTAAATCTGAAGAAAAACTTTTACATGCAAATATTACTCATTGAACCGCCTTACAAGGAAAGGCTAAACTGATGAGGTTTATTATTCACACAGATGCGCACATTTACAATGTTCCTGAAATACAAGTACCTGGACCCATACATGGATTTATAGAAAAGCACAGTTACAAGATTTCCACTCAAGCTTGTAGTAGTGAAACACGGGCAAATTTCAAAGAGCTCACCTCTCTAATGAGAGCTTGCATGTTAGGTACAACAGTCAGTCCTTCTGGAAATGGGTGCCTCTGCCGATCTAATACACATCAAAGGAGATACTCCATTGGTCTGAGTATAAGGGACACGGCGACCTCATTAAGTTGTTAATATAATCGGGAACAAATCTGCAACCACATTAAATCATTTTGGATCAACTCCTCTACATCTCGTCTGCTTATCCTGAAGCCCTACGTGTTGTGTGAGAAGAATAACATTGATTTGGAGCCTTCCATATAAAAAAGACAAAACGACCTTTCATGCAGAACTACTCGACGAACTGCTAAAGACTTATATAAAACAGCGCTCTAGTTGGTTTCCACCCATGTGCGAATTTTAGGGTTTACTATTTGGAAATTTAGAAGACTCGAAAGAGTCACTTATCTTTTTCATGAGTTCGGTTTGATTGTGTAGTTAAGCGATGTACATTGTAAGGTGTATTCCCTTTCCCTGGAATCTCCTACTCGCTTCACACTACTCCTCCATCTACTGGAACATCGTCATGTAGGTATCTTCGGTAGTGGCAAATAGAAAGAAATCCCGTATATATACCCATGAATTCCGAATCTTATTACCAATTCATCACACAAATACCGAAGTGCGACAAACGAAAAAAGCAACGTAATACTCAGCCGTCAGTGCCACACTTGCGGTTATCCAACAGTAAACATTGAGAGTAAAACATTTCTGACTCTGCAACAGATGCGTGTTCTACTCTTTTTGCTTGTACACCAATGCATTAATTAACCGACAAATCCATACTAGGTAAAAGATTCATAGCTGTGACAGTTTTTCTCGATCTTGGCATGTTCAGTGTATGAAACAGGATCTCTTACAACATTTTCAATGAACACTATAAGCACACCTCTACTTTCCTCGTATATCAATCGCGAAATACATTTAATATCAGCACCTCTTGCCAAACGTCTTATAGTTGGTTGGATAATGTCACGTAGCTTTAGGATAACATTTCGCTCCGCCCTTTCCAAACTCTTTGTCACCTTTGCCTCTTCCAATCATTTTGAAATAATATAGAACCGAAATATCTTCGTCAGTTATAGTTACACCTCGTTGACCTTCCATCTAAACTATATTTTCCCTTAATTTTCTGACATATTTAAAGCTTTTACAAATTACCTAAAACAATAGACTTTAGACAAACATGTCCAATAACATCTCATAAAAAAGATCGGTTTGTATTTTTCAACCAAATTTAATTGACAATTGACTGTCTATTCTTTAATAACAACTTCAGAGGTGTCCATCAATCAGAAACATACAAATTGACCGAAAATAATCTTCTCAATATTAAACAAGTAATATAGGTTTATTATCAGAAAATCTTTGACAAACAGAAATGCGCCTACCTTCTGTCGGGCCAACGCTAAAGTAGATAACGACTGATTTATGAAGTCCAAAAGAAAAAAAGAGTAATCGTGGCAGGACAAGTTGGATACGTGGACCCCTCAAATCAAACTTTTAAAACTTCAAGACGAAGAAGAAGAAACAATTCATTATCCGTTGAAGCGGTAGCACCTAATTATGACTAATGGTCCGTCGAGTACTGGTTTTAAAGGAACAAGCATTCGGGATTTAATGCGGATGGAGAATTCTATTATTGTCACACACACCTGATGATTAATCGTTTTTGTCGAAACGAAGCGTGTTAAATACCATCGGAAGACTCGACGTGGGACTCGAAAATTGCTCGATTGACTGCCAAGATCTCTGCTTCGAATTCGATAAACTACACAAATCACCAAGGAAATTCGTAAAAGTCTCTTGGTATCATTTATTTTAAAAAAGATAACATCGAAATGGTCATTTTATTTTTCGGGCATAGCTTGTTTTCTGTGGGCTTTGATGACCAGGTAAGAAAGAGAACAGTGGCACATACTTTGTTGAAGTTGCGGTTTTTCTTTAGGGCTTGCCCGTGCTTTACAGTTACTCCGTTATCATTTAAAATTCACATACTGGGCATCCGATTAAAACTTTACTGTGATCAGTGAGCAAATATCTCCTCAACAAATGGGAATTTCATTATTTTAATACAAATGTTTGTGGCAAAAGTAGGGTGAACTAAATTGTCATAGGCAAAGTAAGAAAAAAGAGCGGCAGTCATTAAGACTAAACGGGGGAATGAAGAAAGTCTTATACTTCCTCTCACTCGTTATGTTCCTGTCACTGTTTCTGTGTGTTGTTCTTAGTAACGGGCATCAGTTCCAGGGGAATTAAAATAATTATCACTATTTTTTGTGGCCCAAGTATTAATCTAATGTGTAATTTAATTCTTAATTTAAATACATTTAAATTACAAAGGAACAGTTGATGTGTAAGAACTAGAACAGCAACATTTGCAAGGCCGTCGGAAGGAATAACGGATGAACTTCTGAATTACGCTGGTAGACGAACCTGCAAATACTTAGCGAAAATATAGAAACCAGAACCAGACACATACCAGAAAAGTGGTACAGGAATACAATTAGTAAAGAATACCTTCGAACTTACAAAATGCAATCATTTACCACTCGCTTTGGCGTTGATAGGCTTCGAGAAAGTATCTGACACCATATTACCAAAAGTAGCAATCAATGTACTTAGTAAGTAAAGCTTAGATGAGCCATGCACTGGACCAGTAGCGAATATGTAGAGTAATATAAGGACACAAGATGAACTAATATAAACTGAAGCTATTTACATCCGCATTAGAAAGTATATCTAGGAAACCAGACTGGAACTATAAAGAATTTATTATAGATCGAGCAGATCTCAACCACCTGAGATTTGCTCATCGAATTATCATAACTTCCAACAATAAGAAGAACGCAGAAAAAAAGAGCGTCAGTCATTTGAGACTGAAGGTTGGAAGCGAAAGCTTCTTACTAAATTTACTTCCCGTCTCTGTTTCTCTTTCTATGTATCATTGTTGGTAATGGATATAAATTTCAGTAGAATTAAAATAATTGTCACTCTTATGTTACGACTCTTAATACTTGAGTCGTAATGTTCAAATCAATTCTTAATTTAAATATTAAACTATTTTTTTACTTAAATTTAAAATTTGTTAAATTATGATAATTTGACTTAGTTCACCTATTTAATATTCCGGCAACATATAATGAAGTCACTGTTAGGTTAGGTTAGGATCTCGTTTTCATCGTGCAGTCTCAAATGACGATTTTCTAGTGTGCTCTTAAAGTTCACTGATGTTTATTTCCATATTTTCCTTAATATCTATGGGTTTTTAAAACCACAGTTTTGCACCCTAACACCAAACCTGTATTTAAACACTCATCGCCGTTTCAACAACTCTAAGTTGTCATCATCAAGGAGTAAACCAAACCAAAGCAAAAGTTTGGTTTACTTCTTAATAATGACAGACTTAGAATTGTTGAAACAGCGTAGAGTGTTTAAAATAAAAGTTTGGTATTAGGATGAAAAACTGTGGTTTTACATTTGTCTGACACACCAAAGGTTCCATAGCATTTTTATCTATGTGTTTTAAAATTATCTAAAATATTTATTTTTATTTTTCAGAACAAGTCTTTCCATTTCATCTATGCTTCATTTAGATTACTTACGTAACTGGATAATACTGCCGTCCAATGCACGGTACCTGTAACAAATAAAATATCATTTAGCTGAAGTCATGAAAAATTATGGAGATATAGGTAAGTTAAGCAGCACTTCATTAGTAGTTTAATGGAATCAAATTATGCGCTGAATAATAAACTAGTATTTCACAAAACAAAGAAATAAATTCAGCCTTCTCTAGTTTTTTAACTAGTTTATCAAGATTTTATTTAATGAGATTGCAGATATTCCACCTTATTCAAATTTTAACGTTACCCCTTAAAATAGTTCGTCAGCCTTAGTAATAATTCGGTTAGAAGTTTTATTTTAGATAGTAACTTGTGAAAAAATAAAGGTTTCCCCAAAGAATCGAAGAAACAATTCTTCTGCAACCTTTACAGGACACGTCTCTATACAATCTTTTTAACTTAGCTCAAAATCTAATCAATATCTAAATAGATTGTTGAATATTATGTCGCTTGAGTAAATTAACTATTATACATGTACAATTTTAAACAAACTATCTCTAAATATTGAAAAACAGAAACAATGAATTTCGACACTTATTAGGATACAGAACCAGATAATACTGAACAAAAAGTAATAGTAAATATTATTACAATGAATGTGGTAGTGTTGGTGTATTGTTGGCTATTAAATGTCACAACCAGTGTTAGAATTCTTTATCGAATTCAAGGTCGAGCAAGTAGTTATTAGGTGCATCATTGATAATAGTGATCTTATTATTGCATGTGTTTAAGTCCTTCTTAGAAACATGCATGAGCACTACTGGAATCATTTTCATGATATTAAGGCCCTTGACTACAAGTTCATTATTATCAGCATCTTTATTGGATCTCCTACTTCCTTCTTTGTTTTAACTACACTGCTCATCAGTCACCAGCCTAGAAGGATATTAACTTTAAACTCTGTGCACTCTACTCAGGTCTTAACAATCAACAGTATTACTCGACTCATTCAAGTAAAAGTTACACTCTTGATTTAATGTTTCGTCCAAGTGAATCCTTCATATCAGCTGAACTTTGGACCCTTTTGTGGCAAAAGAAACTATAAATCATCTTACTCCCAATTTTATTCTAGATTTTAATATTAGTATTAAGGAGGATAAATGCACCATTCAGCTAGATTTTAATTAAGGCTAATTACGACTGCATTAAAAGAAAATTGCTTAAACTGGGATTTCATGGATTTAATGAATAAGTTATCAGCTTATCAGCAATAAATTTTGTGATAAGGTGAATTCAGTTACTTCTGAACATATTTCATTTAAAAAAACATTTATCTCCACTCATCTTTCATGGTAAAGATCTTAAAGAAGCGGTTTGTAATAAAAAGCAGACTCATTGCAGGTGGAAGACAGCCTTATTTGATAATGTTAAGTACGTCTGGTCGTTTATCAGAAAAATGCAATAAAAAAATATTTGTTACTTAGACATGTGTCACGGTAGGCTGTGTTCCAACAATCACGAAGCTTCAGATAACTTGGCATGATTTTTGGCCACAGGTTATAGTAAACAATGTTCTAGTACCGCTAATTACTTCTTTGATTATCCGGCCCGATAATTCATTTACACTTTGCAATTGGGGAATGCCTAAAATTATAAAGAAGATCTCAGATAATCCCAATTATGGAGCGGATCTAGATCCTATGTATTTTTCAAAAAGACAACCCTCCGTTATTAAATACAATTCTAGTCTTATTTAACAAGTCATTAGCATTACATATTTGAGCGGATAACTGAAAAATCTCATACATACAACCTATTCATAATAAAAACTGATTGATACTAAACCAAGTGAAAAAGCTCGGCGATAGCTTAGTTAAAGAGTAGCACGGTTTTGCTAAGGGAAGTTGCGTACTCGATATATGTTGACTTTTTAAAGGTATTTGATTCAGTTAAAGATGACCTCCCTCATGCTAAGCTCCATATCTCTAGAATTAGAGATAATATTCTCCGATACCTAGGCTCTTATCTTACAGGTAGAACTCAGATAGTTCGTTTGAATGGACTTTTCTCTAAACTGATTCATCTGAGGTGCCCCAAGGGTCACACTTAGGTTCTCTACTTTTTATTTTGTTTATGAATGATATCAATTGTCGTCTAAATGTTATTTGTGGCATATTCTTGATTATGTTTATGTTTTCTTGAAATAAAAAGCTGTATATTGAAAGAAAAAACAAACGTTTCAAAGTCGATTGTGACTTCGTTGTCAATGACTTTATTTGAATTGAAAATGTAAATTGCAAAATAAAAGTTTGATTAATGACATTTAAGTAGGTTTTTTCATTCAATATACAGCTTTTTATTTCAATTGTGGTGTTATTCCCAATAAAACAGAAATAATCAAGAATGACATCAATTATTTAACCGGATTGCGTCCTTTGTGGGCTATCTTCAATTGCAATCCGATTTACATGCACTTCATAAATGGTCAATTGATAACGATCAGCCTCTCAACATCGAGAAATGCTGCATAATTTCTTTTCGCAGGTTGGGACCACAATTTTTGTATAACTACGATCTAGGAATTTTACATGATCAAGCTTTGAAATTCGATGATCATCTCGATATGGTTAACTCTAAAGCTCATTACATGCAAGGATTTAAATTTCGTAACAAGAAGGACTTCTTGAGCATGGGAGTATTTTCTGCTGCTTTGATCGACTTATAAAGCAGTCTAGTTATCTGTCAAACATTGTTTTATTAGAGACATTTTGTTCAAAAGTTGGCCGAGCTAAACATATCCACTATTAGCTCGTTACACACCTCCCAGGGTAAAAAATTTATATTTAAGTCTCTCATTTAATTTGAATTACCTCTTTAATTGTTCTCTTAGCTTACATTCAATTGGAATAATTGGCCACTAAAAATACGACTGTCAGATTGTATTCAACATTTTGTATTATACAATAAAATCACTGTATATCCAGTTTAATATAGTTTTGTTAAACAGGCATTGGATTTGATTTGTGGTGGAGCTGTAACGACAATCTGGATGCAACTATTTGAGAATATTCTGTTAGGAATTGTATCTTTCTTTTTATTATCTGTGGTTTAATTTGTTTCTACACTTAGTTATATTATACAGGGTGTTTTGTAGAAGGTTTGCAAAACATGGAGGGCTCATGTGCATTTTTTATTATTTTTTTAATTCCCAGATTTTTTATATACATTTTTATAAGTTTCTAATCTATGACATTTGTTTGGTCTGGAGACCTTGAAAGCTAGGTATAGGGCCAGCTGTCCCAATCCAAGCGTTTCGGAATGAATTATCTCGGAGTATTATTGGTCTATCTTGCAATCGGACCTTATCTAATAAGATCGGTAAATCGATCATTAAAAATTCAAGTGCTTTTCGAAATAGGAACCAAGGAGCAATAAAGAAAAGCATAAATGTTGCTTTCGAAACAATGTGGGATGAGATGCGACTAGAAAAAGTTGTTGTGCTTGCATCTGTAGCAGTGGAAGCTAGTTTGAACAAAATTTATAACAAATTACTTGCAACTTGTTATATGCTTTATTTTTTGTAGTTCTAACCTTGTAATTACAATCCCAAATTCTATTATGATACTAATTACTATCCAATACATGTGGTATATCGTTGGCAAAGGACTGCAGTATAGACAAGTTTCGAGTTCTCGATGTGGTTCTTATTTATTTTTTTAATGAGATAATGTGTTTAACTTAATGGCTAGTTTATGGAACCTCGCCACTTATTTTATTCATTTTTTTATTTGGTGAAGTTACAGTGAACAATAAACAAATTACAAAAGTTGATATGAAAAAATCTGAGAATTAAAAAAATAAATAAAACTAAAACAAAAACCATAAGCTATCCAGCTGTTATATGGGCTAAATAATATAGCATATTAGCCCACCTATCCGCCCTTCATGTTTGACGCACCTTCTACAAAACACCCTCTATAATCATTTTTTGTTATTTTGACTCGAATCACAATCATAAGTAATGATTCATTTTTTGTAATAGTAATCTAGCGAGTTTCTGAAAATCTGGTACTTTTCTTTTTTATTTTCGTTTTTGTTTCCAGATATTTCTCTAGTTTGTAAGTTTTGTAATCCAGTCTACGTATAGGAAGTATCTTCCTCTGTGAGCATAATAACAAAGGCCTGATATTTTTGTTGTCGAAACCTATTTGTATACTAATATCTATTCAATAGCTGGATAAACTGAAGCGAACAAATATGTTATACAACATATATAATCCAGTTGATGATCATCGCTAAAAATAACTAGTTCAGAATTATTGCTCTTCTTTCATTTAGAAAGGATCATTTACCTTGTGAGATGTACGTTTGCATAAGAAAATCGCATTAGTCTGAATGTAATAATTTGTAACGATTATAGAATCCCAGTATAACTAATCAGCCATTCTCACTAATAACCTTCATTGCAAATTAGCCGATTTATAATTGGTATCAAAAAACAAATTCCGGTCAGGTTTTCCTAATTAATGACTGCCAATAATAAAGATCAAAAGTTCTGATACAAGCGATGTCAGCCGATAATTATCATAATTAGACCATTTCTAATCCGTTGTGTTTTTTGTTAACGTTCTAGGAGCCATTCATTTTTTCTGATAAAAGAAGATTAACCTCAACAAAAATCATCAACTCTTTGCGGTATTAAGACGCTAGACGAAGTCGTACAGCGTGACATCATCAACCACCACTTCCTTTCTTCCATCTCTTATGGTGGTCGCGGTACCTTTACAGAACCATCGCCTGCTTGGTATTGTCGCCATGCTATCTGAGCATTTGTCACCCTTCACTGAGCTGAAAGCTTATTCAGAAAAAAACCTGTAATAATTGTAATGTCTTAATTTCAAAGAATATTTTAAAACATCAGAGCACATTGTTGTATCAACACCTACAAAGAGGTATAAGGTACGAAACCATATATTCTTCAATTAGGATATTTATGATAATTTACAAACAAGAAATTGAAAAATATAGAACATTGGACGATATGAATTCAATATTTGACATTAAGCATAAAATAGTACGAAAAATTGCACACGAGCAGCGCTAATAGTCCTGAAGGGACAAACATTCAATACATGTAAAATACCATATTAATTTGATTTGCAGAAATCGACGTCGCACGAGTAAAATTAAAATTCTCATATCTCAACGAAATTAAAACCTTGGTTTGCTTTTCGTAATTTAAAAATTTCACATAACATTATGTAATAATTAACAGGTCAGTTGGTTAAATTAGCAAAGTAATTCTGATTCAGATGGTAAAAAACTTCTGAAGTTATCATTTCGGGATAAATTGAAAAAAAGCATTGTTTTAAATGTATCACCCTATATATTTTTTAACATGTCGATTGCAAATCGCCCAAAGAATAAAACAAATTATGCACTACCCCCAGAAACAATAACAGAGTTATTACGATATTTTACTCTCAGTGCTGACTTGCCCCCCCCTTAGACCAAATTTTTTTTTATTTTTCCTTCTTTCTAGTACAATTTTTTTGCGATTTGCCCCCCTCTAGGATATACACGCTTGATCGCTTTTAAAATAGTTCTGCCATCAACAAACGCGATTATTCTTCCTCTTTCAATTTTCGGTAGTTCTTAATTTGCGTATTTCTTCTTGAAATTTTATCTTTAACGCAGCGCCAAAAGTAAAAATCTAGGACTGGGGATCTAGAAGACAAACGAAAGGGGCCATTTGTGGCGATCAATTTGTCTCCAAATTATCTCTGCTGAAATATCTCTACATTACTAAACTGACGAGGTGGAGTCGCATCTTGCTGAAAATAGATTAGTTGTCGTGAGCTCAAGCTGACACCATCCAAATATTCTTCCAGCGCCCCAGAGATTATCAGGTCAACATATTTATTTTCTTCCTGTACCTTCATAAATTCATGATGGGAATTTCTGTGTACAGTGGGAAATAAATTTTCTTGTGACCAATAATCTATTTTTTTTTCATAAATATTGCGCACAAATTGCAAAGAGTTGGTCTTCTTTCATTAATCATCAGGCAACAATATTTGGACTAGTTGATATGTTTACGGAATAAACTTTTGCCTGCCGTATTGTCACTAACCTGACAACGTACTCTCTTACTAAATCTTGTCAAATTTTCTTTACGTGGTTCAATATAGGCTAAGATGTTAATTTCAACGATTTCGATTATCACAAATAATTGCATGTATCCAGTTTTTTAAAACGTCCTCGTTGTTACAAAAAAGCCCTATTTGGAAAATTACGTGCAGGGAATCTCGGGCGGTAATCTTTTATTGCCCTAATACTATTCATATCACAATTTTCATAATGCATCAACGATTATCTGGCCCACAGTCAATACTGACTTTTAACAGACATCAAAAAAAGTTCCAAAGAAAAGAACATGGCTCACAAGAAACAGTGATGGCCCACATTCTGGAATATTTTGAGGCAAACATATATTTTCTCTTGTTTTATCTGTTCATGTCTTCTGCTACAGAGTCGCTGTTGTTCATCTGCCGGCATTATTGTGGTTTAATAGTCCTGAGAGTATGTTTGTTCTTAGTTTTAAAGTGATGTACAATAATTTTATTCATTTATCATCAATGTTAGCAACTAATACTAAATGTATTGTTTTTCTGTCACAAGAAAAGTCCACTATGTGTTAACTGTCATTCATTTGCATGTACAAAATAATGACACCTCGAAGAGAGTATTCAATATCTCTGACAGGTGAAGTTAACCTTACAATTTTGTCGTGAAATTCTAATCTAGGACTTGCGGGAAAGCAGCAATTATATGGAATGGCTCCAGATTCGGAACCTCTGTGTGCTAGTTTCTACGAAAGTCCTAGATGTCGTATTTACAGCTCGCGTCTACAAACGTGGACAGAGTCGACATTTTGTTTAAAGGTGACAATGATACTGATGAAGATGATGATAATGCTTCGAACATATCAGCTTGGACAAAAAAATCCCCGGTCGTTTTCTTGAGTGCACAAAAAAGTATTCATTACAAATTCCATATGTGTTTTTGTATTCCATATGCATTAATTTTGTAATCGAAAACATTTTCTGAAAAACCTTTCATTGGTTTGAACGTGTGCTTTGTATTTTTGTTTATCAGAAATATTTAACCTTTTATTTGTTATAAATAACATGTGCATACAACAGACAGAATATGAAATCCACATTTTTTACTGCATAAACATATTATTTGTTTAATTAATTTTTTGTATGTGATCCATAATTTGCTGCTTTATTTATTTATTTATGACACTAATTCTTTGAACAATCGAATTTGCGGCCCGCTGGAGATCGTAAATTTCTTATCCTAAATTTTTGACTCTTTTCATCGATATCTCGATAAAGATGCAAAAAAATATTCTATAGAAATTTTCGTATCTCGTCGGATAACCGAGTTATTGTCAAAAAAAAACAATTTTACACCTTTTTTCAAGATGGCGGAAAACATACATAGGAAATCTTGGTCGACAATTTCAGGATAAGCTTTTATAGGCACCGCTCACGTCATTTCAAAAATTTAGCTTTCTCGGTTCATTTGCATTTCGAAATGTATATAATGACTTGACTATAAGATAAAATAATCAAAAGTAAGAAAAATATTTGAAAGTTTATTATTCAAAAAATCACTGGTTTTTTTACCCCTTGGTGAAAGACGCTAGAAAGTGATTGGACGCTCAGAAAGTGATTAATGTGTATGAACGCTCTGGAAGTGATTGGTGTTGAAAAGCCGAGATTAGTTAACCCGGAAGTCCACAATGGTTGATCGGACTGCGTAATAACATATTGTTTTTGACCAACTGGTAGCTGGTCAGTCGGGAACAAGACCATCCCCTCATCTTTTCTAAGGGTTCTAAAGAAGAAGAAGAAGAATGAGAAGAGTTTTAGAAACTAGAAACAAATGAGTTTATAATTTCCTTTGATGAACATTTTATAACACCCAATCTTATAAAGGTCAGCTTTTACAAAAGATATAAAAACAGGTTTCTCCTAAATAACGGTTTTTCGAACTAGGTACGATTGGCAAAACTGCAATGTTTTGTTGGCATTGTGGTTATTTGTTTTATTTGTTTTATAATTTTAAATAAGTCAGTTATATAAAATTAAATAACAGTGCTGGCTGTCGTGATAATAAAAGATCGTTCCGGTTCTTTTCTTTATTTAGTGTTAGGGGTAGTATTTCTTAGATTTTGAGCAAAATATTCCGATTAATAACCTATTTTTGTTAAAATGAACCTATTTACTATCACTTTGAATAAACGAAAGATCATTTCACAAGTAAAAAAATCAAATTACGAAATATCATTAATAATTTTACAACAATTTACTAAGTAGCTGGTTTATGGATTGATATCCCACTACTAAAAACTATATATCTGTCGTTTTTAGCATGTTTTTCCAAAAAAATCTTTGCACTGGACCCAGCCAGTTCAGCAAAAGATAAATGAAATGTTATCGAAAAGCCAACAAAATTGTTTTTGACAAAATGTACAAAATTACTAATACCTACTACACAAGATAGTCTATAGAAGGATACCAAACTCGTAAAAATCTCAGATCATATATATATATATATATATATATATATATATATATATATATATATATATATTTATAAAGGCAATGTTTTATCCGAATGTATATTTCCTTGTGTTACTGGACTGCCGTTTCTGCTCCTGGCTGCTAGCTGCCACAGCAAATTTGTCGATTTTTCATGCTTGCACAACGAGAGTAATTGAAATTTATTAGCATTAAATCCGATAAGGAAAATATTCATGAAGATTTACTTTCATAAATTCATATTTATTCACAACAACACCAATTTATTCAATTGACGAGTTACTTGATGTTTTATTCAATGATTATTCCATCTTTTTCAATTGACTGCTCTCTAAGACTATAAAAAAGTTGTTGTTGTGATTGCTCTGTAAGCCCTGGACTAGCACAAAAACAATTAATTATCAAAAATTCTAAAACATGTAAAAATTATTTTAACAAGCATTCATAATCCGTTTACTAATGCTTCCCTTGTATTTAAATGTCTAATAAGAAAAATTGTTAATGATGTTTTTGTGTTAATATACAGTGATGGGCAAATGTGTGGAACCAAGTAAATATCTCTGTAATTATTAGAGATATCAAAATAAAATTTGGAAGGTGGATACTGCAGTAGATTGCCTATTTGTTTCCAATTTTTTTTACAATTTTGAACTTCCTGTTTTACCGGAAGTAATGTCGATACCCTGTATAGTATTTTAGTTTCTGATGAAACATTTTATTGCGAATACAAAAATATCGGGATTGATATTGTTTACTTCAATACCTACCGAGAAAAGTAATTAAGAAAAGGAAAAATCTAATATCCATTAAAGAAATACATAATCATAATTATTAACTAAATCTAAGTGATTTTCAAAACCTTGAAACTTAACTTAACTAAACTTAATGTAATAAATGTTCAAACTGAGCACCGTTTACTTCTTGACAATAAACAAGTCGGTTTTTAAATTCTCTAGTAACATTAGCTATTACTTCTGGTGTAATTCTCTGGATGTCTTGAGTTATTCTTGCACCTAATTCTTGCAAATTATTTGATCTACCAACTTTAAGTAACCCCACAGAAAATAGTCTAGTGGAATAAGGTCGGGACTTCGTGCAGGCCATTCATAAGTACCCCTTCTTCCAATCCATCTGTGATGAAATGTCCTATCTAAATGATTTCGAACAATGCGAGCGTAATGGGGTGGTGCTCCATCCTACTGAAACCAGATATTATTTGGTAATTGTCCATTTACCTCCAATGCCGGAATAACTTGTGTCTCTAAGGGCTGTAAATACCTATCTCCGTTTAAAGTTTCTTGTAGGAAGAAGGGTCCCGAGATTCTGTTGTTATAAATGCCGGCCCACACGTTCAATTTTTGGGGATGTGGTGTATGAGCCTCTTGTACCCAATTAGGATTACTTTGCGACCAGTAGCGGCAGTTATGTCGATTAACCGTACCATTTAAACAAAATGTAGCCTCGTCTAAAAACAGCACATTTCTTATAAAATTATTATCACGGTTACAAATATCCATCATCGTTTCATATAATTGCAAACGTCTGTCGAAATCGTCTTCGGAGAGTTCTTGAACGATGCGAATTTTGTATGGATGATATTTTTCTCGCCTTAATATCCTTCCTACTGAACGACGGCTAATTCATTTTGAGCTACACCTTCATTACTTGCACTTTTTAACCGTCCACTTTTTGGTAAATTGCTAACTGTTCCACTTGTGTCGTACCTTCGCAAAGTTTTCGTCACTACTGAATGGGATATTTGTGTATTCGGATGAACAATGTTAAAAAGGTCACTTCTTGATGCGTCATTTTCCTCTCCCCATACCCAATCATCATTAATATTTCTATTCTTTCTCTTTCACTTAATTCGGCCATTTTACGATCAAATTAAAACAATACAATCTTTTTACGTTCAAATAAAAAAAATAACTTATTTTGACAACTACTGTCACTTCTGCAATGAATTTCATGGACTACTAAACTTGATTCAGATTTAATTTGCGCCTGATTTAAACAAACGCACGTGTATTCGTCTATGGCTGTGACGGTATAATGCCACCGATTGGCCAATAGAAATACAAATCCTTACCGAGCGTTTTGTTTATATCGGGCGTAAATGAAACCATCGAATTTTTCCTTTCCTTAGTTACTTTTCTGTTAATATCTCGGTAGGTATTGAAGTAAACAATATCAAACCCTATATTTTTGTATTTGCAATAAAATGTTTCATCAGAGACTAAAATACTATACAGGGTGTTTCATTGCAAATTTTAAAATCGACATTACTTCCGGTAAAACAGGAAGTTCAAAATTGTAAAAAATTTGGAAACAAATAGGCAATCTACTGCAGTATCCACCTTCCAAATTTCATTTTGATATCTCTAATAATTCCAGAGATATTTACTTGGTTCCACACATTTGCCCATCACTGTATACTAAATGAACGTATGGCAAGTTTCGAATGATCTTGCAAATGTTTTAGATGATAA
The DNA here is from genome assembly GCA_034190945.1 of Octodonta nipae. Classification (NCBI taxonomy): domain Eukaryota; kingdom Metazoa; phylum Arthropoda; class Insecta; order Coleoptera; family Chrysomelidae; genus Octodonta; species Octodonta nipae. The sequence goes on along the minus strand of CM067217.1, from coordinate 38,695,587 downwards.
TTTAATTTCATTATACCATTGTTTAAAACTAATTTAAAAGATTACCTTGCATCAAATAATGTTTTATTTCATTACTAATACTTATTCAACTTGCATTTATTTAAAAAAAGTATGTCACATCTCATTAAAAAATCATACAAACATATTCCAGAGATTTTTCAAAATTTTAATTAATAATAACAACAATTATTCTAGGTATATGTTAAATTTCAGTGTACATAGTTTTGATGTCACACTTAGCTCAACGTAAAACCAGCATACTCCGCTCGTGAAGAAATTTATGATTTAACTTAGGAATCTCTAAATAGATTAGAAATTATCACAGCTTCCCAAAATTTAGAAGAACCAGTAGATACCTTCTTAAAATATCTACATATAAATAAGCAAAGACAAAGCGGTTCTGTACCATTTTCTACTCAGTCCCTCAACCGATTTTCTTTATTTCTGTTTTGTTTAGTAGCTATTGAGGACCTTCAGTGCAGAATGCTTTAATTGTTTTATAATATTGCTTAATTCATTAAATAAAATTTTTAAAAAATTTATAATTTACTGTCAATGCCAAACAGTGTCACCAGACTGCTTGGAGAGAAAATCATAAAATTTATTGACTAGAAAAACAAACTAAATTAAACAAAAAACTAACAAATTTTGATCCTTTCGGAAAGTTATTTCACATTATCATCTAATCAGATCTCACGCATCATGGTTATAATTCTAATGTTCACGGCCATCTTCGTTTTAGCGAATTTCATAACATCGTTAGCCGTTAGGTTAATGCACCTTTTTAATTCAATGTGCAAATTATCAAAAATGTATATTTGACAAATTTCAATTTCAATGCAAAAATAATACTTTTTATGTTGACAATAAAAAGTATTATTTAACATAAATAAAGGCTTCCGGTCAAGATGGCGAGGCAGCCACACACTTGTATACTTACTGATTGAGAAAATTTAGTTTATTTTTAAAATACAGAAAGTTAAGTTTAAATTTACTTAAAAGAATATTTTTTAATTAATTATAATGGTAGTGAACTATTTTGAAAAAGTACACAAAAGAGTGTGTAACAGTAGAAAAAAATGTTGGAAATATGCAAATTCAGATATATCTTCAAATTTTTAACAATGATTTTGGTCGAATTTCGACCACTGGGCGACCGCTAGCCCCAATAAACGTGCATTTAATAAATATTAAGTAAAAAACGCTACTACCAGAATTAAAAAAAAAAAGGAAAAAAGATATACTAGAAATTATAGAGTAGACATACAAGAAACCGTCAAAAATGCAAAAAAAATTAGGCCCCTGGTACAGGAAATATACGAATGGAACTATTCAAATATTTCAACGAAAATCATTAATAAAATAGAAAAAGGCGACGACATTCCTCAGGAATGGGTAGACTCTTATTTAAGTTTCATATACAAAAAAGGAGATAAGTCGGTGTGTTCATACTATAGAGGAATAACGGTAATACTATTCATGGCCAGATTATTTGCAAATACGATCAAAATTAAAATTGAAGAGGAGGGTGTAAACATCGGCAAAGAACATAGTGGTTTCCGAAAAGAAATAATAATGTGCTAAGATGTAAGTTCTGGCAAGCAATGCGAAAAGTGAGTTTAAGAAAAAAATTGATTAATATGGAGTTATATTAATCCATTTATCCAAAAAAAAACAGAATATATGCGCATAGTGAGGGGGCTGTAGGAAACATAAAAATCGATAACTAAGAGATAAAATCATGTAGTTTTTAAATACCTGGGAACAACAATAAGTTTTGCTGACACCTGCGGGAGACAGATCTCAACGAGGATAGGTATGACGACAAAAACATGGTTTGCTGTGGTATGAGAACATAAGCCAGGATACAAACAAACGTTTGTGCCATAGCATTATGAAAAATATAGTAGAATGGTTGTCAAACGGAAAAAGAATGAGTGGTCGACCTATTTTGACTTGGGAAAAACATACAAAAAACTTAGTAAGGTAAAAAACCAAGAAAGAAGAAAAAAAGATATAAAATTGGCATGGATGACATTCGGAAGAGCCTCGGTAGTCTTCATTTAGAATGTATGTTGAGACAACCGTGAAAGCAGGATTCTGGAATTTAAAATACATGAAGAAAGTGACACAAAGGTATATGGAGAGATGCATGATCAGAATAACAAGAAGAGACTGAATAAGAATAGAATGGATAAGAAAAGATCGAGATCAATATGCAAAGGAAGATATATAAAACAAAAAATAAACAAATATTCATATATTAATAATTCAGTAATAACCTAGATTCACAAATTCTCAGGACAATCTGTATGGGGTTATAGATTTTTATAGGGCTTGGTATTGTCTTATACTTTGTAGTAAAATTGACATATTTGGTACATTATTTATGTCAGTTAAAATCATTGGCATGTTTGTTGTAATGTGTTAAAATATGTTGAGTAATATTATGTTGAAAATTTATGGATCTCTATTTTTTTTGTGATAGGATAATTAATCGATGTCTGTTTTTTAGCTGTTATTCATTCTCAAATAACTTTGAGTAACTAAAAGATCTCGAATCTTAATTAAGAAACATATTTTTTTCCGGGACAATTTCATAACATGCAAACTTGCACTAACTACCGAAGAAAAGTTTTTGATAGAATTTGCAGTGTTGACGAAGTCTTCACTTACGTCAATGGAATTTTTCTGTTGATTCTTCGTCTGCTTTTTCGTTAAGATCACGCCAATAAATCTCTGCCTAACTTTACAAAAACTCAATTAAAATGTCTGATCTCCTTCAATATTGTAAGAGCTTTGTGTTTCTCAGATACGGTTTATCGTCTTTTCTGAAAGTTTCTATAAAGTTAACTGTAAACACCTAACATCTTTCACAGCTGTCTTTATTATAATATAGAAAATTATCGATTTCTGGACCGAAACAAATTCCCTTTCTTTCACGAGTCCCTCGAGGCCTACTCGATGAAGCTCTTCTCCTTTTCTTTTAATATTTCATATCGAATTTGGACAAAAGCTGAACTCCAATTAAACTACGGTACGGCCCGGCCCCGGGCGGTCGTTTAAAATAACGCGGCACGGCAACCCGCTCCACGAATTTTTATATGCTCACCGAAAAAAAAAATTAATTTCCTCACGGTTTGAAGCCGCACACTCGCAGTTTAGTGGGTCGATTTGTTCCTCTACCACACAAGATTTTTTCCCCGTGTCTCCGAAATAGACAGTAGAGCACGTGAAACTGCCTCGAGTTGCCTAACCACAATGATTGTTTTACCGGAGGGTTAATAGGGGAGCAGTGGAGTAGAGGGCAACTTTAAATTTTGGATTTATACAATTATTTTTGAAAAAAATATATTAATGTAATTTATTACAAACCTATTTTTCCTGTTTTAGTTTGTTTTTAATTAGAAAGTTATAAAAAAATTAAAATTAATTTTTAAAACCAGTACCGAACGCGGTGATCTATGTATAGAGAATATTGCACCAGGGCCATAAAATTATTGTACTTTCAGTCAAATTATTGTATACCTTTTAATTAACATAAGTAGTAAAATATTCTTGGGACTCAAAACATATATGCTCACTAAAATTATTGTAATTTGTTACTGATTTTTTTAATTTAAAATCTGACTCACTTAAAAATTGGTAGGTGATTTGAATCTGTTTCTTGAAACGTCATGAGTTGGAACATATTAGATATTACAACATATTTTAATGATACTTACATTGAAAAAAATAGTGTTTCTTGAATGAAAGTTGTGGCATCTCAATTACTGGAAAATCTATAAAGGGGTCCCACGAAGGTAGACAGTTAACTGTTATTCAAATAATTTGGTCAAGTGCGAGTTGGACTCGCATACTAAGGGAATGTGTGCATTTACCCTAATATCTTTTAAAGGAAGCGATTTAAATTTATAAAAAATATACATTTTTATTTTCCACAGAGAGACTTTTTATTTTATCTGCTACATGATTCGCTTGATTTTTAGAAAAATATGTATTTAATTTTCTAATTTTGCCCACAAAATTAACATTAGAGTTTTATTTTACTAATTCTCTCTGTAGATTGGAAGATAAAGGGGAAAATAGGTCAAGTTTTAAACAATAAATTATAAAATCTATTAGACAAATTATAGTGTAGTTTCTAAAGTGGGAATTAAGTCGATGTTTGATATGTTCGTTAATATCTTTTAAACAAATGATTTTAAAATATGATATATTTGTAATTCTTATAATGAGCCTTTTATTTGATCTATTACATGATGTGTTTGAAAATTTATTTTTCATTTTCCAGTTAATTCTATAATTTGTCCCCAAAAATTAATATTGGGGTTTTCTACTATTTTTCTTATAATTTCAAGTGAGCTTCAGTTCCCCTAATTATTTTCAAAATTTTAGGTAGTATGTTTTCGAAAATAAAGCGGGAAAATGAATGTTTTATATCTTTTTGTTAATATTTTGTAGATAATTAATTTTAAAAATACGAAAAATATATATTTGTATTCCTCATAATGAGCCCTTTCATTTGATGTCTTGCATGATGAGCGTTAAAAAAATAGTTTTTTTATTTTCCGTTTAATTCTAAAATTTGGCCCCCAAATTAATATTAGGGATTACTTCCTATTTTCTTGTAAACAAAAAATTAGGTTAAATGTCTTATAGTTCGGGTTATAAAGGGGAATGGGTAATTTTTCAAATATTTTTGTTAATATATTTTAAAATATTATGATTTAAAAAATAAGCAAAAAAGAGATTTGTATTCTTCATAATGGGTCCTTTGTTCTGATATATTACATGATGCGTTATAAATAATTTTCATATTATGTTTGACATTTAATGCTATAATTTGTCCCATAAAATTAATATTAAGGGCTTCTCCTTAATTTTCCAGTAAAGTTCAGGTGAGGTCCTATATCCCTGATTTTTTTCAAAATTTTACGGCTTTTTGTATCGGAGATAAGGTAGGGGGAATGGATAAAAAATTTTTTTTATATTTTTGTTAATATCTTTAAAATAATTTATTTTAAAAATATGAAAAAAATATACTAGTTTTCACCATAATGAGCTCTTTCATTTGATATATTACATGATGTGTTAGAAACAATTTTAATTTTGTAATTTTCCCACCAAAATTACTAGTAGAGGTTTCTTCCTTATTTTTCCGGTAAAATTCAGGTGAAGCCCTATAACTATTTTTTTTTCAAAATTTTCTTCTTCTTTGCTTCTTATAGTTTCAGAGATAAGGGGGGGAAGACCGTCGATTTTTTAGTTTTCCCCCAGAAGTACCCCTAAAATCAAAATTTTTTCATTTACAATATGTACTTCTGATCAGGTCATCAAACGATACACTGATACCAAATTTCAACCTTTTCCGTCCCAGTAGTTTAGGAGAAAATTGCTGTGATGTGAGAGAGGCAAGAAATCTGGAGTGATATTATAAGGGTATCCGTAAATTGTATATACGGAATCCTAAAAATATTAAATTTCTGAATATTTGGCAACGTAGGTAAGCCGATAGGTTCTATGTGACTAAAATATTTTCAGAACTGTGGCACTTCCTGTATGTGGACAACAACTTTTTTCTATCAAATAGGATCTCTATGCTATTGATGTGGATGCTACGTTAAATTCTAGATAAATTTTGTTAACCACATATACTATCTCTAAATGGTTATATTTACCATTCTCAAGATATTGCATTGTTATGTCAAAAATGACAGACGCAGTCCTGCGGGTAATCGACAATTTTCTGCTAAACAACCATCTGTTTTTAAATGGTTTTTGGCATGTGTAATTGGAAGATTTAAAACTCAAAATTTTTAAATGGCAACTCCCAATTTTTTTGTCGGGATTTTATTCGGCACAGCGCTGAAAGGTAACTTTGAATTACGTTCCCTATATCTAAACCTTATAACTTTCGATTAAATTACGAAAAACCGTTTTCCGTCCATTACAATATAATGTCGACTTTGCTTTAAAAAATCAAAGTTAGCCGTGACCGCTCGAGAAATAACTGGTGGCTACGAAATCTCAACTCAGTTTTTCAAAAGTGCCAATTATGCTTACACGAACCGTAATAGGAGTAATTATTTCAACGAGGATTATTTCAATATCTTTATTATTTATAGCGAGTGTAATAAAGTAACAAAGAAGCAGAGACAATTACAAAAAACCTAGAGAATTTCGGATCAGTCAAACTAACAATTATTATGAAATATATAAAATTATTAAATGTTGTTTTCTTAGAAAATAATAAATGCAAAATAACAAGCAACACGTAAACCTACCGTATAGGGACATTTTAAACAACTTATTTCAGTAAAGGTTCTTGAACTTCTAAGCACTTTTCGCATCTTCTAAGCAGCTCTCGATGAGTAGCATTTGTATACAGTCCTATTTGGTCTTTAAAGGACTATCATAAACATTATTTTTTATTGAACCCCATACAAAATAATCTAGAACGGACAAATCAGGTGAACGAGGTGGCCATAGAAAAGGACTGTTGTTTGCAATCCATTGGTCAACGAAAACCTCTTCCAAATAGTTGTTCACTTAGTAGCCCTTTTGAGGAGATGCCCCATCGTGCTGATAGAATAATTTCAAAATTGACCAATGATAAATTTTCCAGATTACGTGTCTTCAAAATCTCGTAATAACCTTCACTTGTCAAAATTAAAAAAGCAGGGCATAAGGTGAAAGATAAAACATATTTTTAACTTTACCATTTAAATTTTCTTCACACATTTCTTACCGCACAATAAACATTAAACTGCCAACTCTCTTGGAAATTTCTACATCGGAACTCATGAGTCACTACAGTAATGGGAATTGTGTCTATTAAATAGACCATTTTTGGTAAATTTTGCCACATCTGACCTAATGATATTCTCCAAAAATAAATTGTCTCTGTGAAACTATGTTTAAATAAATTCAACACAATTTTACGCTTCTCGGAAAATGAGTTTGTTTAAGATTTTGCACTAAAGAAAAGGAGTACGGATGAAATGTATGCTTTTCCAGTATTCTATGAATAGAGTCTTTAAAAAATCCAAGTTCTAGTACTGCTTGCGTAATACTTGCTTGAAAGTAAGCCAAAGTTTTAATTTCACTACTGGCTTATGTTTCATAATTGTTGGTTTGACTTATCCGTAGTTCTTAAAATTGTCTATTAGTCTTTTAATTGTTTTCTCTGAAGGTCACTGCTTCTCTGGATATCTAGGGGCAAACGTCTCACATATTAAAATACTTTGTTACTCTCTCCATAAATCATAACCCTTTGAAATAATCTTCGAAGACGCCAGTTATTTTTCTAGCGGCCATGGCGAACTTGATTTTTCCAGGCAAAGTCGAAATGAAATTTTAATGGGCGGAATATGGTCTTTCATACTTTAAACCGAAAGTTATGCTTTCCATTTCATAATTTGGGTTTGTGAATGTTATTTTTAGTATTTTTTAAGAACACCCTGTACAAAAAGGAGTGTTTTTTTCAGCGCTATTTGCTGGCTTAAGTCTTTCAATAAGAAATGCCAAAAAACGTTTTAAAACAGATTTTTGTTTAGCGAAAATTGTCGATTACCCGCAGCACTGCATCTGTTATTTTTAATATAAAGATGCAAATATCTCGTGAATGGTTAAATTTTGAGATAAAATGTGATTAATGAAATTTATCTAGAATTTAACGTAGCATCCAAATATCCAATATCATACTGGGTGTTCTATTTGATATAAGAAAGTTGTGGTCAACGAGTATATAACCAGATGTGTCCCAGTTCTGAAAATATTTTAGTCACATATACCCTATCGCTTTCTTACGTTGATAAGTTTTCAGAATTTTAATATTAATTTTTTTTTGAGATAGAGGTAACAGCCCACCTTCGTGGGGCACCCTTTATATCAAATACCAGATACGTTTCAACGTATATATCAGACCCCGTTTAACAATGACCATAAAAACATAACAGAATACAGAAATTTTAAAAAATAAAATGTTGACACTAAAGTGTTCTTTTAAATTGGAGTAGGTGGGGTCACAATAATTGTTTCAAATTCTTCCATTCTGAAAGAGACTTTGTTATTTCACATGGTCTTTAGGATTTTTCCATGAACTGTGAGTATAGAACCTTTCAGTACTCCAGAAGACAGGAAAATCGTGGTTGAACTTCCAATTCAGATCTCCCCGTCTATAAGTAAGTGTCTACAATTACGGTAGACATTTTTCTACCCACGTAGACCAGACTTTGTTGCGATTCACTGTTACTTATTTTCTGTTGTATTAGGTTGTTTCTATATCTCAATTGCTTCTCTATAAACCCTGGGGTGACTAATTGATGCTAAAACTTCGGTGTCTTCGAACCGCAAAGTATGTCCCTCTTGACTCACTGTATGCTCGGCGACCGCTGACTTATCGGTCTGTCCCATTCTGGAACACTGTTTGTGTTCAGATAAACGTGTGTTGATACTCGATACTCCTTTTTGTGGTATCGATGTATACTTTACTAAAACTACAGGGTATATTTCAGGAGCTGTTAGGGGGTCTCGATGATCCTTGACGAACTAAGGTTTTCGTCGATTTGTATACTGTTGTTATGTGGTGTTTTTTTCCAGAATCATTCCTATTCTATCAGCGACTGTGATTGTGGCAGTCGCTGGTCCTCGAGCTCTCTTTATTTTCTCAATAATACCTGTTCTTTAACACGATGGGTGATTTCTTCCGGTAGGTATTGGGGTTCACATAAGCGTTTCGCCCTATCCGTTAAAGCTTTTTATTATGCCTGCTTTCTGTTTACGATGATCGTTTGACAGTTTATGAAGATATCGGTCCGTATGGGTGGGTCTTCTATAGACTTTATGTCCCAATTTCACATTGTCCTTTCTTTCAACTAGCACATCTAAATAGGGGATCACTTGATTGTTTTCTACCTCAATTGTGAATTTGATTTTGGAATGAAGTCTGTTCTTGCAGTAGTTTACTTCTCCACTTCCATGGGTCCATATAACGAAAGTATCGTCCACATAGCGCCACCTATAGGTAGGTTTCTGTTCTGCGGAGTTCAGTGTCATCTGTTCACCCTTTTCCATGAAGAAATTTGCAATCCCCAGACTTTAAATCACTGCTCATAGCTACTCCGTCCCTCTGCTCATAAAATTCCCCTTTATACGGAAATATGTTGTTTTTGCAGAGTGATATAGCAGAGCAACAATGTCTTCAGGGAGGTAATCATTTATTAATACCATCATGACTACTGATTCTATATCGAAACTCATTAGGTGTTATTGATAAATTTGTTATCTTCTCTACAAAATGTCTGGCGTCTCTAATTTAGATATCATTTTTTTCCACTCGGTTGAAATAATGCTGCCAAGTATTTTACGGGCTCATAAGTTGGTGAATCTGTGGCGGTGACGCCGCTAATGATCAGTCTCAATGGAGGATTTGTGGATTTTGGGCAGTCCCTAAATCCTCGGTGGAAGGACTTTCGATTAGTTTCTTCTGAACGATTGGATTCAATGAGGAGAATTTATTAAGTTGTTGGGTTTTTCGAACCACGCTCATTGTGTATCCTTTTTGATGTTAATGTATGTGTCAGGATCCAGTAATTCGTCCTTTTTGGTCCAATATTCTTCGACTCATATTTTTACCGTGGCTTTAACTTTGTCAGGTGGTAATATGAAAATGTCCTTGTGCGCGTTAAGTTTTCTTATGGCTCTCTTTTCTGTTGGAGTTACTTTTGGGTGTCTTGGCTTTGTTTAGTATTCTGGCTGTTTCAATTCTAATTTCATCTGCAACATTTTGAGACCTGACTCAGCGTCGGCAATATCTTCCAATATATATCATAATTATGTCCTCTCCTCATATTTGTGCAATCCTTTTCCTGATTCCTTTTGCAATTCTCTATGACTCAGCTTCATTACTAGACTGGTCTTAATTACTGAGTTTTCGTTATCTTCTTATGTTTTTGCTCCGTAATAGGGCTCATGTTCTTATTTCGTTTTCATCTATACCGATGGTGTCGAATTTTACGCCTAAATATCTTTGATCCTGACATGGTTGTATATCTTCTTTTTTTCTTTTTTTTTTCAAATCCACTCTCCAATCTTGATATGTTACTTTCAGCGTACGTGCCATATATATTAGATCATCTTGGTCTCCTGCGATTATTGCTTGGTCGTGTGCAAAATGTAAAAAGTTATTTTTATCCGGAAACATTTTTATTTTCATTGCATTAGGGCAATAGTACATATCCCCATCGTTACATAAAATGGTCTTGATACATTGTTTCCTATTTTTATTATAGATGTCTTCTATAGATTATTTTTCTGTTAAAGTTTATGGGAGCTAAATGTGGACAACAATGAAACTTTATTACAAGAAACATTAACTTTACAAGGACGATTATCAATGATTTCATACAAGTATGCAACGGTCTTTAGACAGAACTATTATTAATGCTGTTTAATGAAGCATACCAATTATGAACTAAATGTTTTTAATGTAATATTCATGTAAAACTGTTGACGTCCTCACTTCTAAAGTTCTTTCTATAACCCACAATTAGTGATAATTCAATTTATTGTTTAATTAACATTAATTATGTCTATACTTCTTCACATCTTTAGTAGACATACTAGAATTGCAAAATTTCTATTCTTCCTTTCTCTTGAGATTTTTTAAAACCCTCAAATGGAACGAACTATTATTTTTAATGATTATTCAAATTAACAATAAAATGCTACGAAAGCCTTCAAGATATATTACATAACGTAAACTTTCATCTGCCGCTATAACACGATGAAAAATATTCACCATATCTAAACGAAATTTTGCATACAAATACATAATTATTTATTATGTATAAGGGGCGTTACTACCGTTAACGTTTACGTTATTGTTAGTTATATATGTACATACAAGCGTAAAAAACTAAAATTTCTTAATTTCCAGTCGACAATATTGGCCGCATAATCACAAATTGTTTTCGCCGATTGATAGTTTGGATAGAGATAGACGATAGGTTCGTTTCATCGTTTCGTTGATTATAAAGCATCAGATATCTACAATCAAAATGAAATTACGAAACGTGATATACCTCTTACTTGTTAACGAACGCCTACTATTAATCACAATCAATGAAACAGAGAGAAAACGAACGATGTTCAGAAATAAAGATGGAAACGCTGGGGGGTTTTGAATTCGTTTTTGGTGTGATATTCCGGTATTTCAGCATTGGAAACAATACAACAGAGATAATATCTCTATTACGAAAACATTGTTCAAATTAAGTAACTCTCTATAAATATAAATAGTATGATTCAAATGTTTTACATAAACATTGAAATTCAATGTGAAGACTAAATAACAATAAATTACAATATGATTACAATAAGTATGAGATCTGCGTACCTTACAATTATTTTTTTAACATTCGAGCTAATGTTACCTGTTTTCCATATAATTGTTAAAGAAAGGGTGGATGCACAAGATATGTTTTTGAAATAACAATTTATTTTTGATAGGAAACCGAAAAAAATTAGGAAACACGTGACAAAAGGATTGTTCAAAATATAGCTGTTTTAACATTTGATCTTTTTTTTTTTTCATCTACTAGTGTCCTGGATACTATAACTTTCTCCCCATTCGCAACCTTTAGGTATGGTTTACTTTACTTTATTTATTGGCAACGTATTGTCTTTTTACAAGTCAAAAGGTACCTAAGTATAAAAATCATTAATTATGTAAACAATCATATGTATAAATTATTATTAACAATGGCAAGAGCATAAAACGTGATATTTACTAATAAATTACACTTCAAGGACAAACTCTTTACAGTTTAAAAATGTAAACATCACTTCCTGAGTACTCCTCAAACCAATTAAAGGAGTGCTTTAAAAGATAATTTTTGTTTCTTGCTTTAAAATGATCTAAGTTTAAATTTTTGATTTCTGCTGGCAGTGCATTATAAAATTGTATACCAGTCATTCGAATCCGCTGCTATCTGTGGTACCTTGAGAGAGTCATAGTTACGATCGCAGCCGCCCCCCAGTTCCTCAAGGACTCGCCGTGTCTCAAGCGACTCTTAGGCTAGGCGCAAATTGAGTGGCGTATAGCACGTATATGACATGACACAGCACAGCGCTAACTTTTTAACGTATAGTATTGAATGGAACAGCGCAAATTGGCAACAAAGTGCTACGAGGCACGACTCGCGTCTACTGGCAGGCGCGTCGCGCTGTAGTTCACAGTTTCTTGTACCGCGCGCGTTGGAACAGATTGTCAAGTGTTTTTAAAAAATGGCAAGATCAGATTTTAAAGTGGCGGTAGGGTATCAAAAAGTGTTCTACGATATGAAGACAAAACTGAAATATCAAACATATTCGTTCATGAATATGACATTTTCTGACGCAGTTGGGTACGAACTGCGTCTCAATATGCAGATCACCACGCGACGTGTGTGCCTCGTCCGGCTCGCGCCACTCGTGTCATATCACCTCACTCGCACTATACGCGTCTCAATTTGCGCCTTGCCTTAGAGTCGCCATCAACTCGGATTCTAGTGCTAGCAAAAAAGGGTTTGTATGCTGGTCCGACACCTCAAACGACGGGTCTGTCTGGATACACCGCTGTGTTGAAGCGATTGAACCTTTGTGTTTAGTCTACGGTCTCAATATAAGCACCGCAGAGTTCCTCCATTACAGCTTTTAATCCCACACCCAAAGATTACAGGAGCCCGGTATAGCGCATTTCTGGACAGGAGATCCGAGACAACCCAAAGTCTATGAATCCTATGCATAGACGATGTTACCGGACCATGAGCAGACCTGGAGCACCATACAGCGGTTGGGGCTGTATTTTTAAGTGTCCAGGAGCGGATGAGAATAGGATTTGCCTTGGATTCTAGACAGGTACACTCCCTTTCCAGGGCAGGAGCCCCCCGTCCGACACCTCACACGGCCGTCGTCTATCCCCCCGCTCTCAAGGGCATGCACATGTATAAGACTCGGGGTTCACACATGTCCGCCCAGGGATCTAACCAGCTGTACCTTTTGCTCCTGCGAGGACGGCATGGTAGGCTTCCTTCCTCTCCCCGCAGTACCCATTTGGTCCATACGGACATTAGGGTTTAGGATTTACCTTGCGTAGAAGCGTCGCCGCCCGAGAAGGCTATATCTTCTCTCCCATTCTTGATTTACTAGCTAGCTAGCTAGTTTTTATGGGTAACAGGCGCATGGTAGGCAAGAAGCACTCGTCTCGAATACTAGTTCGCGACCCATAAAGGGTGATGACCCGACATCTCAAACGACGGTCCTCGCTGTTACCCCGGACAGCATTGAAGCCTCTTTCTGGAAAGAAATCGGACCTCGACGACTACTTGTGTTAACGGCTTACAAGTGATATCAAAGATTTGCTACATAAAATTACCTGAGGAATCACACCCTGTAATTTTACCACATCATTAAGGAACAGCTAATACGATAGGAAATCATTCTGACGTCTTTCATAATACATACATACCGCGTAGGGCATAACTTACGTCTCTAGATTCAGTGGTTCCACCATTCTTATGGAGATAATTTAAAAAATATACTTAAATAGGCCGCAATCTCGATGTATAGTTAAACCCATTTGAAATAAAATGATACAAATAACGGCACAAAAGACGCCCAGAAGAATTAAAGTTTGACTATCACTTTTAATTATTATAACATGTATATTCGAACAATAAGAATTATTTTTTGCCCATCTGCAAAAAACGATATCTGACATAACGGAAACAAAAATTGGCTAATTTCAATATTACTCTATAGTGCTGACAATTTACGAAATAGTGAATTTAGTTGTTATTAGTTACAAAATCATTAACACGTTCTTTTTCCATGCAGCGACATCCTTTGACAAGATTTCAATATCTGAAGAAAATCCCGTTTGGATTCTGCCTTTATGGAAAATTCATGCAGAAACCAGTCAGACATAATAGCTCACAAAACGATTTTCTCATTGTAATTCCAAAACTAGATTTATTGTCTTCTTGTTTTAACCAGCAGACATACCATCTTTATACTTGACATATAAATGGTACGCTGTAGGTAATAGCGAAAAGTTGCACACGTGTGTACTTCCGCACTTTTGTGAATAGATTCCAAGAGTGCGCTGCCTTTCGATGCATTCCGGATGTTTATCTTGTCCGCTTTGTCTACTATGTTAGGGACCAAACATCCTTTGGAATCTAAGGCAGATCAAAAGTTCCACTGCAATATTCAGTTGGGTGTTGTTTCACTTGTTTCAAGAACGGACATTAATAATCTAATGGCAGTATTACTCGCAGTTACGTTTCCTATATTTTAAGAAAATTTGCAAGTAATTTGAATGTCGTAATAAAGTCTACGTTTAGTGAAACAAGACATAATTACTAAAACTTGACATAGTAAAATTGAAATTTAACTTTTTTCCTCAGATTAACTACCGATTCTATTCTTTATACAATAAAGTTGTAAACTTTGTTTTTTGTATATTTGAACGCGCTCATCTCTGGAACTATCAGTCAAATTTGAAAATGTCCTTTTGTATTTTATAGCACTGCTACAGATCTCGTGGGTTCAATTAGGCACCTGTTGTCCAATTAATACTGCTTTATTAATGATGAAGACAAAACCTTACCCTTCAATCACAGATCCTTCAATCTTCAATACAAAACACAAATTGCACTTTGACATTTACTTAGAGAATATACTTCACTACTTATGATACTCACTGAACTTATGACAAGACCAAGACTAACGCTCACAAAATACCTATTTATATACAATTTTTATATTCAAGAGTCTTCGAGATTACTCTAGGGCGCTAATGTCAATTCTGTGAATTTTTCAGGAACTGACAGATAAACTTGGTTGGTATATACAGGGTCCTCTTTCGGCCGACTTTATAACAGCACTTATTGAGGAAGGCTATAAACTACACAACTTTACAAGCAGAACTATCATGGTTTATGCCTGATATGGAAGTCAACAAATATTTCCGCTGTGATAGACATGTTTGCGTGCACGGACAAAACCACCATATATGTAACAAAAATATATAAACAAATGATGGCCTTCTGAGAAATCTCAAAAATGATTTCTTCAGTTATTGTGAGTTTTAATAATTCATTTCGGGAGTAAAAGTTTTAGGTTGAGGGTGTTTTCTAGTTTAGTTACCAATTTTTATAGCATGTTTACAGGTTAACCCAAATACAGGGTACACGTCAACAGGATACGAGGGCTGCCTTTTATATTTCGGGATTGGACAACCCTAGTGTTGCAATCTGACAACTGACAGCTATATCTTAAAGTTTGACATTTTTGAGGTCATACGTACTCAGAACGTTTTGACATATGAGCGCTATGTGTTGTTTACAGTAACTTAAAGGATTCATCTCGGCCAAAAATGGAATTAAATCATGAACATTTTCGTGCGATTATTTTTTACAATTTTCGACGTGGATTAAGTCAGCAAGAGTGCATGGATGAACTTAATTTAATTTTTGGCGATGAAACTCCATTAAGAACCACTGTTTATCGATGGTATGGTGAATTCAATTGAGGTCGTAGTTCACTCCAAGACGAATTTCGTGAAGGTCGTCCAAAAACAGTTATTGTTCCGGAAACCATTGATGCTGTGCGCGAACTGATATTGCAAGATCGTCATGTCACCTATCGTGAGATTGAGACAACCTTACACATTAGTGGGACCAGCATACATTCAATATTGCATAAACATTTGAATGTCAAAAAAAATTGTTCGCGTTGGATCCCACACAATTTGTCAACTGTCAAAAAAAGGCTCGTGTCGATTGGTCGAAAGAAAAGCTCAAAAAATACGATCGCGGTGCTTCAAAACACGTTTATGACATAGTGACAGGTGATGAATCGTGGATTTACGCGTATGAGCCCGAAAGTAAACAGCAGTCGACTCTATGGGTGTTTCAAGATGAGCCGAATCCAACAAAAGTTGTTCGCGCATGAATCACTTCCAAGCAAATGATCGCCTGTTTTTTAGGAAAAACTGGACATATCGCAACCGTACTACTAGAACAACGCAGAACAGTCAATTCTGAGTGGCACACAACCATTTGTTTGCCTGTTGTCTTCCAAGAAATAAAGAAAACCAACCGCCGAAGACGGATCACTCTTCACCAGGACAATGCGAGCTCTCACACATCGGCTCAAACAACTGCATATTTGACCACTCAAAACATCGATTTGATGAGTCATCCGCCGTATAGTCCTGACTTGTCACCAAATGACTTCTTTTTATTCCCGTACGTAAAAAACAAACTGAGAGGTCAACGTTTTTCGACACCTGAAGAAGCGGTTGCTACGTTTAGAATGCATGTTTTGGAGATACCTCAATCAGAGTGGAAAAGTGCTTCGACAATTGGTTCAAACGCATGCAAAAGTGTATAGATCTTCATGGTGAATATTTTGAAAAACAATAAAGCGATTTTCGATGATTAATATTTGTTTTTGTTCTCTAATCCCGAAATATAAAAGGCAGCCCTCGTATCAGTATACAGAATGTAAATATATAGAATAAGGCATCTATAAGAGTATGTAGGGTATAAGGATACAGAATGTAAATATTAGTATTAGTATATTTACATAAGAAATTATCCAATGTTTAGATGTGGGTGATAAAAATTTCCTGTTTTAATTATCAAGAGACAAAAAATAAAATAGAGTTTCAGAGTCTAGATCGAACTCGGGGCCTCAACCTGCCTACTCCCCAAGAGTCACTAGGTAACTGAACTGAAGGTTTTCAAATTCCGAATATTTGTGGTTTGCATAAATTTTATTGCTATGCAAAACTTATTTAACAGATTTTTTGTTTAAACTATAACAGGCCCCAAATAACGCCCGGAATTATTATATAGCATATTTATAATTTTCCACAATGTCAAGGTGTTTTCAATAAGTTTCCTTCTTCGTTGCAAATTCTCTCTTTTTTAATTTCAATATCGGTCTTAGACAAAATGTAGATTTTCTACAGTTCTCATTTTACTATGTGAATCGAAAACCGTTGTACGACGTTCGGTTCGAAATTGATTATCGAACCAAACTTCATTTCACATAATACAAAATTTCCCCGACGAAGCAATATTCGTTCCCCCATTTCAAAGCACCTACTCCAAAAACAAATTACAAGTTAACAGAGGTCAAGTATGCATACACATTCGTGATTGTCTCGAGCTCTAGGTTATTCGTAGATACACTACACTCTTTACCGATGGAGCATTACGTTCCGGCTTCTTCTTACAAATGAGCAATAAATACTGAGTGATTGATTGATACCCAGCTAAGTGCGTGAGGCGGCATGCATCACACGTACAATATCCACGTTAAAAATAAACGTTGGAAAAAATACGTACGACCCAAACAAAATTAATCGTTTGTTTATGTGTACACAGCGAGCACTATGATATGATCGACAGTTGCTACGTGTCGGAGGATAAACTATAAAGGCGATTAAATGCTCAGTCCTAGTATTTCCTTACCTATATATTTTATTGAAAGACAAGTTGGACAAGGGGGAATAACCAGCAGAGGTTCTATTGATATTATAGACAAAATTATAATACTATTGTTTAATAAGAAATTATAAACAAGTGATTTAGAACAGTAACATACGTTCCCATTTGATCGAGTTATGTACGCTACTGAACCACGCTTATTAATTAAGAAGCCATTACAAGTTTTAATTCGCTACAATAATAGTCTAGCATCATGGAATTTTACGCAGTAGTCGAAATTTAGCATTATAACTGAACATTTCAAATAAACTTTTTGTTTTTTTGTTTTTTTTTTACACTCTTCTGTTAATTGAGAACAGAAGGCGCAGAACAATAGGATGCTCGACGGTTTCGATACCGAAAACATCGAGGACGACTCGAAAAGTGAAATAGAATAAATGTAACCGAGACTCATTATTGAAAATCAACTCAAAAAAGGGAATATTTGTTCAGAGACTTTCAACATCATTTTTTGGTCAAGAAAAGAAGAAAGAAATGAGAACTACATTGTAAGTTACTCATTGTTTCCTTTACCTTAATTTTGATTTTTAGTTTTTCTTTTATGTCAGACTCAGTTTTGACCAATCAATCTAAAGGTCTTAGTTCGAAATTGAATTAGATTTAAGTGATTCATTTGGGACTTTAGAATTAAATTCAGTTAGGATAAAATATTTGCAAAAAGAATTAGTTTTGATCATGTCTAACCATACAATTTCGACAATTCAATGGACTATTTTTTACCTTAACTTAAATCACATAGTTATTAATAATTATAGGCAACAACATATGCAATAAACTCGAATTCCATTTAATAAAATACATGAAGTGAACCACATTACCAAAGAGAAATAACCAAAGGGAAATTATAAAATCTCAATTGTAGAATCAAATAATAAAACACTTTCAATGATCATTCATTACCAAAAAATCATAAAACAGAAAGAACATGGATAATTGTTCAAAAAATACCTTTTATTTATTTGAGACAATATATACTTTAACAGAAATTAACTATAATTTAGATACCATTTTATCTATCATAACAGGGATAGAAACTTCAGTTTCTTTCACGAAACTTGGAACGTTACATCACAGTATACTGCCAGAAATAAAAAAAATCATAAAAAAATATTATGGAGCACAATGGAATTATTTTGGATGACATTTCATTAGATCAGCTGCATGACCTTCAAATAAAAAGTAGAGCAGTTCAAACCTTGGACCATTCCATTATACTTCATAGTATTCCTTTCTTGAAAAGAACCATCAATGCAATGCTAAGACTTAGATATTACCCGAAGAGATGGAAGTATGCCGACATTATCATGCTGCCAAAGGCCAAAATGGACGGTACCTATCCACAAAACTATCGCCCTATTAGTCTACTACCAGCCATGAGTAAAGTAGCAGAAAGGATATTCGCAAATCGATTTCAAGAGACCATAGATGAAATGAACGTGATTCCACACCAGCAATTTGGATTCAGACATCAACCGGAATCGAAGAACAGCCTTAATCTTCTTGGATGTAGCAAAAGCATTCGACCGAGTACGACCTGACGGACTATTGGACAAGATGCCCCAATTAGGATTTCCCATTAACATCATCCAGCTAGTGGGCACCTTTTTGAGACATCGAAGAGTAAGAGTACGAGAAGGCCGAGAGCACTCAGAATACCGGACCACCGAGGCAGGGGTTCCTCATGGAGCAGTCCTGTCCCCGATGCTATTTTCAATCTACACTGCAGACATACCAAGACCAGCCGACGCTATAATTACCCAGTTCGCAGACGACATCGCCAGAGGATGGCAATCTTTTAGATTCGAGCCAGCCTTGAGGCGGCCGCAGCAAGCCCCTGATGATTTAGCGGAATGGTGTCTTCAGTGGAAGAAAGCCATCAACGAGGACAAAACAAAACAAATACCTAGGAGTCATCATCGACTTTTATGAGGCATGTCCAAGAGATTCGTAACAAAGTCCGCACCCTGGTTTGTTCGTAACATGGTGATTTTCAACGATTTACGACACCACCAGTGCTTGTAAAAATGAAGTGGAGGGCCAAAGAGGCCTACGCCAAACTGGAACAGCACCCAAATCTTCACCTACGACAGCTAATCGACTATAATCCCCAGATTTATTGACAGATACATACGGCCTAAGAACCAGCTCTGCCTGAGAGAAGTTGACAAAGAAGCCCAGAGGCAGAAGACAGGAGTATAAAATGAAGTAAATAATATTATATTTTTCAGGAGATAACAAGGGGACCTGGGGGAACCAACCGTACCAAGCAAAGAGAAGACGAGAAGAGCACACACCCACCAAAAATCGAAGACAACGAGCACACCCACAAAAGGGTAGAATACGCTATATATCATAGCAAAGGCACGAACCACAAACAGAACTGTACTAACCAATAAGGTAAAGCAACAGAAACAAACCAAAGCTAAGCTATCCCAACAAGAAGACATCGATTGTGCAGAAGGAAAGCTGCTTTAGCGTGAGGACCTGAGTTAATTCTCAGGGGGTGGACTCGAAGGAAGTGTCCTCAGTAATTTTCTGATGGGCAAATGCAGATCCTGGGCTTGCGCAAAGGGTATGTGCCATAGTATTCCCGGGATTAACAGTTTGTTTCATACGTCGATAAGTAAAAAAGACAGACCACTAAAGTTGGAAACAATCAAGACCAACAACCATCAAACTCGCACGTTTTGTTCTTCCAGTCCAAACTTCAACTTAGCGAGGAAGGAGTTATGTACGCTACTGAACCAGGCTAACGCTGATTAATCAAGATCTTATTACACGTTATAATTCTTTATACATAATAACATTCTAGCAATGTCATTTTACACACTAGTCAGAATAAAGCTAAAAAAAATTTCAAATAAAATTTGATTAGTGTTTTTTTTTTTTAAATTGAAATTGAAAACACGTAACTATCTCTAAATATTTATGTTTGCAAAGCATAGTTGGCATTAGAATTCAAGAATTTTTCTTACTTTCTCTTTGACGTGAGTTGTCTTTTTACATATCTTTCACCAAACTTAGTTCTGAAAATAATGCTGAATGACAACTACGAGTAGCTTCTCATCAAATGATCAAAGGCCATCTTCTAATGTTATTAGTTATAGACCCTCCCATTGGGATCACTGAAACTACCCTGGATACGAATAAGTATAATAATTTGGGGCAAAATTGTGTAAATTAGGCTTGAGAAAATTTTCCGAATACTTTCGAAGATATCCGAAAAAGTTAGAAAATTGATTTCTTTTTTACTTTTCGTAGCGTTATTTGGTGAGGAAACATTAAACCAACAACACAATTTCATTGGCACTTTTTTCAGTTATACGATGACCTTTTCACATTTGCAGTCTCACGTTTCGGTTTTCAGCTACCATCATCAACTTTTTTTTATAAAGGCCACAATAGATTTTTCCACAGAAAAATAGTACATTGCATTCTGATTTCATTGATATTCAACTGTCAAATGAATAAACATAATTTGAAATACAATTTCTTCGAGCATTAAATTACGCAATTCTCTTCCCATTTAAACTTCTTATCTCCTGTAGTTTCCGACATCCCAGTGGTAAGGGTGGAATTAGAATTACCCTTTATAATTTTTTTATCAACTTTATAAAGCCACAATTTGTAGTCTTCTCCGTATACTTATGGAAAGAAAACAGTGTATCCTTATTGAGAAATAATCAAAATAATAGGTAGTCGCTATAAATTACTAAGAAATACCTCTTGATTGTGCATTAAAACAGATTGTAATTATTAAGTATACCAGAGCCTGTTAAGAAAGTCCAACTGACAATATTGTCAACCAGTGAAGATATATTTAATTTTCGTTTACTGGAGTTATTGCCCGTTTGAATAATAATCCCTAATGACTGTTGACAGAATTTGGAATCCCTTTAGTCATATATGTAAATGGTATATCTTATGCAATATCCAAACGGCTACTGAAACACAAATTCCATATTGGCTTTATGAAGAGGGACAGATAGAGTATATTACCCCCACACCTCATAGAGGGAAAGTACAGTAGTTCAGTAAATGTAACCCAGATGATGCCTAGAGTAAATTATTAAGGACATGCCAGCAAGGGTCTGTAAGGTATGAGACGAAAAAACAGGTTCCGCAAAGTCAATCAGTCAGCCTCGCCTGCTCAAGTGATGATAATTATCACCTGGTGCACTTTGGCGACCGAATCCCAGCGGTATAAAAATTACAATTACAAACATTAGGTAGAAGGCTATAAACTATATAAATTATCACACTCCAAAAGCAAATGTATTATTTAAAATTTACAAATCAGTATACATTAATTGACTTATCTTGTAAATACTAAGCTTGTGTCTCCGCCCAGAGAGAAGATGAAATATACTTCAAAAGTCAAAAATTCTCTTATGTGAATAGATCGTAGTCGAATGTTGCACACAGGCTAATAAAAATAGAGAAATAATCTTCATATGATTAGAGTGTCACTGGCCTGGTTTAGTTTGTTTGGTGAGTTTCGAGTACGTCCATTATCTTATTGAAGAGAAAGCTTCTGAACGAGGGCCCACATTTACACATATGAAAATAGAGGGACAAGGGAATGAATTGCATAACTTGAAATTTCATTTGTTTCGACACCGACACCACACACTACATTGATCTTGAAATAACCATACAATTCAGTTCATTCTGTAAGAAACAGAGACCAGGTAAAATACTTTATGTGTTTCTTCTTTTATAGAATCTCAATAATATATAGGAAATAAACCAATATAACATTCAATTAAATTGCGATATATTAAATTACGGACTTGTTAAATGTCAGAAATCAGAAAGAACGCTATTTAATTTCATACACCTTTTTTAAATTTTTTACCGCATTTAAAATTCATCGGATATACGCTTCAACTTGCAAGTTAATAATTCAACAAATTTTATTTGGCACTATAAATTAAGAATTAAATTACACATTAGAATTAATACTTAAGTCTTAAAAAAATAGTGACAATTATTTAAATTCTCGTGAAATTTATAATCATTACTAATGATAACACACGGAAATAGAAACAGAGACAGGATTATAACAAGAGACGGGAAGTATAATTCGTAAGAAACTTTCGCTTCCATCGCTCAGTCTCAAATGACTGCCGCTCTTTATTCTGTAATTTCCTGACAACTCAATCCTGGTCTCAAATCCGTTAAAAGTTGATTTCAAGAAACTTTCAACTTGCCCATAAAATCATCATTCATGAAGTTTTCATCATAAACTCGACGAATGCTCCACAGGATTTCTGGTCCACTATTTCCTTTTCAACCGTATTTTGACATGGACGTTTGCATAACTTTGGGGACACAGGCATTTCTAATAGCTAAAATCCACCCTGATATAAATTTTCGCTTAAATGAGATCCAACTCGTTAGATTTCATGTAGAGAAACATTGCTTATACTCGTACTGGGTATGTTATTTTAATTGAGACACTGAAAATGCTCGAATACTAATGCACCAACAAAAAACGTTTCAAATAAAAGTTGTAAGGTTTCCGGGCGGACACACTATAGTTCCCATGATCTTGACCTTGAGCACGACCTTGAAGGTGAACTCAAAGTCAATTTATGGTCAAGGCTAAATATTTTAATGGTCAAGCGAAGTAAGAATTTCCGTTCGTTCGGATTCCGGGTCAAAATAACACTTTTCCGCTTAAAAAATCGGTTTGAGCTTGAAAATCATGGTTAATGTCTATGATTGTATTTGTTTACTTGATAAATACCAAAACTCCACGGCATCAACTGAAAAATTTAATATACAGTAAGGTTAAAAAATACATTACAGTGCCCCCCCCCTTCCAGGTTTACTTACTGTGTTAACTTATTGGAATAAGACTATTTATACAGCCAATTTTGTGTGATATAGTTTATCATGGTAATTGCAATCGTATACTAGGATGTCCTGGTGTTCTGAAAGAGCAGAAACCTATATAAAGAGATAGAACGAGCGACCAGTTACTATAATTAAAGATGAGTGATTTGATCATCTACAACATAGATTAAATTTCCCGCATTTTACGATTTCAATTGAACTCGGAAAAATTAAATCTATAAAAGGAAAACGAAAACCCCATTGTTGACATAAAGCGATTCCTAAGTTAGATATGAATTATTTAGGTTGACAACGAGTTCAACCTTGAAACAATATATGATTATTTTTGTTTAAGCAAGTATGTAATTTCAGTAAGAAAATATTACTCCCAGAAAAATAGTAGTTAATTCCTAATTTTATTTCAGTCACTATATGAAAACATAGTTCCGGTAGCGTGATTAAATTGCATGAAAAGGCACGTAATATATTGAGATCAAGTTCAATGAAGTTCACACATTCCTTAAATATTTTAACCGAATTTCCATAAGATTTCCATAAAAAAAACTGCTGTTTCATTTTCCCATAAACTCTAGTGTGTCTCACTTCAAATTTCCATAACAATTTCGTCGAAACAAATTAGCCAAGGATCAACCATTTCGATTGGTTTCTATTTCGAAAACACATTACATCACATCACACACATATCAACATACAACTAAACACATGATGCCTTTTACCGTAAAAATGTCGATATACCTGTGCATTGTATGTCCGAAATATAAAGGCTGCCTAATATCCGTTCAATTTCCATTTTCAAAAGTTCCAATAAAAAATTACCTTACTGGACCGTGAAATTGTAATTGCTCGTATGTATAGATATGCCACAAGGTATTAGTCGTCACGTCTCTTCTTTCAACTCTTCTATTAGAAAACGAAGAACTCGATACAATATCTTCGGGGTCTGATGGGAAGAAGAATGAGCACCTTCTGTCGTTCAAGCAGTGGCGTTACGTAAACAATGGAATTTGAATTGGCCAGAATAGCGTGCGTGGTACTGGATTCTGTGTTTTGCTACAAAATCTATGACACTCATGCGAAAAATATTCAATAAAATATGACTGAAAGTTTTAGCTTTTATTGAAGCTTCTAAACGGAGGTCCACACTTACAAATATGAATATAACGAAATGCAAAAACTTTAATAGCATTTGTTTCGACACTTCGTTTCGACCGACACTACATTTCCAACCAACTCTACCTCACTGATGTGAATTGCTACAATATAAAAAAATATTAATGTTAAGCCACCGGTTTTGTATTTTTTTTTTCTAAATATCTATGAGATATTCTAAAAACTAATAATGTTCCCATAATTTAATCTGCTCTATTTTTTATTCCAGATTCTTTCAAAATATATGTGAAAAATAGAAAAATCCCCAGAAGACTGAGAGAAAATTAGGGAAGATTGAGGAAGTACTAAGGGGGCGCGGGCAGATACTATATAGAAAATAATACTATAGCTGACTTCTTCTTTCGATTTAATTGCACGAATATAAACTCAACCAAGTAGCTGCCCAACTTGTGCGAATGTCGACTTTTATAATCAGCGTGGAATATACCCGGATTTCGAACATTTTTCGTTGTTGTCGGAGCGTTTTTTCAAAAAATTTTGTCGAAATTTCTAGTCAGCCTTGAGTTCCTTTTTCTATTATTTCAGCCAGCTTAATGTTTTCGTTGTTTTATCGAAACGATTAATTTAGAAGGCATCTTATTTTTTTTTCTTTGGTGGCGTAAAATTAATATTATAACAATACATTTGTATTACTCAAATTCCAAAATTTGTGCAAAACTATTGATAATATTAGGCCTATTTTATCTCGTTTCATCAGTGTTCGGTTAAGTTATTTTATGGGCGTAGACCTCCATTGTTTTGCCTCTACCTTGTGCTTGTAAGATGAACATTAGATTACATATTTCTTATTTTTTAGTTGTTTCTTATCCGTTTTCGTAGGCTAATGTAGTAATGTGTCCAATTCCATTTCATCTATGACCTTTTATTCCCATAATCAGTCTCTTCTCTTCAATATCGTAGTTATTTTGTAGATAATTCTTTATCATTTTTCTCTTGTCATTTGTCCTTGTTTAAGTAGCTGACGTATTAAGGGTGTAATAAATAAATTTTGTAGCAATGTAGCCCACAAGCAAATAATGTAAATAACTCTTTTAATATTCGCAAGAGTATTTTTTCTTAATATAATAATACAATAAAAGAGGTTTGAGTAGATTCCATGACGCAAAGATAGGATTACTATAATAAATTAAAAACAGATTTTTTCCTTATTTAGTACAATAAATATATATGCTTAACGAACGAATAATCTACAGAAAATTGGGACAATAGAATAATGATCAAACATGAAGAAATATTCAGATAAATAATATAGAGAATTAATTTCCTGCATCCTACGCCTATGGTTAGAAACTAGGTTCACTCTGTTTGAGTGCATCTACAAACACATTGAATTAATTTATCTCGTTTACTAAAACCAAATAAAATTGAATAGCGAAAGTGATTACATTCTAGCTGTGTTTGAGAAATATTTTTATAAGAAACTCTTAGATTAATTAATTTTCAGTTGAGCGATAGAAACGTCAAAGTTAAATGGTGTTAATTGATAAACTTCTGGTACAATTGAAATTAATATCGTTATAAAGTATCGGGATTTGAAATAATCTGAAAAAAGTGAAAAAGTGTAGAAAATTGATCAACTTTACTAAAATTATCACAAAGAAATATGTAGAATACTTATTCTTTGAGTTACAATATGTTTTTTAAGACTAGCTACGACTTCAGACTAACATGTTTTTTAAGTTCGTTTTCTATTCATATTCTATACAAACACATGAATTAATTAAAATATTTTGAGAGCTTACCTAAATGTGGGCGCAAGATGTTGATTTACAATTCACATTTGGAATTTGATGTCGTTTGATGAATTCAGCTGATCTATTTATATAATAGTTTAGAATACGTGCTCTGAAACAATTTCTGTAATGGTACTCAAATAAAGTACATGCAGTCTCTTAGAAGAGAATGTGCTGAAGAATTAGGTGTCCACCGATCTGAATTTAATCACATAGTTCTGATTTGCTACGAAAACGTCATTATTACATTTACGTTTTATTTTATGTTATTCTCACTTCAATAAGTGTGCCTTTTGTTTGAACATAACAGAAATCATTACCTTACCATGAGACGTTTGTAGACAGATTTCTTATTCAGTTATTCCAGAAAGAAATGTTTGTAGCCCACAGGCACCAAATAAAATAAAATTGAAATTTAAAAAAATTGTTTGAAATATGTACTATAAACATACATATAAATTTAGAAATGAGGTACCCATGTCGAATAGTAGAGTACATTTCTACAATATCTGTGAATTTAACTTATTGTTTCTCTAGCTGACCTGCGTTTGTGGACCAAGATCAAGCTCACGTTAACAGCAAGTATTGTGCAGTTCTCAAAATTCATAAAACTTTATGATAAACTGAGTCTAATAATATTCATTTAACCGACTGCATTACAAGAAACAATATGTTTTATGAAATCCCCATAGAGTGTAATCCTCGCAATAAACATCTTGAAAACCAAATACCCTATCTTTCTTTGAGGAAACAAATATCGTAATTGTAGGAAACCATATAAGTGTCCATTTTTTTCCCAATCTTATAAGTATAGATACGAACAACAATTTTAAAACAAATTTAGTTGACAATTAACTCTTTGGCAGAAATAAACAAACATCTCAGATTTAACTTTTTGGCAATAATTATAGTAGAAATTCCATAAAAGCCTGTCGCAGTAGTATGAAACAGTACAAGGGTGCTCTTCTTAGAGCGGTCCTGACTATATCTGAATCCAAAGTACACACAAGCTCATTAGAACAAGGCAGATGAAGAAAGATACTATACGCATAAAATATTACTAGTGGCAACTGATTCCGCTTTGGACAAACGACAAAAGACATTGCATAGTTTGGATGACGATAATGTTCCAGAAATAGAAATTAAGGTAATGAAACTGAAACCTTGACCTTTGAAAGTGCCAATAAAAAAGAATCCCGTATAGATGCACCAAAGAAATGGTAATCCCCTACTTTTAAGGATGCACAAAATGGAATTTCTAGAGATCACCTGAACAGTATTATTGAATTCCACTTTATTTAGACACACTTGTGACAATTGTTTCCTACATTGTAGCTTCTTCGGACAATAACGTAAGTTCACAAAATGTAAAATATATATAGTATTAAAAGGTACAATAAATGAACTAAATATAATGCAAAAATAGATTAAAATTCAAAAATAAATAATATTATTTATAAGCTTTGAATGGCTATTGGTCTAGTAAGAGCTGGCAGAAAACTGATGAAATTCCATGCTGGCTAAATCACTGTAAACTCTTTTTGAAATGCAACGTGTAGGAGCAAATCTTATTGATTGAATTTCATATACACGGAGCACCAAATGAACTCAACCACGATTCAGACATAATAACTGATCATGAAATACAAACCAACCAATATGACGAGTATTACCCTACTGCACTGTGATTCTAATAGTAATTCAAATACTCATTTGTTTTCCGAAAAGAAATAAACAGCGAAAATGTCAGTGAACATTCAGAATAATCGAGATACACCCTAACAACCTCTTTAAAGGCAAGAACTAATCTGAGAAAAAAACATAAACTTGTGGCGAAAGGGTTTATGGAAACTCATAAATTATCTGAGTATGCTTTGCTATTAACAATTGCATCACCTTAGGTTCCGAATTCACCGAATATAGGTTCATATGACGTCTTCGTTGGTCCATTGATCAACACACATACCTAAGATTGAAAAAACGCCTGTACTAACTAGACCTTATTGAAGCCTATTTTATAAAGTTAGAAATCAATATTTAAAAGTTTTGGGCAATACTTCTGGTGTCAATGTACTTACAAAACTAAGCTTTCGAAATTAACAAACAAGTTTTTGATATTAGAATTGGGCAGGTATTATAATTTTTATTTGTCATAATCGATCTGGTAGTTACATCAAAGAACTATAATCATTTGGCTACACATGTTTTTTATAGACATTTATGTACAACACAGGTAACAAAATAATAACCCGGATCTGCGGATTTTATTAATGATCAAAGTCTTGGTATGACGATGCATATTTTAGCCTTTTTTTCGTTAACCGAAATTTTAGAATTTAAGTAAATTAATTTAACCCTTTTGCATATTTCGATCTAAACAGACACCTAAATTTACTTTACATAAAAAGTTAAGGTAAGGTGAGCAGATAATGAAATTTTTTTGTCATCATAAAAAATTGAAACACAGTTTTTTATAGCTGTAGTGCCGACCACTCATAAATTGAAAAAAAAAGTTAAGGCAAGACATGAATTTTCTATATCCTCAAAGTGGATAAGCTCCTTCGATAATTGTTGGCACATTGTGTTTTGAGTTTTGGTGGAATTTAAGTTAACATTGGAACATATAAAATAGTAAGAATAATAATTGCAAATATTTCTCAACATGTAATAACATAGAATTTTTAAATTTTCAATAGCTTATGTTGTAAAAATGTGTCTGTTAACAGTCGGCAAGGCATTGCATGCCATAAAAAACTTGCATACATATAAATATAAGCCTGGTAAGAAAACTTATACCTGAACCAAAAACAAATCATGGAATATAATATTCCGTTATTTGTTGTTCTTCTAGTAGTTCGGCTTGTACAGAAGCCGTTTAACTAGTCACTAGCCATAAAGTCTATGACTTCTAGACTAGTTCTAGTCTAGCTCCCTCAGCTGATTAAACCCTCAAACCTCATTATTAATGTATTTCGTACATACAATTATAGTTTATATTAAATTGTATTATAAGGTAGAAGTTTCGGCAGTCGATACTATGATTCTGGAAGCAAAGCGGTGTCCGTCAGTAACTTGGGAATTGGATTAATACTTATCAAAAAAAAAGTATGCGTCGAACTTGTTGTCCTTCGGGTCATCGCCTGCTATGGGGCTCGACCAGAGCTCATGGCCGACCTCTCGCCTCTTACAATGGACTAGAGCCTCCCACAATTCTAGGCACATACATGTACTCGAAAGTGGACGTAAGCTTGTTGAGAACAGTAAGGGAGGAAGAATAGTTCTATCTTAAACGAACAGAGAAGTACGTAAGACTTGAGATTTTCGAGTCGATCATGCGTTTAAGCCCTGATAAGGTGAGAATATAGGCGACATCATTGAAGTGGTCGTACTTGGGTATTACCTGGATGAACCGGTCTAGTCTCCAACGCAAACACTGCCTTTATTCACACCTGCGACTAAACAACATTACTATACCCGTTAGGCTAGGCGCAAATTGAGACGCGTATAGCGCGTATGACATGACACAGCACAGCGCAAACTTTTGTAACGTATAGTATTGAATAGAACAGCCCAAATTGCCAACAAAGTGTCGCGAGGCACGACACGCTTCTACTGTCGGTCGCGTCACGCTGTAGTTAAGACACAGTTTCTCGTGTCGCGCGTGTCAAGTGTTTTAAAAAATGGTAAGATGAGACGTTAATAGAGGCGGTAGCATATCAAAAAGGGTGCTATAATATAAAAGATACTGATTATATGAATACAAAATGAAAATATCAAATTTATTCGTTCGTGAATCATATATTTGCTGACGCAATTAGCTAGGAATTAGCCTCTCAATATGCGGATCACCACGCGACGTGTATGACACGATCGGGTCGCGCCACTCGTGTCATGACACCTCACAAGCGCTATACGTGTCACAATTTGGGCCTTGCCTTTTAGTCGTAACATAGTTTATACATAAAGATCATAGACTTCGTATAAATTCGGCCGAGAGGCAAGATGTACACCAAACCCAGCGCTTTTTGCGATTGCAGTAGCTTAAATCCAGTAGGATTACAAAATATTGCAAGAGGTTTTAATTAAACACAATATTCCAGTAAATATTTTAAATAAGATAACGAAGATGAGACGAGATGAGCCGGTTAGAAGAGTTAGAGGTGATCAAGATTATAGATAGACTGGAGGAATGAATATCAGCTACTAGATACATGAGGAAGTATGGGGGAAGAAAGTTTTAAAAGCGACAAAATTGTTTTGGGCCTAAAAGTTCGGACAATAGCCATGATCAGTTATCAAATGATGAATGTGATTTGAAATTGATTAGTTTAGCCATTAAAGAATGGGCAATGCTGAGACTAACTTCACGTACCATAATACCGATTAAACATAAACCTGGGAATGAAAAGTGCATGCACCAGCAATATTCCGCGTATTGATGAGCACGTCAACACAGCCATGAACGAAAAATAAGTAAACCGAAAAATGGCTAGACTAAACTGAAAAGCAATGGTAGGCAGCCCTCAATTGGGCGAGATTCTTTTTGAATGATTTCTCTAGAAAAAAATTGAGATAAATGTGTGATAAGAGAAAGAGCTGTTGTCCATGGACACCCCACTGCGGGTAGAACTTCAAAGAAAGCCGTCTAGCACGTACAAATAAACTCGAAATTGTAGTTCAAATTTGCCAGAAGTTGTGTTGAGTTTAAATCGGGGTTCGAAACGAAGTTTTAAACTTAATATAGCTAAATGACAGACCAAATTCTCAATTTATTAATTAACCCCTACAAAGGATTTGAAAATATTTTTGATAAAGATCTATGACATAAAACTGCCACGATAGCATAATTTCATTGTTTACTGCTATATTTCAGCAGTTTTAGAACAGCTGACGTTTAAAGTGTCGACTGTCTATTTAAAGCAGTAATTACCTTAATATTTCAAAGTGCTTCATCCGTTTAACATCTTCATACACCTGCTTTTTTCTACTGTTTTCCACGTTAATAAATAAGTTTTCACATCCTTTTCATGCGTACACAGTTCAACACGACGTACTGTGACTCTGCCATTACAACGGCCATCCAACGCAATATAAACAAGCTGGCAATGAGGATGAAGTAGACGAAGAGCAAGACGAAGACGAAAAGAAGGCTTGCCATCCATAACGATATCAAATATTTCTTGTTGCGTGATTCAGATACATATCGCATGGCATCGCATTTTTCGAAACCGTCCCAGTGCCGAGGAATTGTGACAGGTCCCAAATGAGAGTTACATTAAAGACGATCACTAATTTAGTCGTTAGTTTTGTTGTTTTTTCGTTCTCATTGACGCGATGTTGATACCAATCTGGGTGTATCACGAATGTGGACTCCGAATACGTCCTGAAAATTCTCAGGGGAGAAATAGCTATGGTATTTCAACATGAATTCTCTCAAATCGTCAGTAATCAAGTAACTCTTAATTTTTATGGAATTTTATAGGCTTAGTTAACATATTTTTTTCGTAGTTTAATATCTATGGATATCAATTTCTCTTTCAAAGGGTTATTTACATAAAAGTTAAGGCTATAAACGAAAACGGAATCTAACTTATCAAGATCTTGTGCCTAATTGTTTAGAAGTTAAAAATATTATTTACCAATTTTCACGATATTGTGTGAACGACTCTGTTTAGTTATTTTCTTTTCTGCATTAATAACGCCATCTCTTAGTCTTTTATTTAAATCGCGTTATATGGTTAAGTAATATTAAAAAGAGCGGCAGTCATCTGAGACTGAACGATGGAAAGCTTCTTATGAAAAATATCTCCCCTGTCTCGTCAACTACCTGTCTACGTTTCTGTTTTATTGTGTCATTCGTAATAGATATAAATTTCAGAAAAATTAAAATAATTATGACTACTTTGTAACGATTCAAGTATTAATCCTATTGGGTATTCTAGATCTTAATTTAAATATAACTGCAGGGGAACATAGGACGTGAAGTGTATTTTTTAATCAAAATACAAAATTTTTGAAATTATAATATTTCAACCATACTTGACCTATTTAATATTTTGGTAATATGTTATTTAACAAGGTCACTTTAATTATAACAGATTAAAATATGGGAACATTATTTAAGTAAACATTTTTTAAATATTACAGAACCTCTAGACTATTCTTCACAATAAATGTTGTAATATAGTTTAACCTATACATATTAAAAAAGTGTTCGTCAAAATTCGTTAAACTAGGGTGGGGCTGATGTAGCAAGAGGGTGGATTTTAAACATCATGCCATTTTTTTTAGGATATGTTATAGATATTTAGGGAATATATACGTATATATTTTACATACCTTGGTTGAAAAAAGACAAAACCGATGATTTAATATTAATATTATTTTATATTTAGCAAATCACATCATACTCTCTTTCTACAAAAGCGCAATTGTAGTCACTTCTTGAACTTAATATTTAATGCTTTCAGCTGAAAACTTTTTCAATTTAATCCTCAAATAAGGTTGTCATCCTTGTCTCTACCATCTATAAACTTGACTTTTATTGAGTTCTAGTTTGTCATACTTGCTCTTTTTGTGCTGTTCTGACGTATGTCAAATCTCTACTTTAGAATATTGCATACAGAAAATTGGAATGTTTGTTGGAACGAAAAGCACATTTATGCTAGTATTAAATATTAATTGGATGTTATATTTGTTTATTTACTGTCATTTATTGATTTTCTTGCACAGAAAATTAAGTTGTATGGATGTTTAAGATCAAGCAACTGGGTATCGGAACGAAGTGTCGAAACTAATGGAATTTCAGTTTTTACAGTTCATTAACATACTCGTCTATTTTCATATGTGTAAGTCAAGAAGCTTATGCTTCAATAATTGGAAAAACTAAATTACATCTCGTCATTTATGGTAACTTCTACCTATCATTTCCGCATACAAAAACGACGGTCAAAGGCTATTTATAATAGTAGTCTATAGAGAAAATTGAGGCCTCCGAATCAATTACACTTCATATATTTTCCATTTTTATTTTTTCTTTTTTGAGCCTTTTGGCAATGGCTCCAAGGCATGAGTCGGAACGTTAAATAAATCACAAAGTTCGCGGTTCTCAACTAGAACATACTTCAATATATATTTCTAAAAAAATAATAGGGATTTATATTTGCTTGGCACCAACTTCAAAATATACTAGATAGGTAGGTAATTTATGTGTAAATAATAAACACCTTTTACAGCTTTTTATTCATTACTTTTTATATAGGTATCTAAACACTGTAAATGTGCCGCTGTTACAGTAGTTATTTTGTACCTAATTATTCACTAGGTACCCACCTACATCAGTGCTTATATTGCTTTTGTTATTATATTCAACATTTTGAATAGTATTTTGAAGTCATTTTTATAACATTAATAACATTGGTGAGTATTCGTTTCTATATCAGTTTGTATATTATTGTACAGTTACATTGGGTAAGATTTTAAAGAAGCAGTGTAACTCCAACTCTTTATTTTTTGGTATTTTAACCATATTTATGTATGTTCAGTGATTATTCAAAAAGGGTTTAAGCAATTTTGGGTAGAACATAAATAGTTGCGTATACAAGGTGATTGAAATAAGAGTGCAATATAATTGGAGTTATACAGGGGAAGTAAAATTAGAACCACTTAGGATATTGGAATTATAGGGCTGACTATAATTAATAGTAAAATGTTAGAGGCTGTTGCATATACAGGGTGGTTGAAATAAAGGGTATACTAAAATTGTAGATATAATTAGATGGTTAAAAAATGTGCGTGTGTGTGTGAGAGAGAAAGAGAGAGAGCGCGCGAGAGCACGAGCCAGAGAGAAAATGTTACAGTAAATATGAAATAAATAACATTCCAAATTAAAAAGTCAAGATATGCCAGAAAATATGTAATTATAAACTTGATACATTTGAATCACACAATTTACTACAGCCACTGTCTCCTTATCTTCTCTTAAAGCACTTAATCCAAGAAGTTTGAAAGACTACTGTTATGATTTCAATAAAATTTATTGATTCTAGATATTTGTGAAAACCTCACAAGTACTGGCTTGTTCTAAGGGATTATCACACTTTTCAACTAATAGCCGCTCTTGAGGATAATTTTGATTCTATACTAGTGGGCAGTTAACTTGACTTTTGAATACATACATCTTCTGATCTGCTTAATGTCTGAGTAGCCTTGGTGGTTTCTTCTTCTTTCCTTAAGGGTTTTGTCGAGTTCCTCAAAGACAACAGAACTTTACATAGTGGAAGAAAAAACATCAT
Source organism: Octodonta nipae (assembly GCA_034190945.1). Classification (NCBI taxonomy): domain Eukaryota; kingdom Metazoa; phylum Arthropoda; class Insecta; order Coleoptera; family Chrysomelidae; genus Octodonta; species Octodonta nipae. The sequence goes on along the minus strand of CM067217.1, from coordinate 38,660,961 downwards.
CTCATGTCAAAAATTCAAGACATTTGTTAGTGTGGACGTCGTCGTGTCGAATGCTTTACATTAATCTCATTATCATATCGAAATTGTCCGTACAAAGCAAACCGCTCGAAATTCGACTAGTGGTAAAGCACATAGGAAACAATTAACAAGATAGCGTTATAGACCCGACACAGCATCGTGTAATTTGTCGCTACCAAAAAAGTAGTGAAGTGCTGATCAGAAAACTGCCAGTCTAACGTGTTTTTAGGGAAATCGCATAGGATTTCAAGACCGATTTAAGATTTCAGAGCTCAACAGTAATGGCTTTGCAAGAAGCTAGCGAAGCTTATCTGGTTGGTCTTTTCAAAGATACTATTTTGTCCACGCGAAACGAATAACCATTATGCCGAAGGACATACAGTTGGCAAGACATATACGTGGTTAACGGTCCTAAAAATATAATTATAATAATATAAATGACAAACCCCAGACAATTATAGCAATTATAGACGTACAACAATGTTGTTGTTTAGACAAGGAGAACCATTCATAAGCGTTCCACCAATTCGCTTCTATACACAAAGTTTTCAAGAAAAGGAGGCACTGACTAGTACGACAAACATGCCGACCACTCCTGCAGTACCACACAATTGTATCTACAGCATACTTTACGACTGTGAAGGAAGCAAAATGACTATTGGGTGGGTTAGAGGTCACGGTATAGCTAGGGCGGAAATAAAGAAGTCGCTTTGAACGATCACGACAACTTTAACTGGCAGAAACAACACTGTGAAAATGAGTGATTTCAGATATTAATAGAATAGATACAAAGTTTTGAGAAATACCAACTAGAAACGGGGAATGTCCATGAGGAGGATCTGAGCCACAGGCTTAGGAAATTAAAGAAGAACTATAGGAATATTAATATCCTAGAAAGCAATTCAACAAATGTGAATTATATCATCAACACAGAAGAGAACATTAAATGTAGATCTAGTTGATTTAAACAGCTAATAACAGGGCAGGCAAAGTTAAATAACTAAACTTCATAAAACAAGAATAAATACAAAACAGGCCAAGTCCAATGATTATTAACTGTCCTGTCCTTTCATGGTAACAGCCTAAGAGGTTCTGATTTGAGTTGATAACTCGAGAGATGCTTACCAGATGGCAAAAAATGTCAAGAATTCCCCATTTCTTTACACATTGTTGGGAATGCCAACATGCAGAATCTAGAATTTATAAATTAAGCAATAGGTAATAGTTTGATTACATTGTGCTATCCAGTACACTGTTCAGATAAACTACCTACTTTGATTATGGTCTACATAAGAAACCCTGAGTACACGTTATAAAGATGGAGTAACGCAATGGATTAAAACATACCTAACAAAAATGTAGTAAATCTATTTAGATTTTTGATCAAAAACCAGGCATATAACTAATCGATACTATCATCTATTCAGATGGGGAATTTCTTTCAGCTGTAACAATGGATTTATGCTTGTTTTGGAAGGATTCCCAGGTTTCTTAAGACAACTTTCTGATTCAGCCCAAAAAAAGGAATTTCACATTACATGATGGAACTAAAAGACCTTAAAATCACAGTCTAGACGCTTTGAGATGATTTGTACGCTTCGAATTTCCAAAAGTATTGAGTGGATAAGAAATAGCGAAGAAAAGAGAAAAGCAGCTGATTTATCTACAGAGCCAGTTAAAAAAAATCGGAAAAACCCAATAATACTAATATACAGATTTTTCATAGTTAGGTGAGTATGATTTAAACTCTTTACTAGGTGTAGCACTATAATATATTTAGACCTAAAATTAGACAAAATTAAGTAACGCTGTATAGAACATATGGTTAGTTTTCGAGGGAAATGTTTAGATTCAATATGCTAGATGAAGAAACTACAAAGAATTACGCCAAAATCAGTTTTTATTATTTTAGAGTTATTTACTCTAAATGATATGAAAAAAAACAATAAAAGCTACTACTTATCTCATATTATTGAGTACCTGAAAGACCCTTAGTTAAATTTTTTATAGAGGTGTCTAGGTGCCATACAACCGAAGGTATAACGATTTTACGTTTGAAAAGTCGCTTTTTGGTTTTGAACGTAAACGTTGCGTTTTCAACTAAAACATAGCCACGTTAAAAACTACTCAAATCTTGTGAGTAAAGTATAATTTTGTTCATAGCATATAGCTGCTATAGAATGGCGATTTCAAGTAAAATCTCAAAATCTTAGACATTTTAATTAAAATTGAAAAAATCGCGATGAGATCGACATATGGATATTTTTTTAATGCTCAACATCATAATGAAATAATTTAATCAAGTTAGCGAGTTGGACTCGCATACTTAGGGTAATCCGTACCACCTTCAAGATTCGAACATTCCAGTTTCAGACAAGCAGAGAATGAGTGCATTTTCTTATATTTACCCTTATATCTTTTAAAGGAAGCGTTTTAAACATTACCTATTAAAATATACACTTTGATTTTCCACACTGCAAAATAGACTTTTTATTTTATCTGCTTAAGGATTCGCTTGATTTTTATCACAATACATATGTATTTAATTTTCTAATTTGGCCCCCAAAAAAAACATTAGACAAAAGTTTTATTTTACTAAAATAAACTTTCAGAGGGCTGCCTTTTATAATCTACTGTCTGAGTTTTGAGGCTCTGTAGAGAACATAGGGGGCAAAATAGATCAAATATTTAAATCATCGAAAATCGCTTTAAATCTGTTATTTCAAATTATTATGAAATCTATATACAAATAACCAATATAAGCACTTTTTCACTTTGAAATTGAGTGTAGTCTCCAAACATGGGAACGCAGCAACCGCTTCTTCAGTCGATGTTTAATACGTTGACCCCTTTTGTTAATATCTTTTACGTACGGGAATGATTTAAAAGATAGTCATTTGTGACAAGTCACTATAATGAGCTTCATCTGATATATCATGATGAGTTTTGAGTGGTCAAATTCAATGCAGTTGTTTGAGCCGATGTGTAATTGTATAGATTTGTGACCCGTAAAATTACTATCGGCGGTTGTTTTCTAATAATTTATTTTCCGTTGGAAGACAACTATTATTTGGCAAACAAATACCACTCAGAATTAGGGACTTTCTGCTTCTAGTGGTACGGTTGCGACATGTCCAGTAAACAAACAGGCGATCATTTAGGTCTTATAGAAGTGGGCGCGAACATTTTTTTAAAATATTCGGCTCAACTTGAAAACCCATTCGACTGCTGTTTAAAAAATTACGCGAAAATCCACGATTCGTCACTGTCACTATGTCATCAACGTGAAGTCGTGATTTGATATAGCTTTTCTTTCGACCATCGACACGTTAGAACGATTGACAAATTATCCAATTTTTTATTGACATTCCAAATGTTTATGCATTCTCTAATTTGCCCCCACTAATGTGTAATATTAGGGGTTTCTCAATCTTATTTTTCAGATAGGTCAGGTGAGGGGCTATGCTTCCAATAAATTTTTCACAGCATCAATATGGTTTCCGGAGACAAGGGGGAACTGGGTTTTTGTTCACGAAATTCGTCTTTACGACCTTGAATTTATCGATAAAAATATGCCAAAAATTAAATATATTTGTTTTCTTCATCATCTTGCTGAGCCCTATCACGTTTGATATATAACGCATGAAAATGGGTTAGAAACAATTTTAATTTTATATTTATTATTATAACAACAATTATATGTCAAAACGTTCTGAGTGCGTAAACATTCAAACTGTTACTAGAGCTTAAATTGCATATACTACAAAAATATATATGATTACAAATATTCATTATATTTTCGATTAAGAAAAATTGACAAACTCTACAATTTGTGTAAACTTAATTAACAAACGTTTTTGTCAGAAGCATTAAACATTTTAATATATTTTTATGAAAATTTTATAAATTTTGATTAACAATTTACAATTATTAAAAAATAAAAAAACACTGCGTTGCATACAACTCATTGTACGTAAAAATATGAATATATAAAATAAACTCTTTGTAGACTTTCAACATATTTGAATAAACAATAAACAGTAATGCTGATTCTGCTTTTTGCGGATTTGGACCGCGTTATTTTTTCGAATTAATTACTTTATATATCTGAAATCAGCATATAAACAAAGTTTTTCGAATTTCGCACACACTTATAAGGGGCTTTTTCAATTATGAGAAAACAAAACAAATGTTATCCTTGGGGCGACTCCATTCGTTTCGTCGTTTTCTCACAAACACACTTTGAAACTTCACTTTTTTAAACTTGTCACAATAACGCACAAATTGTAAATGAACTAATACTTTGGATTTAGCCAACAAATAAATAATAATTGCCTCCCTGAAATTCCGGGTAAAAAAAAGTAGGAGGCAGTTAATAGAATTATTAGGGATTGTTTTATGGTATTTTTGAATAGCTTCCTCGAATTTTTTTTAGGAGATAATGTAAGTGATTTATTTTGTTGATGCGATTTCTGTTGAAATGTGGATGCAGGGTTGTCAGCTGGGCGAAAGTTGAAAACCTTTGTCCGGTTGAAATTCTTGGGATTTTTTGGCGATTTCAACGGCTTCACGGAATTTTCTGGTGAAATAATACGGAGATTTGGCCACGACTAAGGAGCTGTCAAAGATAATTTGGTGGCCCGTTTTGTGATGATGTTCAGCTACAGCAGAGTTTGATATCACACCCGTTTTAAAACATCGTTTGTGCTCACATAGACGGGTGTTTATAGATCGACCTGTTTCACCGATGTATACTGCCCCACACGAGCATGGAATGGAACAAACACCCTTGAATAAAAAAGGATTTTGTTTATCCTTTGGAGAGGTAAAAAGATCCCTAATAATCCTATTAAGTGCCTTACCCTTCTTTTACCAGGAATTTCAGGGGCCAATTATATTCAAAGTATTAGTTCATTTACAATTTTTGCATCATTGTGACAAGTTTAAAGAAGTACAGTTTGAAAGTGCGTTTGTGAGAAAAAGACTACACGAATGGAGTCGCCGCAAGGTAAGTAACATTTGTTTTGTTTTCTCAACCTTGAAAACGCCCCTTATAAGTGTGGACGAAACGTCGGAAAACTTTATTTATATGCTGGTTTCAGATATATTAATAAATTAATTCGAAAAAATGACGCAGTCCAAATCCGGAAATGCCGAATCAGCTATGACTCTGGCCGCGAAAACCTACGTTCTCAATACACAGTAGTGATACAAGATTTGCTAAAGAAGTTGGAGCGAAATAAATCACAATCGCATTGTCATTTAAGTGTTATCCAGGTTGTTACATTTATTATTTTTTATGTCTATTCTTTATTATATTAGTAAGAATTTAATTTATTTGAGTTAATTATTTTGCGGCACAATGACAATTATAGCTAGACTTAGACTTAGTATCCCCTTGTTTCTTGAACTTTATTATTTATAAAATCGGTGAAATAATTTTCATTTAAATAATAATAATAATTTACAATTTGACCATCACCAACGGAGTCAAACAAGAACGAGAACTCCAACCGCAGAAAGTGTTGCGCAGGATAACAGCCAGCGCTCACTCAAGCGGGACTGAAAAGACAGCATGAAATGGACTGGCGCCATGAATGAATGTAATGCGCACGTTTTACAGAATTACGAACCTTGGCCAGGACAAGACTGGATATCGCCAAATACTCCATCAAGAGTTCTGTCGTGAGTACCCAGAGCTTCAAGTTACTGAACAGAGAGTCGCAGATCAATGTCGTGTCATCTTGCATTTCGCCTGAACAACTGGATAGAATAAAGAGCGAAGTGGAGCGCGAACTATTTGGTCGAAATACAATCGATCCAGAGCCTGAAACACCTTTGGCACTCACGCCCATAGTCCAAGCAGAAATTCTTAAACAGATCCACTGACTTCTTCCCAAACTAAGATCTTCTAAAAAACTGGGTATCGTCTTGCAGGCTATGAACAAATATCTTTCTATGAACCACAAAAATTAAAATCTGTGGTGTCGCATTGTTATTGAAGGGAAAAGCATTTATTTTACTCAGAAACAACAGAATAGAAAGGCTTGCCAAGATAGAATACATTCCCAGAAACTTTCAGCAGAAATTTAACATCTTAAATAACCAACGGAAACTAGACAACACACTCTTCCGACAATCAAAACTAATTAACAACTGTACCCTAGTTACCCCAGAGGAATTCTGGAATAAGCTTTCCACAACAATCTCCTATAACTCCAGAGCAAGCTGGATAATGAGGAGGACTGCATTCAGAACTGTGAGGACATGCAACATTTACACAGAAAGATCTCCAAACTGGAAAGCACCAGGACCAGATGGTGTATTTGTAAAGAAACTGTACCAAAAATACGAATAATGACGTAATTACCCACCCACACAAGATGCCTAGTTTCCTTACGCATGGTACTACATTCCTCTTACCAAAGGACAACCTATGTGCACAGGACAGCAAAGTGGTAAAACGATCGCACTTTCAAACATTTGAGCTGAACGAAAAAATTCAATGGGCTGCAAAGAACAACTGATAATTGATTCCGTTGTATGCAATCGCCCACGAATCTCTACATGGCATATGTGGACTACAAAAAGGAATTCAGTTCAACATGATTGGCTCACTGAAACTCTATAAAGTGAATAATTGTATTATTAACTTTTTAGAATATGCCATGTCCACCTGGCAGAATGAAGCCAACTGACAGACCCCATTCCAATCAGAAGGGGTACATCTCTAGCCCGCTGTGGTTCTGCCTTGCCATGAACCCTCCTCATAATGACTAATTTTGGGTTCAGTCTCAAACACAACAACGTACAAGCATTAAGAGTATAATGGACGACTTAAAGTTGATGGCAGCTACAAAACAACAGCTGCATGATATGCTTCTCTAGTGACCCATTTACCTAGACAAATGCAGAATTATTAATATAGTTAAAGGCAAAATAAGCCTAAAATGGGAGATGGCACCTCAATATCTATGGGGAAAATACGGAATAAAGTCAACGTTTGGTGTAACAGCAGAGTTTTATAAAAGGTAAGACGACTGTTGAAAATCAAACTAGACAGTGGTGCGTGTTCAGTGCATCTAGTTACATACTGAATCAAAACATTCTTTCTTGAAAACTAACTACCTAACCTAGAAAAATATTTTTTTCTACAACCCGCTCTGTGGCTTTGGGTCATAGCTCCAGGGGATTTTTAAGTACTATTAGATCATCATTATTTTGCGTAGTCATTTGAAACTTCAGAATTTTCTGAAGAGCGAGATGTAAGACTGACACAACAACATGTCCAATTACACCACCAGACACAGATCAGAAACTGCTGAAATGGAAAGAGAAGCCCCTTCATGGAAGACATGTCACGATCAAAATTTCCAGGATTATGTCGACAGTGCAGCGTCGAACTACTGGTTGATCTCTCTTCGAGGTGTCATTGTTCCCTGAAACGGAAGGCTTGTATATTGGCAATCCAAGATCAAGTATATATCAACTATACCTAAAGTACATCCTTAAAGACCCTTCTATTAACGAACGATGCATCAAATAGACCAGATATAGTTTTGGTAGATAGTCTCTCGAGAGGACATTTAATTGTGGGAATAGCAATTCCTAACAACAATAATATGAAGGTATCCCGAGGCAGGCTGAGAAAATAACCAATATATAGAGATTATATTTATATATAATATATATTGTCTTGCGTACAAAGGAACATGAACAACACACGAAGTAGAGTATGTCAATATCTCTGACAGGTGAAGTAACCTGGAAATGTTATCGTGAAAATACCTCTGGTCCTAGGACGTTTTTACAGGGAGAACAAATGCAATCTTGTTAGGGACAGCCCGGAACGGCTCCAGGAAATTCATGGAAACTGCCGTCACTGATTCTCCAACCACGGCCTGAAAATCCTAGCAAGGGCTCCCACAGAGCTAAACCCTTTTGATATCTAGGATATTTGGGGTCTTCAGTGAATTTTCCCCTAAAGGCGAAATGCATCAAATGCATAATAGAAGTGTTCGAGAGGACATTCAATTGTGGGAAGTGCAACTGATGAAAGGTTCCCTACCAGAAACAAGTATAGTATAGTATATACTTAGTATATAATACATTTTCTTGCAGCTGCTACAAAGGAATGACACCAAATCGAAGAAGTAGTTGTTCAGCCAAGATAGTTGATCAACTTTCGAGAAAGTTTCTTAAATTAATACTGTAGAATAAATGTAGACGATGGTGGTAGATTTCGAATTCATTCCGGAATTTTATAGTTAGCGTGAAAGAGTGCCATACACCCATTTAATAAAGTAAGCCTAAAATAATAAAAACGAATTCTTGGTGGTCATGCATACTGAATCGTACAAACATTTACATTTCTTGAAGAAACTACAATACCGGCTTACGCGGAATGTTACCCTCATTAGAAATGTATTTTACAGTTAGGTTTTCATTTGTTCAGAAGATGTTGATCAAAGAGAGTTTTAAATTAATACCCAGTATGTTCAAATGACTCAAGACTACTGCTAAATGCTTTATAGCCTTACAACTGTACTGTAGCACAGTTTTTGTCGTAGTGTAAACTCTTCCGACAGTGTTTTCTGTCTTTTAGCTGTGAAGCATATATCAAAGAAACCAAACACCATTGAACTGTTATGACACCTGCTGTTCAATGACCTGTTTTCCTCTTTACACAAAAAATTACACTACCGCACCTTTTGTTCAGATAACATGTAAACGTGCGACAAATAAAAATAATATTATTATGGTGATCTTCCTTATCGTAAAGTATAATCACATGCGGATATTTTAATTATCAGTTGCAAAATTACTTTTATCTTTTGTTGACTCGCAATATCACGGTAGGCGATCGAATGCAACCTTTGCCGATATGTCCGCTTATCACGGCATTCTCAGCTGGTTACTCGCATCATTGATGGCTGAATCATCCGCGAACGATGGCATTAACATGAACACAGATAATCATGAAAAATTCCCTGAAATGCACTGATACATTATTACAAAAGGTTTGAAACGGAAATAATGTGTGTTTTTTATGTTTAGCTTCCTTACTTTTTTAATTTAAGCAAATAGTCGTCCTTACGAAATATAACAAAAATCATTATAAAGTCTCGTATTTTAATTAAATCTTGAAAAATAGACCAGGAACCGGTGACAGATTTCCTGAAATGATTTTCTTGTTCAGTCTCAGTTTACATCTAAATTAAGCATGGCAGGCGAAAATTAGATGGTCCCTGCGGTACAAAGTATTCTTTTAAACAAAAAAGTGGCTTGATTCAAATTCTTCGACCATATTCAAGAATAGAACAATGGAAAAATGAATGAAATATTAAAAACTTCAAAATGGAAATAAAAAGTCGGAAATAACTAACAAAATATAACACTATACAATAAATAGCACATTCACTAACACAAAGGGGGCCTACACTTAGAGCAACAAAGTAAGTAAATTTAATATTAATACAGGTAATCCTAACTCCAAGGGTCTAGAACAAGGTTATTTATATGGTTTTAACCCACATAATGACTATTTTTAATGTAATAGACCAAGATATCTCTGTTTAAAATTATATTTTGGTAAATAAAGTACAAGATCGCCTCCCTGAAGCATGAAATCGCCCCCCCCCCCCGAGAGCTCGTGTCTGGATCCGCCTCTGCAAGTAAAGAAGGTAAAGAATATAAGGTGCTCATTATGTACAAATTAGTTAGTATATTTTTATGTTTCTTTGGGGAATAACACCACAATAGAAATAAAATTACGTATATTGCAGGAATACCAAACGTTTCAAAGTCTATTCTGACTTCGTTGTCAATGGCTTTATATTTATTGATGTAGATTGCAAAATGAAAATTTGATTTTGCAATCTACATCAATAAATATAAAGCCATTGACAACGAAGTCAGAATAGACTTTGAAACGTTTGGTATTCCTGCAATATACGTAGTTTTATTTCTATTGTGGTGTTATTCCCCAAAGAAACATAAAAATAATCAAGAACATGCCACAAACGTTTAGAAGACAATTAGTTAGTATATTTTCGAAGTCGGTGCCAAGCAAATCTAAAATTCAGCATTGTTTACAAATTTGTTTACTACATTGTCAGACATGATTCTTGCTGGGTACCGACTTCTAAGGTATACTAGATAGGTTGGTAATTAATCTGTACTGAAGGAGCGCCATTTATAGTTTACGTTCTTTTGTATTAGGAAAAAGTAAACCAAGAAGTCCATAAAACCCATAATGCTGTGTAAAGCTCAAACCAACAAAAGTGCTGAGTATGGCTGCTCCACATAAGTGACATCATCAATATACATGTATTATGTATAACTAGTATCATCACATATATTCTTTTAAGGAAATTCCATATTTTATTCAGTTGTCTGATTCATTTGTGTAATAAAAAGAAATTCGAAGTAACAAAATACTAAGGGAAACAAAAGCAAAAAAGATTAACTTATCAAATATACAGTAGCCCCAAAAATCTACGGATTAATAAAGATTTACAACAAAGACTGAAAACTATATTGACTCACCTAGTTACAATTCACGGACTTTCATACATATTTACATAGGCTATTGTCTTCAATGTTTACAGAATCTGAATACAAGATAAAGAACTCTTTTAAATTTGTTGAATTCACGGATAATTATGTTTTCTTTCCATTGAACGCGAATTTCCTATTCACCAATATTCCCAAAAACCTGGTGTTAGATATCATAGATAAAGAATGGAGTAAATTGAAAGAACATCTCAACACATTAATGGAACTGTTGATGGAAGTAATGGACTTCAATTTACATTTAAGGCTTAAACAAGATTACAGTTAGATGGAAGCAATCAACAGATTGTCCAAACTGTCAATATTAGCAAACAAAATTGAGCACAAAGTAATTAAAAAAAAGTGGATATATATAACATGAAAGATTCCATGGCTAAAATTATATCTGGACGAATCAGTACTACCTGTCTCAGATAACAGTGCCACTATTGGACCACTTCAATGAAGAAGTCCAGTTTGCAAAAGAGAAGAAGAAAAATAACACACTGCCCTTTCTAGACATTACCAGGATGTCAAGAAAGACATCCAAAAGGTAGATTAAGGACTAACAAGCATGTCAAACCTACTAATGCAGGGACAGCATTAGATTATAGAATAAACCATCCAGGTACACAAAAAAACAAGAGTGGTCAAAGACTTTATATAGAGAGTAATTGCATTGAGTTTTGAACAATATCAAACATGAAAATGATATCAACGCCGTTGAGAGATAAGAATTATCTCACTCATTGGTAGATGTCTAGCAGAATACAGTCATCAAATAATACATACCTTAAATAATGACGCAATACAAACGATCAAAACATTTCCCCAGTTTTTATATAAACCACATCCATCCACATCATCCACACATCCACAATATCATCATCTACACCAGTACCTACATAACTGAATTTACAATCATAATTATGTTGATTTATATTCGCACTTCATTTTTGTTTTTTGTTTTTTTTTGTCCAATATAAGAATTACCACATGTACACTCTGGATTTTGTAAATGACATAAGATTGTTTCTCAGTCGTTAGTTTATCTATCACTTTCGTGTATATATTTTCAATAGTACCTATGTACTAGTATGTACGTTACAAAATTGGTTCTTTCAGCTATATATTTGTTTTCAGATCATTTAGGTGTATACCTGATAATAGATAATTTTCGCGCGAACTTCATACCGTTTTCATTTTTTTGACGAAACTACATCTATAAGGGTTTTTGAATTATTTTCACAAGAACTGTTATTTTTCAAAAATTTGCCTTCATATCATAATCGCTATAAAAATTACAGATCGGTGGGGTTTTTATAATCTCTGATACCATTTAATTTATGGAGTCAAGTATCAAAAATATTTGAACAAAAGTTACATTGGATTAGATCTTTAAAAATCTGAATATCTACTGTCTTAAATTATAAATCAAAGAGCGGCAGTCATTTGACACTGAACGATGGAAGCAAAAGCTTCGTACGAAGTGTACTTCCCTTTTCTCATTAACTCACAGTATCTATTTTTCTTTATTACTCTTAGTAATAGATATAAATATCAGGTGAATTAAAATAATTGTCACTATTTTGATACGAGTCAAGTATTAAAGCTACTTTAATTCTTAAATTAAATATATCTGTAAGGAAATATAAGTTTATATATTGAGTGAGTTTTTGTAAATAGTTTTGTTCATCTGAATAAGTATTTGAAGACAAGATGTCAAAGAAACGTTCGTTTTGTTCTTAGCTAAAATCATTACGAACACATAATATTTAAACAAAATAATAAATTATATACCTACATATTCAACGGTAGCAACAATTAAATATTTTTTAAATTCTCATTCCATGTAATATTAAAATGAGTTTTACTGATTTTATTTCAATTAAAAGTGGTACATAAAATTAATTAATAATGACATAATATTTAAAAAAGTATATTAATTCTCGGTTTTGAACCGGAGATCTCTGATTCGAAGCCGTGTGCACTGAGCCACTTGCAGTCCCTCTATTGAGTACTTTGTTTATTATTACGATAACAAAACGATGTAAACAAAGGACATGTTTTATAGCTTAATGTATCCGTCTATGACTCTATATTCGTTGATAATATGCAAGTTTAATGCCAAATTGCTTTTTGTGTGGTATAATTTTTAATTTCTGATGAAAAGACTTATCACAAAGAGAGAATGGGAGTGTTTATTAGAGCGAAAAGCAAATTTTGTGCAGGTATTTTATATTAGTTTATTTTCTATATATTATTGATTTTCTATGGAAGAAGAGACTCTTAATAAATTACCTGTTTCTTGCACAGAGAACTAAATTGGATGGGCATTTCAAGATCTAGGCAGTGTGTAGTGTCAGTGTCGAAACAAATGAAATCTTAAGTCATCCAATTCATTCCCGCGCTCATCTATTTTCATACGTGCAAATGTGGGCCCCCGATAAGAAACTTTCGCTTCAATAAAAGATTATGTTTATAATTGTATGTTCTGTATTTTATTTCCTATGGTTTCTTAATTACAGACTTTAAACGTAGAAATAATTCATTGTATGACCGATCTTCAATAAAAGAACTATATTGATTGCTTGTTAATCCTCATTAATTTTATTTGTTTTCGCTTCAGAAAATAATTTATTTCAAAGACGTTACTCACAACTTTTAACAAGTTCGAAATTTTATAGTTATTTTAGTTGTGCCACAAAGCAACTTTACGTAATCCTTTGTTAAAAAGTTTTCATCACTACTTTAAAAAAGTTTTTATTGAGTATTGAGTCTCAATGAAAGAATCGGTGACAAACGAAATGACAGTTCATTAATGACCAAGTGTGACTGCGGCAGACTCCAACAGAAACATCAAAAGACACTCCTACAGCAATAAATTAATCTCGAGTCTACAACTTTACAACATAATTCTTCTTAGGAAGGACTTTTATTTATAGCTTTTCATCCGTTCAGCACGATTTTTCTCTTGTTGTGTACAATAAGTCAAAACCAATAGGCAATTAGACATAAAAAAAACTTGTTTAGATTTTAATTTGAAACTAATTTTAGAAGATTGATGCACATTCACTCCGTTTCTTGGAAATTGTGTTAATTTGAGTAATACTAGAAAAAAAAACTAATCAAGTTTAACATTTAAATTCCCTATTTAAACTACTTTTTACGTGTAAAGCAAGTGTAGCAGAACACATGATATTGAACCTTTGTATATAAATTTTACTACTTTTTTATCAACGTTTATCAATAAACTCATATCAAACTACTTATCAGCATAAGTATAAATATATTCACAGTGCTATTTCTTTACAATCCTCCTAAAGAACGAATATAAAATATTATGACACAGCTCTTGTACTAGATTCCTCTAACTGTTGGAAACATGTTGGTAAGCTTAACCTAATAGCCAAACGTGTGAGTAATAGGTGACTTAGACTTGGCAAAAAAGTTTCGCTGGAAAGATGTTAGCGACTACTGATTCTAAACAAACTACCTATAGATGTACAAAATTGGCCGGCCACGCCCTTAAAGGACGTAACCACACTGCCTGCGAACAACAATAATGTATATTTAAAAAAAGTCGACATCAGCTGACTTAAAGTAAAAACCGTTTAGAAACCGAGTGCAATAAATCACTATTTTCAAACTTCTTTTTTATCTGATTTAAGGTACAATTCATAAATATTCGTATTTTAGCGTATTCTTATCTCTCTCTTTCTCCCTATCTAATTTGTATAATTTTTCTATATTTTCCAAATACTTTTTAACTTTTTTTCATTTGTTTTAATATTTGGACCACTTTCTATAAGTATAACTCTAATTCACTCTACACTGCATCCACACTGTATATGCTTCCGTGTATTGGTCACCCCTATATAACTTATTTGTCTATCATTTTCTGAACCACCTAGTACAACTATAATCCACCACCACAAAATATTGCAACAGTCCTGATATCTTTAAAATCACCATGTATTATTATAAATCCTCTCAACACTATGCTATGATTTTAGTAGGCCCCACATGTCTAGTATTCTATTTATGCAACTGCTCATGGTCTACCCCATATAACAAAATTCACATTTTAAACCACATTTTATGACTAAAATTTATTTCAACCACCCGGTATGTGCAAATGCTTCTAAAAATGTGTGAACCCATGTCTATAATTATATTATACCCCGTCCTATAATTCAAATATCCTAACCGCTTATGCTTATATAACAAATTTTTGATACACCCTAAATAACAATAATTTTACTCCACCCTTACTTTACACCTTGTTTAAGCAAACTACTAAGTTCCCCATTATATAACATTTTTAACCGCCCTGTATAACTATAATTCTACTTCACCTTATATTTCAACCATCCTGTAAATTCAACTGCTTCTAACATTTTTTGAAGCCTTCTGTATAACTGTAATTATACTCCGCCCTATAACGCTAATATACACTAAAGTGTTGCTCCACTCGTATTTCAACCAGCTTGTATTCGCAACCACTTATGTGCCACCCAATACAATATTAATTGAACCACCCTGTATAACTGATTCAATTCCACCTTATATTTCAACCATCCTATGTCTGCAACTGCTTATGTACCACCTAATATCACATGTACGCACTCACACACCTACAACCCCTTTACCATATAGTAGAGATCGCCAACATAACAAATTTTCGTTTTCCTAAACTAATGGAATCTTTTCTGCCATTTCAAGCCACTATAAGCCCCGTAACTTAACTTCGTATCTAAAAGAAACTGACTTCAAATGAGTCAAAATGAAAACCATTACAAACACCCTGTACGATAGACTTTCATAATAATAATATTTATATATTTAAACTAGATATTTTTTTACATTGATTTTTACAGCTTTTTGCATATATTTTACCGATTTTCAGAAAAACGATTTATGTTATTGCAAAAAATATATGGAATCAAGCTGAAATATATCTTTATTGAATACAAATTATAATATTCAAATTGCTTGAGCAGTTTTAGAGAAAACAGTAAAGATTCATTGAAATTCACTGGAATATAGTTCCTTATTTATTTTTTTTCTGACTTTCTGTTGCAGTGTAAATCATCAAAATTGTCCAAGCCGTGTTTGAAAAATCGCTGGTCATACATAAAAAAAGTTGCCGCCGAATTGATAACCTCCTCCTTTTTAGAAGTCGGTTGAAAACATATATAGATGCAATTCGCCCAATTTCTCTTTTCTTCCTCCTGACGGGTATTCAATAAATTACTTACTTTGCTCTTATTATTCTACAATAGTATTTGCAACATATTTCACACATTCTGTTTGAATAAACCACCTACACCACTGTGCTGTGGACGTTCTCCATCTTATCTAACTGAAAATTGTTATACATATGATACACATCTGCGTCACTATCAGAGAAACAAAGTATAACAATTAAGTTTAAAACATGCTCATTTTTTTAGAAGGCACAAACTGTATGCGCCGTAAACAATATAACAACCTACAAAACTATAAAATCTAGGTTATTACTTGGTTGGTTTGGTTGGTTGTTTGTGGCCTTCGCCAAATTTTAGAGCCTCATAGAAGAGGTGCATAATTAAATGCGTCTGGATAACCCATCTCCTCTATAGTAAATTTCAATAAAAAACTACTAAAAAATAATTCTCCGCAGCCACTTATTCCATATAAAATCTTCCTTTTCCTTTCCCTTCTTCGCTTACCCTGATAGCCTTCATGACGCTCTCACTTCTAAAAGCGTCTATCAACAACTTATGCAGACCTTTTGAATTTATTTAAAACATTATCGCTCACTCCTATACATTTCATGAAACTTTATTCTAACTCTTCAATCTAATTTTAAAATTAACTACTATTTACACGTGTGGCCATCCCGCCATTTTCCGAAGTCTTGGTTATTACTTAAATTGTAAATGCTCATATATGACCGTCATAGTGAAACAACTGGAATCCAAACATCTGTACGTGTTGAACTTCCAAAACGATAATCAGAATTCAGATGATGGCACCCTGTATATGCCACTTGTCCAGGTTAACGGAAGAAGACCACAACGGCGAGGAAGTTGCAGAAGGAGTAGAACCGCCAAACCCATTAGTTGCGGCAACTAATCATTTCGGACGCACAATAACCGAAGATGAACTAAAATGAAATGCTTAAAACGTCTCATATCGCGCTAGGAGCTAGCTCCCTACGACATTTCAAAAAAACTAAGGACAACGCAAAAAACACGATGAATGAAATAATTAACCACCAGGTGAATATCTGCACCTCATCAGATATGAGAGATGCAGACCTGCAATGAGTTTCCGGATCACAGTCTTAAATTACAGCCAACAAATGCAAACATCAGAAAAACACCTACTTAATGGGAGGAAACTAATCTTTGGTACCTGGAATATCCAAGGATGAAGAACAAAAAACTACGGTGATTAAAGAATTTGAAAAACTGAGTACCCACATAATGAGAATGACAGGAATAAAGAAGAATTGCAGCGAGACATACGTACTTTATTACTGGAGCGGTGTTCAAATAGTTGATATAGCAAAATCTGGAAAACAACCAACAATTGATGGCTTCGGAAAGAAATAATGAACGACATTAATCCAGAAATCACACCAGGTAACAAGATATTACTGGAGCAAAGTCAAATGACGAAATTTCTGCAAATAGAAACAGTTAACAGATGTTAAATCCCACAGGTGTCAACTGTTTATGCAAATAGTTTAATAATGTTTGAAGGAAAAATGAAGGCAACTGCAAGTATAAACATTAAAAGCTGTATTCCAAGCAAAGACAGAAATGTGATTGATCATAACGTCAACATAACTGCCTGAAATAATAAAGCACGAATAATCTGTTCTGCTAGGATTTGTCTAAGTCAAGTTTCACATGTTGCATTCAATAGAAATGGACAAACTCCTTCAATGTTCATACTATCACTGCAGCAGCAAAGCCTAGGTTTTTCATTGCAAAATCATGAATAAAAGGAAGTAATAAATGTATTTATACCGTTGGATATTGCAATAATTACAAAAAGTGATATTATTTTAGGTGTCTTGTATGACCCACACATTAAACGCATTATAGACCAGACAGTTTTGACAGCTGGCTTTGCTAATCTAGATGTGAAGGTCGAAACTCTAGATAGATCAACCCCCTTTCATGTCATAGACCGAACTCAATATATGTGCATATTTAGTTCAGGAAATGTAAAGTTTAATTAGTCTCACAGCTAAATAAGCATATCTAGTTAATTACTAATGAAGACTTTCTAAATGATGATCAAACACAAAAATATACTTTGTTTTCTATAACTCACTTGATTAGATACGTATAATCGTGATTATAGTTTCGACACAGAGTTTGTGTCAGTATCAAACATATATTTAGTCGTTTACTAATGACACAAAGTCTGTATCGAAACTATAGTCATGTGTATACGTATCTAACCAAGTGAGTGATAAAAAACAAAGTAAGTTTTTTGTGTTTGATCATCATGATTGACAAAGTAACAGCAACCACCATCGAACTAAGTGTCAAAGGTATACAAAATTTAGTCCACCCCGACCACCTCCATATGATTTTTTTTCATAATTTACTGTGTACATAATAATTAAACGTATTTTTGTTTGTTTGTGTTTATGAAGAAAATGGATATCGGATGTTGATGGTAAAAGCTAATTTGATTTAGTCAATATCATTACAAGTAAACTGTTATCATACAAAATTTTATTAGACAAATCTCTGAAAATAATTTAAATAAATTTTGTACTTATGGAAAGCATCTACTTGGCTTTTATCTGTATGGTATCCACACACTGAGTCCAGAACTATTGCACAGTAAACTTTTTAAAGTGAATGCATTATTTATATTAGGAGAAAAACTATTGTTGCCCGAAAACCACCACTGTAAAACGAAAGTTTCCTGACCGACAAATAAATCACATTTGCAAAGTACAACATCGCTTTGGACAACTGAAAAGTACATACTGATTTAGGTTTATCTCATTTGTTTTACAACGTGTTAATTTGAGAAACATACCGGCTGTTAATTGCTTTTGTTATCAACGCTTTTATGTGCCCTAGATCGAAGATATGATAAACGATTGGTTGAAAATCTGTTGTGTCGTTGTTGACTCAAAAAAAAACAGTTACTATAAAAAAATATATATCTCATAAACTAAACAAGTATACATTTCGTATTTTTATACATTTCTCTTGTGTTGAAACAACTATATTAAAATTTCAGGGATTGATTTATAGAAAGAAGCTCAATTTTTATTTAATTTTCCGAGTTTGATCCTTCAATAAAAAACAACAAACCAACATATGATGTACCCAAAATTTCAGTCCGTTTAGTTCCTTACCTAAAATATGCTGGCTAGCAATACACTCATCCAGCATTATGTCGCAAAATTCGAGATCATCTTCACTAGGATCCTGAACTAATTGTATTTCGTTTGGGTACTATTATTATGTAAAAATTCGCATAACGGAAAATATACTTTTTGACGGTTCTGCAATTAATTTCCACTTGCTTCATAATACAGCAAAACATTAAATTATGTATTTGTTGAAAATTTAGGCTGGGTCATTCTGTAACTAAATCTTCAGTGTAACACCTATCAAAAATGTTCGAGATTTTTCAATTCATTGGACGCTAGGCGAGAAATTTCAATAGTTGCGCTTCAAAAATTCAAAAATGTAAAAATGTCAAAAAAACCCAAAATCTCAAAAATGTCAAGAAAGTTCAATTTAAAAACAATGTTAAAAATTTTTTAAAAATTTCAAAAATGTCAAATATAAAAAGTTCAAAAATATAAAACAAAGTAAAAAATTCCAAAAATGTGAGGAACATCAAATATGTGAAAAGTGTCAAAACGTCAAAATGACAAAAATATTGAATTCAGATATTTCAAAATTTTAAGAATTCAACCAATTCTAAAAATCAAAAATCTTTAAAATATCTATGTCAAAACTGTTAAAATTGATAAAACTATTAAAAATGACCAAGTTAATTTTCAGAAATATTTAAAATGATAATTTAAATTTATGAAATACATATTTGTAGTAAAATACATATATAGTGAAAGAAATACATATTATCTAGTGAAGGACAATTCGTTCCAAACGGGTGTCAAGTTTTCGATTGTTGGTTTGTTAAGCAAAAAGAGAAATTTTACTTTTTCCAATGAGGCCCAAATTGTCTACATATCTGTTAGGGCTGTAACAAGTCAATAAGACTGGAAGTACTGAATCGTTACTTTTACAATACTATCGTTACTCGAATTGCTGTTTGCTTCAGCACAATGTGGACTGGCACATAATACCGAAAGATCCGACTCGCACATCGTTAGTTTCGTTACTGCGTTAGATACGGTATGCTTTCGAATGTTTCGTACATACGAATATTTCGTAAGTTTCCTACGTAAGAATACTTCGAACCTACCTTATTTAGCTATTTCTACCGAAATGGTATCTATCCTGCTGAACTACCGAATTGTCATGACAGTAAGACAAATAAGTCGTCACTCATAACTGATTATATCTTTATATTGTTATTTATTAAATTATATAATATGCTTTTATATTTTGAATACTATTCACTAGTCTTTCTATACTTTAAAGATTTGATAAACATTGAGGTCATAAAAGTACATTATAAATAAGACCCTCTTTCGAAAAAGCTCTATTAAATAAAAGATTTACTCAGGAGATTCTATTTAGGATTGAATGAATTTGTTGAATGCAGATTCTATATGGAGTTTGATGTAGGTTATAACAAAATCGGGTGCTACAACGTCGCCAATAACTGCTAGTATCATTATGCAAAGACAGTATAAGGAAAGAAAAATTTCTTTATAAAAAAAGATAATGCACGAACTTTGTTATATCAATAAAAAAGTAGAAATTAGAACAAAAAAAACGTATGCATGTTGGTCAGGGCCAGCGGAACGAATTTTATTGGGCATAAAACAAAATGTGGTAATTATTATTGTGATGGGTAGTTTAGGAGAACTGTCAAATTAATATAAGAATATAATTATTTATCTATTTCTTTATTGCAGATAGTATATATGTTATATCCGTCATAACCACACTTAGAATATTTACATCATAGCAACAATATAATAAACATTTCTCATAAATATCGTATTCATCTCATATTTCACGATATAGCAATTCCCACGGACAACGCTTCGCTTCCTCGCACGTATATCTGCTGATGCTTAGCTTGCAAAACCAGATTTTAAATTCACATGCGACGACAGCGAGCGTCATTATGTTTTAAATTCATTAAGTTATATTTTATTCAGTTTGTTATTTTCAAGTTTAATTTTGTATTCAAATAAAAGTTTTTAAAAAGTTAATTGTGTTAGTAAAGAATATAAAAGATTGGCGCAGTCAGTCATTGTTCCAACACGGCAAAAAACACGAAGAATTCTCACTCGTCGTTGTGGTTTCTAAACCTTTGTGGAACAACGATCTTCAGCTGGAGACACAACTGCGAGTAAATCAGCACCGGAACAAGCCCAGCTACAGTGCGGTCCTCACAGAACAGTCCATGCCGAGATTTATACTGTAAGAATCACGTTTAATTACACTTTTTATTTTTTATTTTTTTTATATTGATCGAACATTTCTATCTCAACGACAATTTATTTAACATATTTTATTTATTTTTGTACTGATTTATTGATTTCGATTTCCTTTTACTAATTTACAATTCCCTACACTATATATCGATAAAATATTTCGCATATACTAACAAGGTTAACATTTATCACAACAAATTATTATTTATCCCTTTTTGGTAATTTTTATATCTTTATCCGATAGTAGAATTTTCATTCTACTATTGCCTATTTTTTTTGTTTTTCTATTTTCTAATATTTGTGCAATAACCGTATTCTAAATACAATGGCAACGACTAGACAAAGGTGCCACAACCCCAACGGTAGAACTTACAAAATTTCAGAGATATTTGCGATTATTCCTGAATACGACGGGAATCCCATTTTCCTTAACACTTTCTTAGATCTTGCACAACAGCACAAACATGGCTGTTGCTAATCAAATAGACTTATTAATCCTTCACATAAAAACAGTTGG